>JAOPSE010000002.1:43080587-43480445 GCA_029449295.1 Zea luxurians | reverse complement strand
GCAAATTGACATATGCAAGGGTTAAGTGCTACATATGTTGTGTGGTTGAAGATCCCCAGCCGGGTATTAATCAATTCGGATCGCCGTTACTTCTCGAACATGAAGACTTGGTCACTGCCCTACACGTAGCAATTAAGTGAACTGAAGGAATGATAAAAGATGACTAGCATAGGCTAAGTGCATGATCTAGGAAAGAAATAACTCTAGATGCAGGTAACTACTTAACCTGATAATAAAAATGGATTTTTAAGGATCCACTTATAGTAAGCTTTTCTGCAACAGAGTCTTTGAATCTTGTTAAACTTTACCTTGATTCCCAAGTCAGCATATCCTTGAGAGTCTTTTTCCTTAGATGGGTAAGACTTGTGAAAGTACACTCCGTACTCAGGGTTTCCGAACCCATGTTGTTGTAGGTGATGAATGACGGAGTTCTGTTGTTTCTGTTCTAAGGTGCCGAAGCAGGAGGAAGAACACTAAACTTGTTTAGGGAGGATGTTTTGCCTCCCAGTAATGTAATAATAAGTTCCGCACTTGAACACCCAATTATGTAATAAGTACTCTTTCTATATTTTAATGAACGTAAATTATATTATTGCAATCCTTTCCGCTCATTCTCTACTCCGATTATGTGTAATGTCTGCATGATGGATTAAGCGCTCTTGGGCGATATGATGAAGATACAGATAACTGAACTTGTTGAGTCATTATGCGCACCTGCATGACTGTCTAAGGTCCTTAGAACAAGGACATCTGTAGGTGGGCCTAATACCTTGGGAGGTTCCGTCACAAGCTCCTTCCTCAATGGCCCTATCAAGGAAGAGGTGTATGTTGAGCAACCTCCCGGCTTTGAAGACAATGAGTATCCTACACATGTTTATAAGCTCTCAAAGGTGCTTTATGGGCTCAAGCAAGCCCCAAGAGCATGGTATGAATGCCTGAGAGACTTTCTTATCACTAATGGCTTCAAAGTTGGTAAAGCTGACCCTACTCTCTTCACAAAAACTATTGCTAAAGACTTGTTTATATGCCAAATTTATGTCGATGATATTATATTTGGGTCTTCTAACAAGTCATCTTGTGAAGAGTTTAGTGGATTATGATACAGAAATTCGAGATGTCTATGATGGGGGAGTTGAAGTATTTTCTTGGATTTCAAATCAAGCAACTCCAAGAAGGCACCTTCATCTGGCAAACTGAGTACATTCAAGACATACTCAAGAAGTTTGATATGAAGAATGCCAAACCCATCAAGACACCCATGGGAACAAATGGGCATCTCGACCTTGACATAGGAGGTAAATCTATAGATCAAAAGGTATACCGGTCGATGATAGGTTCTTTACTCTATTTATGTGCTTCACGACCGGACATTATGCTTTCAGTATGCATGTGTGCAAGGTTCCAGGCAAATCCTAAGGAAGTTCACCTTAGGACCATGAAAAGAATCATGAGATATTTAGTTTACACTCCTAAGTTTGGGCTATGGTACCCTAAGGGATCTACCTTTGATCTAATTGGTATTCCGATGCCGATTATGGCAGATGTAAAATTGACAGGAAGATCACATTAGGGACTTGTCAGTTTCTGGGAAGATCCCTTGTGTCTTGGGCTTCAAAGAAACAAAACTCAGTAGCTCTATCCACCACCGAAGCCGAGTATATTGCTGCAGGACACTGTTGTGCACAATTACTTTGGATGAGGCAAACACTTAGGGACTATGGCTACAAGTTGAGCAAAGTCCCTCTCCTATGTAATAATGAGAGTGCAATCCGCATGGCGGATAATCCCGTTGAACACAGCAGCACTAAGCACATAGACATCCGGTATCACTTTTTGAGAGATCACCAACAAAAAGGGATATCGAAATTGCTTATGTTTGCACCCACAACCAATTAGTCGATATCTTTATCAAGCCCTAGATGAAAAGACTTTAAGCAAGCTTAGGAAATGAGGTAAACATCCTAGATTCTCGGAACTTTGATTGAAACATTGTACACATAGCTCATTTATATACCTTTGATCATATCTCTTTCATTTGGTACAAATGCTTATTTCTTATTCTTCTTGTGCCAAAGCTAAGACTAATGTGTTTCCAAGTATATTTTTATCCTTAGTCTTAGATTGAAAGGGAAATGGAGTATTCGACAAAGTCAAGGCTTCCACCACAGCTCTATCGGTATCATTTATCCTTTGCCCTACTCATAAACTTTCACTCACATTCTTTAAAACAAGGAGAAAAGTAGGCCCCTTAAGTCTCTTTGTTTTTGGCGATTAATGCCAAAGGGGGAGAATTAGTAGGCCCAAAGCAAAAGGACCTCACCACCACCCCGTTTTCAAAAACTGTTTCACAAAGGAGGAGAAATTATTTAAATTGCAAAAACCCTCTTGACAGCTAAGAGGAGAACTTCTTTAGGGGAAGCTTTATTTAGCCAAAGGAAAAGCATTTGAAACAGGTGGAGAATTTTCAAAATCTTGAAAATGCTTTTTGAAATCACATTTTATACCATTGGCTGTTTGCAAAAGAATTTGAAAAGACTTTTTCCAAAGGATTTGCAAAAACAATCTAAGTGGTGCGAATGTGGTCCAAAATGTTAAACTAGAAGAAATAAACCATTTATACTTAGAAGTACTTTCAATTGGTTTAATTCAAAGTAACTTATGCACATCTGTAAAAAATGCAAACTAGTTACATTCCTACACTTTATATATTGATTCGATTTGTGTTGGCATCAATCACCAAAGGGGAGAGATTGAAAGGGAAATGAGCTTATACATTTCCTATTATCGATTTTGGTGTTTGACGTCCATCGCAAACAACATGGACTAACTAGTTTGCCTAGGTGACATTTATCTCAGGTGCATAAAGTTCAACATAAACCAACAAAGAAAGTGAGTTGGGGAACTCTACAAAATTTGGAGCAAAAACAAGTATTGGTGCAACCAGTGGCGCACCAGACATTGTTCGGTGTGCACCGGACACTATCCGGTGCCCAGGCCGAGGCACCTCGCGAATTGGTCGCTCTCGGGTTTTCTCAGAGCCACTCCACTAAAAATCACCGGACTATCCGGTGTGCCACTGGACTGTCCGGTGAGCCAACGGGGGAACAATGAACAGTGCAGAAGTCAGAACTGTAAAGTCAAAATGCACCGGACTATCCGGTGCCGCAAGAGGACAAAGGACTTCAACGGTCAACCGCTCCAAACCCCAATGGTCGGCTGACGTGGTACGCACCGGACAATGAACAGTGTCATGTCCGGTGCACCACCGGACTGTCTGTTGTGCCCATCAACAGCAACGGCTAGAATAGTGGTTGGGGCTATAAATACCCCCAACCACCACCATTCAAGTTTTTAGACCTTCACATTCAATACTAGAGCAAGACATACACTCAAGACACAATCAAAGGATCAAATCCTCTCCAAGTTTCAAAATCAACTCAAGTGCTTAGTGACTTGAGAGAGGATCATTTGTGTTTCTTTTGTTGCTCTTATTGCTTGGATTGCTCTCTTCTTCTCACTCTAATTTTTCTAAGTGCTTTGTAAAGCTAGCAAGAGACACCTATTTGTGTGGTGATCCTTACGGGGTCTTAGTGACCCGGGTGATTAAGGAGAAGCACTCAACCGGTCAAGTGACCGATTGAGAGAGGGAAAGGGTTGGAATAGACCCGGCCTTTGTGGCCTCCTCAACGGGGACTAGGTTCTTTGAACCGAACCTCGGTAAACAAATCATCGCGTTCATTTGTTTTGGTCTCTACTCGATATGTTTATCCCCTCTCCTCTCTCTCTCTCTCTAAAAGTCCCCTTGCTTACATTGTTTTGAGTTTGCTCTCAAGGTTATCCGCATTGATTGAGCAACTCATGGCAAGAGGAACAATTTTCCGCACTCTGAATTTATTTCTAACCCTAATCCCAAGTGTAGTGCTCAAAGTTTATAATTTTCAGATTTTGCCTATTCACCCCCTCTAGTAGGGATGGCAATGGGCACATTTTACCCACGTGCCCACAGGTAAAAACCCTATAGGGTGCGGGTTTGGGTGTGAGTTTGTACCCGTGGGTACGGGTACGGGTTTGATTCTGAACCCGACGGGTTTTTTCTCGTGGGTATGAAAATGTTGTACCCGTGCCCGCAAACCCATACCCGCGTGTGTGTCTGTGTAGACTGTAGAGCACATGCATCTTAATTTAGTGCCACCTCAAAAGCTTTGAGGGAGCAGAGCCAATCAAATGATATAAAAGAAGACTACAGGCGCCAGGGAACTCGTAGAACTTTTGGCCAAGATTGGTACATGTTTTTTATTAGTTTAATAAATATTTATTATTATGTTCTATCAGTTTAATAAATATTTATTATATGACTGTGCCCACGGGTGTACCCGCGGGTGCCATAAACCCGCGGGTAGCGGGTTTGGGTAACATACGCTACCCGTCGCGGGTAGCGGGTGCAGGTATGGGTTTAACATATCTCGCGGGTACGGGTTTGTAATCTCTGTACCCGCGGGTTTTAAACCCGTTGCCATCCCTACCCTCTAAGCGACTTTCAGAAGCAGCCCATCGTCCACCAGCGCCTCCAGATCCTCGTCGGTGACGGAGGAGATGGGCCATGGGTCACGGGGAGGGAGAACCTTTGGCATCTCAGCCATTGAGTCTGCTGAAAAAGCAAGAAGGAGGCGAGGAGCTCTTTGCACAGGTAGGCGGACCACGTCTAAGGCAGAAAAGTAAAAACGACAAGGTAAAAATCCGAAGTGTCCCTCACGGGCAAATTTATAGGGACGGGCGGAGTCACCGAGGCGTAGGCGTGCCATTCCAAGTCAAACATGCTAGTCAACAGTCGCTTCGAATCCCACGCGCACGCCCACCGCAAACGGTCGGCTCGTAGGCCGAGACATCCCATCGCATTAAATGACTGTGCCCCTCCGGGTGAAATGCCAGACAACAAGCGTCGTTTCACATTATACCTCGAAAGGTACACCCTCCTCCCTCCGCTTCTCTTTTCCTTTTTCATCTCCTCCTAGATAACGAGAAGAGAGCGTCTTTTACCTCGAGCGTCCTCCCTCGAGAAGAAAAAAGGCAAAGCTGAATATTGTTCAGAGGTTCGAAGGTCAGGCCATCGGCAGGGTTCAGAAAGACCGCCTTAGGATGCTAGGGCTCAAAGCCCATTACTGATCAGGGATTCAAAGGTTGGCTCCTTGGAAGGGCTTCATAACCAACCCAGATCACAGAGTTTGGGATGACAATGAGTACGCCCGTACATGGCCACGACTCGGGTTGCGACCTGAGGTACCCTAAAACATATCCGAGACCCCTGGGAGTGATTCGTGATGATGTCCCATCGTAGAGAGGCATCGAGCCCTTGGACCCATCAAACGGGTTTGGGACCAATCGAATCCCCCGCGGGTACTTTTTGGGCGTGTCTCTAGACCTCTAGCCGACCCCTATCAAACATAGCTCGGACCCTCGCTCGGATTACCTGATAAAAGCTCAATGGAAACACCATGCTCGTTGCCCATCAAGGGTGGCATGGTGCATTCCTACTCTTACTCCTCACGAAGAGGCGACGAAGAAGCGTATAAATCAAAAAGTCAAGGTACCCTCGATCGTCCTTTCGCCCCACACAAAGGCTCAGGGGCTATCCTTGCAAACCACACTATGGAAAATTCACTAGAGGTACCGATGGGACGACCTGAGGTCAAATCACACCCAACACACCAACAACAATATAGAATCAAGTTCCTGAAAGGAGTCAACCACTCCTTCTGGGCCTCGTGGGCTACACCCGATGGGTGCGCTCGTGCGCACCCATTAGAAGCTAAACCTTCTACTCCTTAAAGGATTAGCACACCCACGCAAAAAGTGGTAGAACCTCGAAGCAAGCGTCAAAACACTTCCTTACAAGGCTCGGGGGCTATGTCGGTGTGATAATTTAGTTTACCCAGATTATACCCTTAAACACGCTTAGGAAGATTCTTAGCCTAGCCATGTCACCTAAGAGCAGGAAATCATCCCCCTTTTCTGCCTCGCCCGAGGTCCATGTCGGGTGTCTCCCCCACATAAACACCGTCCTGACCGAGACCCCTCTCGGAGTGTCCTTAAATCCCAAAGGAGTTGCATCCTCGAGCGAGTCTTCGCCTCGCTCGAGCCTCTCACGACTCAAGTCCCCCATCTCCATCTTGCCCGAGGTTGCCTCGAATGAGGACCGCCAAATCCGCCTCGCCCAAGCCCGTCTTAGGCGATGAGGACAAAACGCGCCCGAAGACTAATGGGGGACACTCACATTCAATGCGCACACCCCCCGCACAAGTGTTGTAGGTACACAGCGACAATAAGACAGTGGTCTTGTCCAAGCCAACAACATGATTACGCGCACACCACTGTGCGCGCATGCCGCTTGCCATCCCCTGACATGACATCTAACATGACGAAAGGGCAAAGCGTCCCTCGGGTGCGAAACTCCGCCTCACCCAACGCTGGGCTCAACCTTGGATGCTCTTTTCCATCTCGCTTGAGCTTAGCCTCGGATACCACCCCCACCGCGAATCTCGTAGCAGGCCACTCTACTGATTGTGGCGTGCATCAGGAAGGATTCGGCCATCACCTCGGGAAGACTTCTGCCTCACCTGAGCTCGGCTCCAGCCTCGACATCTGTAGTAAAGGACATCCCAACGTCATCGGGCAAAGGGAGGCTGACGCGCCTCTAAGCAGCTTTACCCCATACCACACCCTGTGTCAACCACTACGGTATGGGCGACCCTCCTATGGGAGGCTTGGGCGTGAAGCCGACCCCTAGACCTCGGCCTCGGCTCTCAACGGGAAACCTGTGGGTTCAAGTCAACAATGAAGTACAAGGCCATGTCATCCACAGGACATAAGGGCCATGTTACTTCAAAACCGAAATTTCGGTTAACCAAAACTCACTATCGGTTTTTGGTCTTACCCAAAAATGTCAAGCATCAACAGTTCAACAGCAATACAGGCGACATGCATCCACCCTCCTCAACCCACTGTCCTGTTGTCCAGCAGACTAGCACATCCAGTCATCCAGTGGCCCATTACAGTATCGCACAACCATGCAGGTCTAGATGTCCAGATGAGACCGTGAGAGCCAACTATTTTGAGACTCAAATATAGGCAAAATTGCAAGCACAACTGCACAACCATCGCTTGCTTCTTCTGTGTTTCGCTTTTTTGCTTGTTGGAGTCGGAGGCTTGCTGGTTGCCATCGGTAGCACACCTCACCGTTGTGCGGCCCGCGACTGGCCAGCTGCACGCCTGCACCGACTTGCAGGCCGAGATGCAAGCCAGACTCTGACAGGCGTGGTGGGGCTGACCGATTGACGATGGCAAGTGGCAGAGTGTCGGCACCTAGCACCGACACACCATAGAGGCGCAGAACGACTGGGCACTAGACAATGCCATGCGGCGGCCACCGACCCTAGACAACTGGATTGCCTGGTGCCTACAACTACAAGGTTTCGAGATTGGAAGTCTGCATGGAACCTTAACTCGGCATTGGCAAGTTTGGCTATTTGGGCCTTGCCTGTATGGGCTGGTTGCGGCTAAGTCCAGCTCGGGCCTTTCGGTACCCGAAGCAAAACAATGATTTTCTCTATTTATTTCGGTTTTCTATAACTCGTACCCGAAATAAAACCCGAGACCTGAAATATTGGTCTATTCGGTCTCGATTTTTTTGCCAGTCCTACTCATTAGTGCACATGAGAGCCACCTAGATCACACACCACATGCATTAGGCTTCTCTTGGTCAAGTGAAGGTCGATGGCTTGTTACTCTTGGTGATCTGAGAGCACCTAGAGGGGGTGAATAGTGATCCTGTAAAATTCAACACTAATTGCCACAAAACTTAGTTATGAAAGTTAGGACGGCTAAGTAGCTAGAAGCAAGCTCTTGTGAACACAGACAATCAAAGAGAAAGCACAAAGAGACACGCGATTTTTATCCCGTGGTTCGGCCAAGTAACACTTGCCTACTTCCACGTTGTGGCGTCCCAATGGACGAGGGTTGCACTCAACCCCTTTCAAGTGATCCGATAATCAACTTGAATACCACAGTTTTTCCTTTAGATGATTATTCCCGTTTGCGAGGAATCTCCACAAGATTGGAGTCTCTCGCCCTTACAACAAAGATCACAATGAAAGCATGGAGTAAGGTTGGGATGAGCAACACACACAAGACACAAATCGCAGCACAACTACGCACACAAGTCACAACTTGAGCTCAAAACACAACACACAGAGTTCACAACTCAAATGGAGCTCAAGTCACTATCTCAAAGAATCGAATGTGTGAAGTTGGAGTTTTGGAGTCTTAGAATGTTTCTTGTAAGCTTGGGTGACTCCTCCATGCGCCTAAGAGTCCCTTTTATAGCCCTAAGGCAGCTAAGAGCCGTTGGAGGCCAACTTGGAAGGCCAAACTTGCCTTCTGTCGGGTGGTGCACCGGACAGTCCGGTGCACCACCAGACAGCTACTGTAGCCTGTCCGGTGCCGATCTCCTTCCTTTTCTGGCAAGGATGACCACTGCAGCTCTGGGCCAGTTGGCGCACCGGACAGTCCGGTGCCCACTGCCGACCGTTGAAGCTGCCATGCGTCACTCGCGGATACGGCCGACCGTTGGCGCAGACGACCGTTGGCTCACCGGACAGTCCAGTGCACCATCAGACAGTCTGGTGAATTATAGTTGTACACCGCCAAACTTTTCCCGAGAGCGGCCTATTCACCGGAAACCAGCCTGGTACACCGGACACTGTCCGGTGCACCACCGGACAGTCCGGTGTGCCAGACTGAGCTTAGTTTTGGCTGCACCGAGCCAAGACTTTTTGTAATTCTTTTCTCCCGTTTCTAGCACTTAGACACAATATGTTAGTACACAAAACAATGTACTAAGTCTAGAAACGTACCTTGTTTGCATGATTTGCACTTCTTGCTTGTTTGACACATTAGAACTTAAATAATATGTTGGGCACTTAATCACCAAAACATTATAGAAATGGCCCAAAGGCATATTTCCCTTTCAATCTCCCTCTTTTTGGTGATTTATGCCAACACATCCAAAAGCAACCAAAGGAAGTGCAACATCAATGCAATTGAGAACAAATTGTCTTTGCACAAGTTTTGACATATTTGGATCAATCTTTGCCACCACTTGGTTTGTTTTTGCAAATCAAATTCATTTTCCTATCTCTAATTCAAACTCACTTATTTGGGCATCAAGAGAGATAATCCAAGAGTGAAAATGATCAAGAGCCAAAAACTCCCCCTTTTCCCATAATCAAAATTCTCCCCCATAAGAGACCAATTTTGCAATTAGAGTATTTTGGCAAATCAAAAGTTCTAACTCTATTGTTTTCAAAATTCACAAGTGGTAGCTGATCCATTTGCTTTGGCCTTAATTTCTCCCCCTTTGGCATTAAGCACCAAAACAGGATCATTTTTGGCCCTTTAACCCCATTGCCTCACCAAAAATGTCAATTAAGAGCAAAAAGGCAATGAGAACATAAGTATGAAATTGGAGGTGAGTACACTAATACCGGAGTGCAGTGGAAGTCTTTGCATGATCCAAGTTCACCTTTCCCTTTTAATGCACCTTTAAGACTACATCAAGTAAACTCCAACACAAAGGTTAGTCTCAAAGGGTCAAGTTGTAGCACTTCTCCTCCTAAATATGTGCATCAATCACACATGGACTTGTGAGGTCCGGGGATCCCGTGCACAACTTGAGCACCATAAATAAGCAACAATTCACATAAATACATGAAGTAACATGATCAAAGGCATAGAACACATGTATGCTATAGATCAATCCAAGTTACACGAATCTAAGACATTTAGCTCACTACAACCTGCAAAAGGTTTTCTCATCCAACAACTTGGTAAAGATATCGGCTAGCTGGTTCTCGGTGCTAATATGGAATACCTCGATATCTCCCTTTTGCTGGTGGTCTCTCAGAAAGTGATGCCGGATGTCTATGTGCTTAGTGCAGCTGTGTTCAACAGGATTATCCACCATGCGGATTGCACTCTCATTGTCACATAGGAGTGGGACTTTGCTCAGATTGTAGCCAAAGTTTGAGGGTTTGCCTCATCCAAAGTAGTTGCGCGCAACACTGTCCTGCGACAACATACTTGGCCTCAGCGGTGGATAGGGCAACGAATGTTTGTTTCTTTGAAACTCCAAGACACCAGGGACCTTCCTAGGAATTGGCACGTCCCTGATGTACTCTTCCTATCAACCTTGCATCCAGCATAATCAGAGTCTAAATATCCAATTAAGTCAAAGGTAGACCCGCTTTGGATACCAGATCCCAAAGCAAGCATAGCAACTAAATACCTAAGAATTCGCTTAACGGCCACAAGGTGACATTCCTTGGGGTCGGATAGATATCTAGCACACATGCATACACTTAGCATAATGTCCGGTCTACTAGCACATAAATAAAGCAGTGAACCTATCATGGACCGATATGCCTTTTGATCAACGGACTTACCTCCTTTGTTGAGGTCAACATGCCGTCGGTTCCCATAGGTGTCTTTGTGGGCTTGGCGTCCTTCATCCCAAACCGCTTGAGAAGATCTTGAGTGTACTTCGTTTGGGAGATGAAGGTGCCATCCTTGAGTTGCTTCACTTGGAACCCAAGGAAGTAAGTCAACTCGCCCATCATCGACATCTCAAACTTTTGAGTCATCACCCTTCTAAACTCTTCACAAGACTTTTGGTTAGTAGAAGCAAATATTATGTCATCGACATAAATTTGGCACACAAAAAGGTCACCATCACGTCTTAGTGAAAAGAGTGGGATTGACTTTCCCAACCTTGAAAGCATTAGCAATTAAGAAATCTCTAATTCATACCATGCTCTTGGCTTGCTTAAGTCCATAGAGCGCCTTAGAGAGCTTAAACACATGGTCAGGGTACCTGTCATCCTCAAAGCCAGGGGGTTGTTCCACATATACCTCCTCCTTGATGGCCCGTTGAGGAAAGCTCTTCACGTCCATTTGAAACAACCTAAAAGAGCGGTGAGCGGCATAGGCTAATAGAATGTGAATAGATTCTAGTCTAGCCATAGGAGCAAAAGTCTCCTCGAAATCCAAACCTGCAACTTGGGCATAACCTTTTGCCACAGGTCGAGCCTTGTTTCTTGTCACCACCCCGTGCTCGTCTTGCTTGTTGCGGAACACCCACTTGGTTCCCACAACATTTTGCTTTGGACGTGGCACCAGGCTCCAAACTTCATTTCTCTTGAAGTTGTTGAGCTCTTCCTGCATGGCCAATACCCAATCCGGATCCTGCAAGGCCTGTTCTACCCTGAAAGGCTCAATAGAAGAGACAAACGAGTAATGCTCACAAAAGTTAGCTAATCTCGAGCGAGTAGTTAATCCATTGCTTATGTCTCCCAGAATCTGGTCAACGGGGTGATGTCGTTGGATCGTTGCTCGATTTGGGTTGGAGGTGCTTGTGGCGCTTCTTCCTCTATCACTTGTTCTTCCTGTGCTCCCCCTTGATCCTGTGCCTCTTCTTGAGGTGCCTGTTTCACCGTCTTGGGTTGGAGGATTCACCATTGTGGAGGAAGATGGTTGATCTTGCTCTTGTTGTTCCTGTGGTCACACATCACCTATCGCCATCGTGCATATTGCGGCTGTTGGAACATCATCTTCATCTATGTCATCAAGATCAACTTGCTCTCTTGGAGAGCCATTAGTCTCATCAAATACAACGTCGCTAGAGACTTCAACCAAACCCGATGATTTGTTGAAGACCTTATACGCCTTTGTATTTGAGTCATATCCTAGTAAAAACCCTTCTACAGCTTTGGGAGCAAATTTAGAATGTCTACCTTTCTTCACCAAAATATAACATTTGCTCCCAAATACACAAAAGTAAGAAACATTGGGTTGTTACCGGTAAGGAGTTCGTAGGAGGTCTTCTTGAGGAGGCGATGCAGATATAGCCGGTTTATGGCGTGGCAAGATGTGTTCACAGCTTCCGACCAAAACCGCTCGGGTGTCTTGAACTCTCCAAGCATCGTCCTCGCCATGTCGATAAGCGTCCTGTTCTTCCTCTCTACCACACTGTTTTGCTGTGGTGTGTAGGGAGCGGAGAACTCGTGCTTGACGTCTTCCTCCTCAAGATACTCCTCCACTTGCAGATTCTTGAACTCGGACCCGTTGTCGCTTCTTATCTTTTTCACCTTGAGCTCAAATTCGTTTGAGCCCTCCTTAGAAAGCGCTTTAGGGTCCCTTGGGTTTCTGATTTTTCTGCAAAAAGAATACCCAAGAGAAGCGAAAAATCATCAACAATAACAAGACCATACTTACTTCCCCCTATGCTAAGGTAGGCAACGGGTCTAAAGAGGTCCATATGTAGTAGCTCCAGTGGTCTTGACGTTGTCATCACATGCTTGTTCCCCACTTGTTTTCCTGCCTGACAAGCTGAATAAGGTCTATCTTTCTCGAAACAAACATTTGTTAGTCCTAACACATGTTCTCCCTTTAAAAGTTTATGAAGGTTTTTCATCCCAACATGTGCTAGACGGCGATGCCACAACCAGCCCATACTAGTCTTAGCTATTAAGCATGCATCTAGATCGGCCTCCTCTTTTGAAAAATCAACTAAGTAGAGTTTGCCGTCTAATACACCCTTAAATGCTAATGAACCATCACTCCTTCTAAAGACAAAAACATCAACATTTGTAAACAAACAATTGTAGCCCATGTGGCACAATTGACTTACAGACAGGAGATTATACCCTAATGACTCTACTAAGAATACATTTGAAATAGAGTGCTCGCTTGTGATGGCTATCTTTCCCAAACCTTTAAGCTTGCCTTGGTTCCCATCTCCAAAAATAATCGTATCCTGGGTATCCTTGTTCTTGACGTAGGAGGTGAACATCTTCTCCCCCGTCATGTGGTTTGTGCATCCGCTGTCGATAATCCAGCTTGAGCCCCCGGATGCATAAACCTGCAAGGCAATTTACACTTGGGTTTTAGGTACCCAACTCTTGTTGGGTCCTACAAGGTTAGTCACAATAGCCTTTGGGACCCAAATACAAGTCTTGTCTCCCTTGCATTTGGATCCCAACTTTCTAGCAACTACTTTTTCATTCTTACATACAAGAGCAAATGAAGTATTGCAAGCATGGTAAATGGTAGAAGGTTCATTGCACATTCTCCTAGGCACATGAGGTACAACATTACTTCTCCTAGGCCTACTTCTACCATGCACAAAAGTAGAGCTAGAGGCAAACATAGCATGTGAATCATTATAGGCAACATAACTCCTATTATAATGAGCATTCCTAGAAAATTTTCTATCATAAATGTAAGCATGACACTTTTTAGAACTACTAGCCATAGGAGCCTTCCCTTTCTCCTTGTTGAGAACAGGAGCCTTTTGGCTTGTTAAGTTCTTGGTTTCATTTCGAAAACCAAGTCCATCCTTAATAGAGGGGTGTCTACCAATAGTGTAGGCATCCCTAGCAAATTTAATTTATCAAATCAATTTTGCAAGTCTTAAGTTGAGCATTAAGACTTGCCACCTCATCATTTAATTTGGTAATAGAAATAAGGTGTTCATCACAAGCATCAACATCAAAATCCTTACATCTATCACAAATAACAAAAATGCTCTTCACAAGAACTAAATTTATTAACTCCTTCTAGCTTAGTAGTTAATTCATCATTTAAACTATTTAAAACTAGATACAGTTTCATGGCATGCTGATAACTCAGAGGATAGGATTTCATTCCTTTTAAATCTCTAAAGCAAGAATTTTTGCACACTAACAAATTTATCATGCTCCTCATATAAAATATCCTCTTGTTTTTCTAACAATCTATCCTTTTCATTTAGAGCATCAATTAATTCATTGATCTTTTCTACCTTAGCTCTATCTAAACCTTTGAATAGGCTAGAGTAATCTACTTCATCATCACTAGAATCATCATCGCTAGAAGTAGTGTTCTTAGGGGTATCTCGAACACTTACCTTCTTCTCCTTGGCCATGATGCAAGTGTGGCGTTCGTTGGGAAGAGCAAAGACTTGTTGAAGGCTGAGGCTGTCAGTCCTTCATCGTCAGAGTCGGATGAAGAGCAATCTGAATCCCATTCTTTGCCAAGGTGCGCCTCGCCCTTCGCCTTCTTGTAAACCTTCTTCTTCTCCCTCTTCCCATGCTTTTCTTGTTCCTAGTCATTATCATTATCGGGGCATTGTGCTATAAATGACCAGTCTTACCACATTTGAAACAGGAGTGTTTCCCCCTTTGCTTTGTTCTTGTTGGGGTACTCCTTGCGTCCTTTTAGTGCGGTCTTGAAGCGTTTGATGATTAGGGCCATCTCATCTTCGTTTAAGTCTGGCAGCCTCAACTTGTGCCACCTTGCTTGGTAGCGCCTCCCTGCTGCTTGTTGCTTTGAGAGCAACAGGTTGAGGCTCGTAGACGGGAAGAGGGCCATTAAGAGCATCATCCACATATCGCGCTTCCTTTACCATCATACGGCCTGCTCATGAATTTTCCGAGTATCTCCTCGGGCGTCATTTTGGTGTACCTAGGATTTTCACGAATGAGGTTACAAGATGGGGGTCAATTACTGTGAATGACCTTAGCATAAGTCGGAACGACGTCGTGGTCCGTCCATCTTGTGCTTCCATAGCTTCTAATTTTGTTGACCAGGGTCTTGAGCCTGTTGTAGGTTTGCGTTGGCTCCTCTCCCCTGATCATCGCAAATCTCCCTAGCTCGCCTTCCACCAACCCCATTTTGGTGATCATGGTGGCGTCGTTTCCCTCATGTGATATCTTGAGGGTATCCCAAATTTGCTTGGCGTTGTCCAAGCCGCTCACCTTGTTGTATTCATCCCTGCACAAAGATGCTAGCAAAACAGTGGTAGCTTGTGCATTGTTATGAATTTGCTCATTTATGAAAACGGGATTGTTAGTATTATCAAAATGCATTCCATTTTCAACAATCTCCCAAATACTAGGATGGAAAGAAAATAGGTGACTACGCATTTTGTGACTCCAAAAAGAGTAGTCTTCTCCATCAAAGTGTGGAGGTTTACCAAGTGGAATTGATAGCAAATGAGCATTAGAATTGAATGGGATACAAGAATAATCAAATGAATAGTTTTGATTAACCGGTTTCTTTTTCGACGAGTCATCATCGTCGTCGTCTCTTGGTGAAGAAAGACGAGGCATCGCTGTCGTAGTAGACGATCTTCTTGATGCGCCTATTCTTCTTCCCGTCCTTCTTCTTGTGACTTGAGCTAGAGTCGGTTGGCTTGTCGTCTCTAGGCTCATTGAGGAAGGACTCCTTTTCCTTATCGTTGACCACCATCCCCTTTCCCTTAGGATCCATCTCTTTGGGCGATTAGTCCCTTATGTGAAGAGAACGGCTCCGATACCAATTGAGAGCACCTAGAGGGGCGGGTGAATAGGTGATCATGTAAAATTCAATACTAATTGCCACAAAACTTAGTTATGAAAGTTAGAACGGCTAAGTAGCTAGAAGCAAGCTCTTGTGAACACAGACAATCAAAGAGAAAGCACACAAGAGACACGCGATTTTTATCCTGTGGTTCGGCCATGTAACACTTGCCTACTTCCACGTTGTGGCGTCCCAATGGACGAGGATTGCACTCAACCCCTTTCAAGTGATCCGATGATCAACTTGAATACCACGGTTTTTCCTTTAGATGATTATTCCCGTTTGCGAGGAATCTCCACAGATTGGAGTCTCTCGCCCTTACAACAAAGATCACAATGAAAGCACAGAGTAAGGTTGGGATGAGCAACACACACAAGACACAAATCGCAGCACAACTACGCACACAAGTCACAACTTGAGCTTAAAACACAACGCACGAAGTTCACAACTCAAATGGAGCTCAATCACTATCTCAAAGAATCAAATGCGTGAAGTTGGAGTCTTGGAGTCTTAGAATGTTTCTTGTAAGCTTGGGTGACTCCTCCATGCGCCTAGGGGTCCCTTTTATAGCTCCAAGGCAGCTAGGAGCCGTTGGAGGCCAACTTGGAAGGCCAAACTTGCCTTCTGTCGGGTGGTGCACCGGACAGTCCGGTGCACCACCGGACAGCTATTGTAGCCTGCCCGGTGCCGATCTCCTTCCTTTTCTACCAAGGATGACCATTGCAGCTCCAGGCCAGTTGGCGCACCGAACACTATCCGGTGCACACCGGACACTGTCTGGTGCACACCGGACAGTCCGGTGCCCACTGCCGATCGTTGAAGCTACCACGCGTCGCCCGCGGATTGCGCGGCCGACCGTTGGCGCAGACGGCCGTTGGGCTCACCGGACAGTCCGGTACAACCACCGGACAGTCCGGTGAATATAGTCGTACACCGCCAAACTTTTCCTGAGAGTGGCCTGTTCACCGGAAACCAGCCTGGCGCACCAGACACTGTCCGGTGCACCACCGGACAGTCCGGTGTGCCAAACTGAGCTGAGTTTTGGCTGCACCAAGCCAAGACTTTTTGTAATTCTTTTCTCCTTGTTTCTAGCACTTAGACACAATATGTTAGTACAAAAAACAATGTACTAAGTCTAGAAACGTACCTTGTTGCATGATTTGCACTTCTTGCTTGTTTAACACATTAGAACTTAAATAATATGTGTTGGGCACTTAATCACCAAAACATTATAGAAATGGCCAAAAGGCACATTTTTCTTTCATGATCGGCATCACCTAGACGGCTCGGTGGCGATTGGAGTTTCGTGATCACCCTGGATGAGGTGCACACTTCTATCGAGGATGGGCTATAGAGAGGCTACCACTCATATTCAACATTGGCTCCTCCATGCTTTGGTTTCCCACTCTGTGTTCGACGTCGTCAACTTCATGATCTATGGGATTGAGGACACAACGTTGGATGGACTTCGAGGTCGGCATCAGCTGCTCTATGCACACCACCTCTGTCATATCTTTATGCAACTGATCCGACCTCCTCAGTTTTAGTCTGCTCTCGACACCACTAGACTTTCATTTAGATCCTACCGTCCGACTGCTGAGGACATAGCTCCAGCTTCTGCTACAGTGGATCCTTTGGCACCTGAGCTCAGAGATGAGGATGAGGCAATTCACTAGTTCGAGGATCAGGGTACCGTTGTCGAAACTTCTTTTGATTCAGATGTTGAGGATCTCAGGATACCGCCACCCCGCCCCCACCATCTCATATGCCACCTCGTTCCCATGATCATGAGGCCGGTGGTTCTAGTGTTGCTCCTCCAGCGATTGATCCAGCCCTGACAGCCATTCTTCAGTCTCTTACCTAGCAGCAGGCTCACCTGGCAGCTTAGCAAACTCGACCGGCAGCTATTCAGCAGCAGATGTCCTAATGGACTCTCCATGTTTCAGACCTTTCAGGACCATCAGGACACTCTTCAACAACAGCTTTGGCAGATAGGGCGGAGCATCGGGCCTTTATGACTCATAACCTTCAGCATATATGTGTTCCCGTTCCTCCAGTGCAATCTGCTCCACCTCCAGCTCTTTAGGCCTTAGTAGTGCCAGCGATCCAGTCCGGACCCCAGCTCCACTCTTTTGGTCCTACTATCTCTCTGCTCCGGCCAGTTACACTCGACTTCTCAACTCAGATCGTCAGAGCTACCAATGCTCAGCCAGTAGTGCCCCTAATGTCTGTAGTTGCTACTCCTATCGTGGTCGTCACTGTTCCTGCTCCAATGTCAGTAGCTCAGGCACCACAGCCAGTATCTGAGTTGGCACCATCCCCAGCCTCTATCGCAGATCCTAGATCCAAGACTGACTCCAACCCCCTACCTGCGTTTGCTCTGGCTCCTCGCCCTCGACCTGATGTGCCTGCACCTCCTCCTTTTGGTCTATAGGTTAGGGTAACCCTTTTGGTGCTTGTCGCCAAAGGGGGAGAGATGAGAGTTGTGGAGCTAGGGAGAGTTAGTTGGGAGATTCATGACCTTTTGATGTAAAATATGCATGATACTCTCTGTTACGACTCTTCACTTTTTTATGCTTTTTGCCTCACAAACTCAATGACATGCTCTCAGGATCTTTTGATGACTGTGTTTGTTTATGTTTTCACTTATTTTTTTCACGAGACATGCAGTTTTTGTTCATGGGTTTTCACTCACACTTTTGTGAACAAGATTCTTATGTTATGTATGCGCTTACACTTCCTATACTCTTACATGACTTTTCTTTATCAACTTATTGAGTATCACTAGCCATCTTCTAGTGTTGATAAAAACAAACAAAATACTCTCACACTCTTGTAGGGTTGTCATCAATCACCAAAAATGGGGAGATTGAAAGCATCTAGGCCCCTGGTTGGTTTTTAGTGATTAATGATGATGTAAGATTACATTTGACTAACTTGTGTTTTGCGGAGCAATGTTAAGTTAGGTCACATTGTAGGGAGTTGCGCTACAATGGTGAAAACAATTCCTCTGATGAGAACTTGAAGTGACTGCTGAAAAGGCGAATCAAAACATGAATGACTTCATATCTTAAGTGTCAAAGGAGTTGTGGACACTTGGTATAGAGTTAGGACTTCTATTTTTCTTTTAGCCGTACTATAAAGAGGGGATGTGGATGAGTAGTTTCACCAAGAGAAATCTAGTGTACTGTTGGTGCTTGTTCACACTCACAACCAGTGCTAGGTGTCACACTATAACTCACTCACAAGTTAGAATCGAAAACGATTTAGAAAAAACTATGGAAATAACTTGGGGTTGCTGACCTAGGGGTACCGGACTGTCCGATGTGCACCGGACTCTCCAATGCTCCCCCTGGCAGCGAGCTCGAGAGCGCCTGAGAGTAGCCTCTGTCACCTGCAGGAACCCAAGAGCGCACAGTTCCCAGGCTTGAATTTTAGCTGTGCATCGGACTGCCTGGTGCACACCAGACAGTCACTGTTCACTGTCCGGTGCAACTTCAGAGCAATGGCTAGCTATCAGAACTAGTCGTTGGAAGTGCACAATTTTCGTGCCAGACTATTCGGTGCGCCCATGCGCACTAGCCTATAGTAACTACTAGTTTTTGTTGGTGAGGATATTTATACCCTCCACCAGCCATAATAAGGTCTTGTTTCCCCAATACACTTGTATACATTGCTAGAGCATTGGCACAAAGCATAGTGGGGTGATTAGCAAAATCATAATCCCATGTTAGGACCTCATTAGTGCACATGAGAGCACACACCACATGCATTAGGCTTCTCTTGGTCAAGTGAAGATCTATGGCTTGTTACTCTTGGTGATCGGCATCACCTAGACGGCTCGATGGCGATTGGAGTTCGGTGATAACCCAGAGGATTTGTTGGTGACCTGACTTGGAGATTATACACGGTCGTGAGGGATCCACCACGCCGGAGAGGCAAAGATCATCTCATAGTGAGCACTTGGTTCTTGTGAGGACCAAGGGAGAGTGATACCCTTGCGCGGGTGCTCCAACAAGGACTAGGGAGAGTGCCGACTCTTCGATACCTCAAAAAAAGTGGAGGAATCGCGCAAGCACACAACTGTAACACATTCTACTGAATCCCATGATCAGCACTACACTGGACTAGGGCTCTGGCCTGAACCAATATAACCCCCTGTATCTCAGCTCCTTTGCTCGGATCCTTGTGATTCACCATTTGTAGTGAGTTCGCGCTTGCTATAAACCCTAAATAAGGCATTAAGTAATTTAGTTCGTCCTTTTATCATTTGAGGAATAAAAGTATTAGAATTTAGTTGAATAAGTGTTCTATTTTTGACATATTCCTTTAAAATAAGTAAATAGACAAATATGATTTTTGCATCTCATGCTGGAATTATTTGTTTGTTGCATTTGAATTGCTAAATCTAAATTTGACATAGAGGTTCAAAATTGGATTAAAAAAGAAAATAGAAAACAAGAACAAATAGAAAATAACAAAAGAAAAAGGAAATTTTGTGGCTGGGTAGGACTTCTCCTTTTCAGCCCAAACTCCCTCTTCATTTTGCCGGCCCAACTAGCCTCCAGCCGGCCCACTCTCGCCCCTTCATTTCTTTTTATTTTCACACGCTGGCTGACCGACTTGCAAGCCCCACCGCACATCCTCTACCACACGCTCAAGTATTTCGTTACTACCACTAGTAGGTGGGTCCCGGATGGCGGGTTTGTCCTCTCCTTGAGTCCATTGTAACCACCCAATGCCGAAGCCATCGGGGATTCTGGCTTTGACCCCACGGCCGATTCTAACCCTGAAGCCCTACCCAGCGTGCATATATACGGGCTCGCAAACCCTGGTTCCTTATCCACCTGCGCCCACGACGAAGACATAGCGCCGTCTGTCGCCATTGCCGCAAGCGTGGAGAAAACGGGTGAAAGTCGCCTAGAGGGGGGTGAATAGGTGAAACCTGAAATTTACAAACTTTGAACATGCACTATGCTCGGGGTTAGTGCTAGAAATAATCTAGAGTGTGGAATATAGTTCTCCTTGCCGAGAGTTGCTCACTCAATGCAGATAACTTTGGGAGCCAACTCAAATCAATATATGCAAGGGAACTTTTAGAGAGAGGAGAGGGGATAAACAAATCAAATGGAGATCAACACAAATGAACACAACAATTGTTTACCGAGGTTGGGTTCCAAAGAACCTAGTCCCCGTTGAGGCCACAAAGGCCGGGTCTATTCCAACCCTTTCCCTCTCTTAATCGGTCACACAGACCGGTCGAGCCTTCTCCTTAATAACTTGGGTCACTAAGACCCTGTAAGGATCACCACACACTTAGGTGTCTCTTGCTAGCTTTACAAAGCACTTAGAAGAATAAGAATGAGAAGGAGAAAGCAATCCAAGCAACAAGAGCAATAAAAGAACACAAAACACCCTCTCTCAAGTCACTAAGCAATTGAGTTGATTTGGGGGCTTGGAGAGGATTTGTTCTATTGATTGTGTCTTGGAGTGTAGTCTTTTGCTGTAGCAATGAATGTGAAGTTCAGAAAACTTGGATGGCTTATATGGAGGTGGTTGGGGGTATTTATAGCCTCTAGCCACTTCCTAGTCGTTGGCTATCGATGGCACACCGGACAGTCCGATGGTGCACCGGACAGGGTACTGTTCACTGTCCGGTGCCTGCCACGTCAGCAGACCGTTGGGGTTTGGAGCTATTGACTGTTGAAGTCTTTTGTCCTCTTGCTGCACCGTACAGTCCGGTGGCACACTGGACATGTGTTCTGACTTCTCAGCTTGACTTCTAACTTCTGTACTGTGCAGTGTTGATCTGACATCGCAGTCGACCGTTGGCGCATCTGACCTTTGCTCTGTTGGCTCGTCGGACATGTCCGGTGCACACTGGATAGTCCGGTGAATGGCTCCCTGAGAAACCCGATAGTGGTCAGTTCGGGAAGTGCTCGGCCTGGGCACCGGATAGTGTCCGATGCACACCGGACAGTGTTCGGTGCGCCACTGGCAGCACCATTGCTAATCTTTGCTCCAAACTTGGTTGAGTCCTCAACTTAATTTCTTTCTTGGTTTATGTTGAACCTTATGCACCTAAGATAAATGACAACTAGACAAACTAATTAGTCCACGTGGTTTGTGATGGACGTCAAACACCAAAATCGATTATAGGAAATGTTTTAAGCCCATTTCCCTTTCAATCTCCTCCTTTTTGGTGATCGATGCCAACACAAACCAAAGCAAATATAAAGTGTAAAAAATGTAAATAGTTTGTGATTATGACAGATGTGCATAGGTTACTTAGATTTAAACCAATTGAAAGACTTTCTACATATGTCTTAATTAAATGTGATTGTTTTCTTCTATTTAGCATTTTGGACCATATTAGCACCCCTTGCTTGTTTTTGCAAATCTTTTGGAAAAGTTATTTCAAATATTGTAAATAGCTAAAGGTATAAGAAAATGATTTCCTAAATGCACTTTCAAGATTTTGAATTCTCCCCCTGTTTCAAAAGCTTTTCCTTTGACTATATAAAACCCCCTTGAAGAAATTCTCCCCTTAGCTGTCAAGAGAGTTTTTGCAATTGAAATGCTTTCTTCCCTTTTGTGAAATAGATACCAGTTGAAATAATTTATTTCTTTTTGTGAAATAGTTTTAAAGTTGAAAATGGTGGTATGATCCTTTTGCTTTGGGCCAATAAATTCTCCCCCTTTGGTCTTAATCGCCAAAAAACGAAGAATCTTGAGAGTCCTTTGAATTCTCCCCCATTGGGGCCTATTTTCTCCCTCTTTGGTAGAAGAAATATGAGTGAAGGTTTATACCAATTGGAAGTTTATGAGTAAGGCAAAGGATAAATAATACCGATAGAGTTGGAGTGGAAGCCTTGCCTTTGCAAAATCCTCCATTTCCCTTTCAATCTAAGACTAATCATAGAAGTACACTTGAAAGCACATTAGTCTTAGCTTTGGCACAAGAAGAATAAGAAATATGAATTTGTACCAAATGAAAGAGACATGATCAAGGTATATAAATTGTTAATGTGTGCAGTGTTTCAATCAAAGTTCCGAGAATCTAAGATGTTTAGCTCATTCCTAAGTTTGCTAAAAGTATTTTCATCTAGAAGCTTGGTAAAGATATCGGCTAATTGGTAGTGGGTGCTAACATAAGAAATTTCGATATCCCCCTTTTGTTGGTGATCTCTCAAAAAGTGATACCGGATGTCTATGTGATTAGTGCAGCTGTGTTCAACAGGATTTTCTACCATGTGGATTGCACTCTCATTATCACATAGGAGAGGGACTTTGCTCAACTTGTAGCCATAGTCCCTGAGGGTTTGCCTCATCCAAAGTAATTGTGCACAACAGTGTCCTGCAGCAATGTACTCAGCTTCGACGGTGGAAAGAGCTACTGAGTTTTGTTTCTTTGAAGCCCAAGACACTAGGGATCTTCCCAGAAACTGACAAGTCTCTGATGTGCTCTTCCTATCAATTTTACATCCGTCATAATCGGCTTATACACATGTGAAGGATACTCACTATCTTCAAAGCCGGTAGGTTGCTCCACATACACCTCTTACTTGATAGGGCCATTTAGGAAGGCACTCTTTACATCCATTTGGTAAAGCTTAAAGCCATGGTAAGTAGCATAGGCAAGTAATATACGAATTGACTCAAGCCTAACTACGGGTGCATAGGTTTCATCAAAATCCAAACCTTCGACTTGTGAATAACCTTTGGCTACAAGTCAGCCTTTGTTCCTACTCACCACACCATGCTCATCTTGTTTGTTGCGGAATACCCACTTGGTACCTACAACATTTTGGTTAGCACGTGGAACTAAATGTCATACCTCATTCCTCGTGAAGTTGTTGAGCTCCTCTTGCATTGCCATACCTCATGCCCTTGTGTTTGAGTCATAACCAAGTAAAAAGCCTTCTACCGCTTTGGGAGCAAATTTAGAGTTTCTACCTCTCTTAGTAAGAATAAAACATTTGCTCCCAAAAACTCTAAAATAAGAAACATTGGGCTTTTTACCGGTGAGGAGTTCATATGATGTTTTCTTAAGGATTCGGTGAAGATAAAGTCGGTTGATGGAGTAGGAGGCGGTGTTAATCGCCTCTGCCCAAAATCGACCCGGTGTCTTGTACTCATCAAGCATGGTCCTTGCCATGTCCAATAGAGTTATATTCTTTCTCTCCACTACACCATTTTGTTGAGGTGTGTAGGGAGAAGAGAACTCATGCTTGATGCGTTCCTCCTCAAGAAATCCTTCAATTTGAGAGTTCTTGAACTCTGTTCCATTGACGCTTCTAATCTTTTTTATTGTTAACCCGAACTCATTTTGAGCCCATCTTAGGAATCTCTTCAAGGTCTCTTGGGTTTGTGATTTTTCTTGCAAAAAGAATACCCAAGTGAAGCGAGAATAATCATCCACAATAATAAGATAATACTTACTCCCGCCGATGCTTATATAAGCAATCAGGCCGAATAGATCCATGCGGAGTAGTTCCATCGGCCTTTCGATCGTCATGATGTTCTTGTGTGGATGATGAGCTCCAACTTGCTTCCTTGCTTGACATGCGCTAAAAATCTTATCTTTCTCAAAATGAACATTTGTTAGTCCTAATATGTGTTCTCCCTTTATAAGCTTGTCACACCCGGTTTTAGAAGGCAAACCGAATGTGAACCATGTACGTGCCAGGATCGGTAATTCACGTACACAGCAGTTACATAACCGAACATCATCACACATTGCTCGAATAATAACATAAAAGATAGTAATAGTCGATTACATCATTGTAACGCCCTGAATTTGGGGATAGAATTTTTTCTTCTTTTCTCTCACCAAATTCAGGCGTTACTCTTTTCTTTTCTCGTTCTCTCGCTAAACCTTGATCTTTTCCAAAGTTAGCGGGGTTTGGTTTGGAATTCCCGTGTAAAGAAAAACCCTAAATTATGTTATGTTGTTTGATGCACCATGCCGAACTATGCATTCTTTGATTGCTTAGAGATATAAGTGCATTCATCTAGGAAGATCGGATTTCGAAAAGGAGAAAAACATTTTCTTTCTTTTTCTTTTTCTTTCTCTTTCTCCTCCTTTTTCTCTCTCCCGCGCCGTGGGCCGGCCCAGCCGCCCCCCCCCCCCCCCCGCGTGCCCCCTTTGGACCCAGCTGGCCCAGCCGCCCCTCCCTCTTCCCCCAAATCCCCCTCTCTCCCTCCCTTTCTCCCATTTTCTCTCTAGCCGCCGCCCCCAGCCCTAGCCGCCGCCCCTGCCCTAGCCGCCGCCCCTGCTCGTCGCCGGTTCGGCCGCCCGTCCCCGTCCCCGGTGAGGTCCCCCTCCCCCTCTCCTCCCTTCCCTCTCCCCTCCTCTCCCCCCTCCCCCGGCCCAACCGCCACCCGGCTCGGCCGCCCCATGGCCGGCTCGGCCGCCGCCGCCCCTGCGCGCCCTGCCCCGCCCCTGGCCGGCTCGGCCGCCCCTGGCCGGCTCGGCCGCCCCCTGCCCCGCGCCCGCGCCCTGCCCAGCCGCCCCTGCCCCAGGCCGGTTCAACCACCCCCCCCTTTTTATTTTTTTATTTTTATTTTATTTTATTTTCTTTCATTACTGTTATATATTTTATTTTAGGCAGGTTAATCATTGTTCATGTTATTGAAATAGGAAACTTAATTTAGAATTCCGTTATGCTAGTTGATTCATATAATCAATTGTTTATCCAGTTCAATGTTGATCAACTGAAAATGACTAGGTTTCCATTAGTGCATATAACTAAATTCTTTTGTTAGAACCAATTGTAACTAATCATTAGTGCATAAGCTTTAACCCCCCCCCCCCCCCCCGCGAGACCCTTTCCCGTTTCTTTCTAACCATAATGAATGCGATATCGAATGTCATACTTGATGCATATTTACTTTATTTGTTCCCTTGTATGATGTACCGTTTGTTTCCCAATTTGAATGGATGAATGTATGTATGCTTGCAATCGCATAGAGAACGATCCGGTCGAAGAGCCCGAGGAACTCGCAGGAGAAGCCCCTGAGCAGCAGTCGGTTGGTAGAGGCAAGTGTCCTTTGACCTATCTCTGTCTTATTCATTCTTTAATTCACCTCCCGCATTACACATTTATACCTAAGGATTGACTAGCTTTTGTTATCCATGTCCTTGTTTACCTATTTGGGTTGGATTATTATTGTTTAGCTTTATGCTATTGCTCAAACTCTAATCAATGAACATGATGAGATTATATATGATACGCTGTTTTCCCTTCTCTTATTATGATGTTGTACTTGTGGTCTTCAAGGGGGCTCGAGCGGTTTCTCGAGTGCCTCTCCGTAAGGACCTGTTCTATGGATGACCGCCCGGGAAAACAGTGCAACCATGAGGGTGGAGTGGGACGCCCTTAGCTGAATAATTAGAGGAACCGGGGTGTAGTTCGCTTAGCCGTTGTGCCGTCAATGGGGCTCGGTGTATGCGGCTCGCTCTGCCAAGGTTGATTTGTCCCTTGGGGAGGAGTGCGGTACATTTAGGAAACCTAACGGGCGGCTACAGCCCCGGGGGAATCTTTGTAAAGGCTACGTAGTGAGACCCTGCCTATTCACCTTGGTAGTGTTTAAGGGTTTGATCGGCCCGAGGCAAGAGGGAATCACGGCTTGTGGGTAAAGTGCACAACCTCTGCAGAGTGTTTGAAAACTGATATATCAGCCGTGCTCGCGGTTATGAGCGGCCAAGGGAGCTCCAATGATTAGTGGTACTTGATCAGAGACATTTTGGTTTACAGATGACAATGAGGATGGTTATGATTATGCTTATGGTAATGGTAAGTGGTATTCTTTCCGTTTGGAAAGGGTACTTTGGGTTAATAACTTGGGTTAATGCTAAAACCTGGCTTTCTACTAGTAAATAATAAACTGACCAACTAAAAGCAACTGCTTGACTTACCCCCACATAAAGCTAGTCCACTACAGCTAAACAGGATACTTGCTGAGTATGTTGATGTGTACTCACTCTTGCTCTACACACCAAACCCCCCCCCCAGGTTGTCAGCATTGCAACCACTGCTCAGGAGAAGATGAAGCTGTGGAAGGAGACTTCCAGGAGTTCCAAGACTACGACGAGTTCTAGGTGTGGGTTAGCGGCAACCCCCAGTCGGCTGCCTGTGAAGGCCGCAGTTATCTACGTTTCTTTTCCGCACTTTGATTTATTGTAAGGACTATATGGACGTCTCAGACGCATGATGTAATCGACTATTATTTCCCTTTTAATGCTATTTGAGCACTGTGTGATGATGTCCATGTTATGTAACTGCTGTGTACGTGAATAACTGATCTGGCACGTACATGGTTCGCATTCGGTTTACCTTCTAAAAACCGGGTGTGACATAAGTGGTATCAAAGTCGTGCTGACTGTAGGACCGCTAACCTAGAGTAGAATGGTCGTTCTAAGGACTATAGACCTTTGTCCTTGCCTTGACTTTGATATCCCTTCAAAAGTTGGTCATATTGACCAAACCTATGTTCTACTATATATTATACCTTGCTGAAAATTATGTTTTGTTCTAATCCTTCATTTATTTATGATTCATTATTTGCTGGTCATATTAATTCTGTTCTCACTCTTTTGCTTGCGGTGTCTTTTGTAGATGGCTCGTCTTAGACACACTGCACGAAAGTCCGTCATCCCCTTCTTACCCTCCCGCCTTGCTGAGCGTCTGCTTCGCCGTCCCGTGGCCGGACAGTCCAGCCACTTGGAGAGACTGCACCACCGCCTGCATGAGGAGCAGGAACGTCGACGACAGGAGCAGCAGGGCTCTTCTTTCTCGCTCCAGCAGGAGATAGAGTCCGTGAGGAGCTGCTCTCCCGTGCTTCCCCTGGAGGCGCCCCCTGCACCACCACTGGGCGCCCCAGCCTCTAGAGTAGCTGCTGGAGGAGACCCAGACGACGGAGATGGCGACGACAGCCCGAGCCATGACATCGACTTCTCTGCTGACCATGAGCCGGAAGGATGGGTTGCTCGACCCATCACTCGCGACGCTGCTCGCGGGTGTCACTTCCACGACGCGCTCGACACCCTGCTACGTCAGGCACTTGATCGGCGTACTTGGTCCATCGAGTATCGCTGTGTGGTCTACCAGCATAGTCGCGGGGTCTACCCGGACCGCTGGGAGGCGACCTGTTTGGTGCGCCGTCCGGAGAACAGTCTCCAGGGCGCGGAGGCTTGCTCAGAGCACTATTCTATCTCTGAGCGGGACTCAGCTGAGGCAGCCATGCAGGATGCTGCACGGCGTGCGCTTTCGCACTACTGCTCGGTTCTCGGTGGGGTAGCTGACGGTCTCGACCTGAAGTATTACCCCCGCCGTCCATCTGGCAGCACAGGAGGCGTGATTGTTTCACCTGCTGGTGAGGACAATCCTAGGTTGAGCAGCACAGTCAACCTAGCCACCGTGCTAAACACGGAGCTGGACCATGCATTAGACAAGCTAAGTAGGGCTCGTGCTGAGATCGCCCTGCTGCGGGCTGAGCGCGCGGAACGTCGTCACCTGGATGATGGTTCCCCCGCTCCCGTTGGGACTCAGCACCCGTACCGCTCACCTCGGCGTGGACGCCAGTCTTATGGCAATCCCGACTGCAAGACCAAGATAAATCTAGAACCATAGATCGTTAGAGTTGGATCTTGTAATTAATACACAATATATACGTAGAAGCTACAGTCTTAGCGTTAGTCTCGCTGTTAGTTAGTCTTAGTTAGACAGGGTAGTTTGCTATATCCTGTGCATTTATGTTTGTCATGATGAACTATGTTTGGTTTGGATCTTTGTAATGACTGTCACCAGAGTGTGGGTATCCCCTGCATTATGGTTTACCTATTATGTTAATGGAGTTAGTTATATAGTTGGGAAACCTTTTATTCCACTTTCCTCTTTATCTGAGAAGCTGTGTGGTCTGTGTTGGAGATCAGTGAAGATGCTCATCTGTTCAGTGCTGTTGGAGATTTCTATACTCTTTTCTTATGCTGCAAGATTTACCAGATCAGTTCTGATGTGTGGTTGCGTTCTGCAGATGTCAGAGAACAGGCGCAGAGGAGGAAGGCGTGCTCAGCAGGAGCGAGCCGCTCAACAGGAGGAGGTGCCCCAGCAGCAGCACCTGCCGCCCCCGCCCCCGATGTCCATCGAGCAGATGTTTCTGATGCAGACTCAGGCAGTTCAAGCCATCGGTCAGACTCTGGCCGCCATTCAGCAGCAGCAGCAACAGCAGCAAGCACCACCCCAGCCTCAGATGCCTCAGATGCCCAGAGACAAGCGTGCTGAATTCATGAGAGGTCATCCACCAACGTTCGCTCACTCTTCTGACCCCATGGATGCTGAAGATTGGCTGCGCACTGTGGAGCGGGAGTTGCATACCGCTCAGTGTGATGACAGGGAGAAAGTCTTGTATGGTCCCCGTCTGTTGAGAGGAGCAGCCCAATCATGGTGGGAGTCTTATCTCGCCACCCATGCCAACCCCGATGCCATCACCTGGGAAGAGTTTAGAGGTAGCTTTCGTCAGTACCATGTGCCTGCAGGTCTGATGACAGTGAAGAAGGAGGAGTTCCTAGCCCTTAAGCAAGGGTCATCACCTGTCAGTGAGTATCGAGACAGGTTTCTGCAGTTGTCTCGCTATGCTCCTGAGGATGTCAACACCGACGCCAAGCGACAGTACCGTTTCTTGAGGGGCTTGGTTGACCCTCTTCAGTACCAACTGATGAATCATACCTTCCTGACATTTCAGCACCTGATTGACAGAGCAATCATGACAGAAAGGAAGCGTAAGGAGATGGAGGATCGTAAGCGCAAGATCAGTGGACCTCAACCTGGAAGCAGCAGCCGTCCTCGTTTCTCAGGCAATCAACCTCAGCAGTTCAGGCAGAACCAGCGTCCACCTCAGCAGCATCAGCAGTTCCAAAGGCAGTATCCTCAGCATCAGTACCAGAACCGTCAGAGCAATCAATCAGGAGGTCAGTTTCAGAGGCAGAATCAGCAGACACCTCGTCTTCCTGCCCCAGCAAACCAGCAGAACAGTCAGGCAGCACCAGCTCAGGTTGGAAACAGAGCATGTTTCCACTGTGGAGAGCAAGGCCACTGGGTGATGCAATGCCCGAAGAAGGCAGCCCAGCAGCAGTCAGGCCCCAATGCCCCAGCAAAGCAGAATGTGTCTCAGCCTGGAGCAGGCAACCGCTCTCAACCGTGCTATAATCATGGAATGCTGAACCACTTGGAGGCTGAAGCAGTTCAGGAGACCCCCGGCATGATAGTAGGTATGTTCCCAGTCGACTCCCATATTGCAGAAGTGTTATTTGATACTGGAGCAACACATTCTTTCATTACTGCATCATGGGTAGAAGCACATAATCTTCCAATTACTACCATGTCAACCCCCATTCAAATTGACTCAGCCGGTGGTAGAATTCGAGCTGATAGCATATGTTTGAATGTAAGTGTGGAAATAAGGGGGATAGCGTTTCCCGCCAACCTTATAGTAATGGGTACTCAGGGAATAGATGTCATCCTAGGGATGAATTGGCTAGATAAGTATCAGGCAGTTATCAGTTGTGATCAAAGGACAATCAAGTTGGTGTCCCCACTAGGAGAAGAAGTGGTGACCAAGTTAGTCCCGCCTGAGCCGAAGAAAAGAAGTTGTTATCAAATGGCTGTCGATAGCAGTGAAGCAGGCCCAATTGAGAGTATCAAGGTTGTGTCTGAATTTCCAAACGTGTTTCCAAAGGGCTTACCGGGTATGCCACCAGAGCGGAAAGTTGAGTTTGCCATAGAGCTTCTTCCTGGAACCGCCCCCATCTTTAAGAGAGCTTACAGAATATCCGGACCAGAGTTGGTTGAGCTTAAGAAGCAGATTGATGAGCTGTCAGAGAAAGGTTACATCCGGCCAAGCACCTCGCCTTGGGCCGCCCCTGTCTTGTTCGTGGAAAAGAAAGACGGCACCAAAAGGATGTGTATCGATTATCGAGCTTTGAATGAAGTCACGATCAAGAATAAGTACCCTTTGCCCAGAATAGAAGATCTGTTCGACCAGTTGAGAGGAGCCAGTGTGTTCTCCAAGATCGATCTGAGGTCAGGTAATCATCAGCTCAGGATTCGACCTTCGGACATTCCGAAGACGGCATTCACTACCAAGTATGGGTTATATGAGTTCACAGTGATGTCTTTTGGTTTGACCAATGCACCAGCGTTTTTCATGAACTTGATGAACAGTGTATACATGGATTACCTTGATAAGTTTGTGGTGGTATTCATTGATGACATTCTGGTTTATTCTCAAAGCGAAGAAAAACATGCAGATCATTTGAGGATGGTATTGCAGAGATTGCGAGAGCACCAGTTGTATGCAAAGTTGAGCAAGTGTGAGTTCTGGATCAGTGAAGTCCTGTTCTTGGGTCACATAATCAACAAAGAAGGATTGGCTGTGGATCCGAAGAAAGTGGCAGACATTTTGAACTGCAAAGCGCCAACAGATGCTCGAGGAATCAAGAGTTTCATTGGAATGGCCGGATATTATCGGCGATTCATTGAAGGGTTTTCGAAGATTGCGAAACCAATGACAGCGTTGCTAGGCAACAAAGTTGAGTTCAAGTGGACCCAGAAATGTCAAGAGGCCCTTGAAGCGCTGAAAGAGAAGTTGACTACAGCGCCTGTCCTAGTCTTGCCTGATGTGCACAAGCCCTTCTCGGTGTATTGCGATGCTTGTTACACAGGTTTGGGATGCGTGTTGATGCAAGAGGGAAGAGTTGTGGCTTACTCATCGCGACAGCTGAAGGTTCATGAGAAGAACTACCCAATCCATGATCTAGAGTTGGCAGCAGTGGTTCACGCACTGAAGACATGGAGGCACTATTTGTATGGACAGAAATGCGATGTTTACACAGACCACAAGAGTCTGAAGTACATATTCACTCAGTCAGAATTGAATATGAGGCAGCGAAGATGGTTAGAGTTGATCAAAGACTATGAGTTGGAGATTCATTACCATCCAGGCAAAGCAAACGTAGTGGCAGATGCTTTGAGCAGGAAGAGTCAAGTCAATCTGATGGTCGCTCGTCCGATGCCTTATGAGTTGGCCAAGGAGTTCGACAGGTTGAGTCTCAGGTTTCTGAACAATTCGCGAGGAGTCACAGTTGAGTTGGAACCTACCTTGGAGCGAGAAATCAAAGAAGCGCAGAAGAATGATGAGAAGATCAGTGAGATCCGGCGACTGATTCTAGATGGCAGAGGCAAAGACTTTCGAGAAGATGCAGACGGCGTGATATGGTTCAAAGACCGCTTGTGTGTTCCCAATGTCCAGTCCATTCGGGAGTTGATTCTCAAGGAAGCTCATGAGACAGCTTATTCGATTCACCCTGGTAGTGAGAAGATGTATCAGGATCTGAAGAAGAAATTCTGGTGGTACGGAATGAAGAGGGAAATCGCAGAGCATGTGGCTATGTGCGATAGTTGTCGAAGAATTAAGGCAGAACACCAGAGACCTGCTGGATTGTTGCAACCGTTGCAGATCCCTCAGTGGAAATGGGATGAAATTGGTATGGATTTCATAGTCGGATTGCCTCGCACTCGAGCCGGCTACGATTCTATTTGGGTAGTAGTGGACCGTTTGACCATGTCAGCCCACTTCATACACATCAAGACCAACTATAGCAGCGCAGTACTGGCAGAGTTGTATATGTCTCGGATAGTTTGTCTTCATGGTGTGCCAAAGAAGATAGTGTCAGACAGAGGAACGCAGTTCACCTCTCATTTCTGGCAGCAGTTGCATGAAGCCTTGGGCACGCATCTGAATTTCAGTTCAGCTTATCATCCGCAGACAGATGGCCAGACCGAAAGGACCAACCAAATTCTTGAAGACATGTTGAGAGCCTGTGCGTTGCAAGATCAGTCCGGATGGGATAAGAGATTGCCTTATGCAGAGTTTTCCTATAACAACAGTTACCAGGCCAGTTTGAAGATGTCACCATTTCAGGCGCTCTATGGAAGGAGTTGCAGAACTCCGTTGCAATGGGATCAGCCTGGAGAAAAGCAAGTGTTCGGGCCAAACATTTTGCTTGAAGCCGAAGAGAACATCAAGATGGTCCGAGAGAATCTGAAGATAGCGCAATCAAGGCAGCGAAGCTATGCAGACACAAGAAGAAGAGAGCTGAGTTTCGAAGTCGGAGACTTTGTCTATCTGAAAGTGTCACCGATCAGAGGAGTCAGAAGGTTCGGAGTGAAAGGCAAGCTAGCACCCCGCTACATTGGTCCGTATCAGATTCTTGCAAGACGTGGAGAAGTGGCCTATCAGCTCAGTCTGCCAGAGAATTTGTCCGCTGCGCATGATGTCTTTCATGTGTCTCAGTTGAGGAAGTGCTTGCGTGTGCCAGAAGAGCAGTTGCCAGTGGAAGGTCTTGAAGTCCAGGAGGACTTGACCTACGTTGAGAAGCCAGTGTAGATCCTTGAGGTTGCAGACAGAGTCACCCGAAGGAAGACCACTAGAATGTGCAAAGTCAGATGGAATCACCACTCTGAGGAAGAAGCAACCTGGGAGCGTGAAGATGATCTGATGGCCAAGTACCCAGAGCTCTTTGCTAGCCAGCCCTGAATCTCGAGGGCGAGATTCTTTTAAGGGGGATAGGTTTGTAACGCCCTGAATTTGGGGATAGAATTTTTTCTTCTTTTCTCTCACCAAATTCAGGCGTTACTCTTTTCTTTTCTCGTTCTCTCGCTAAACCTTGATCTTTTCCAAAGTTAGCGGGGTTTGGTTTGGAATTCCTGTGTAAAGAAAAACCGTAAATTACGTTATGTTGTTTGATGCACCATGCCGAACTATGCATTCTTTGATTGCTTAGAGATATAAGTGCATTCATCTAGGAAGATCGGATTTCGAAAAGGAGAAAAACCTTTTCTTTCTTTTTCTTTTTCTTTCTCTTTCTCCTCCTTTTTCTCTCTCCCGCGCCGTGGGCCGCCCCAGCCGGCCCAGCCGCCCCCGCCCCCCCCCCCCCCCCCCGCGCGCCCCCTTTGGGCCCAGCTGGCCCAGTCGCCCCTCCCTCTTCCCCCAAATCCCCCTCTCTCCCTCCCTTTCTCCCATTTTCTCTCTAGCCGCCGCCCCCTGCCCTAGCCGCCGCCCCTGCTCGTCGCCGGTTCGGCCGCCCGTCCCCGTCCCCGGTGAGGTCCCCCTCCCCCTCCCCCTCTCCTCCCTTCCCTCTCCCCTCCTCTCCCCCCTCCCCGGCCCAACCGCCGCCCGGCTCGGCCGCCGCCGCCCCTGCGCGCCCTGCCCCGCCCCTGGCCGGCTCGGCCGCCTCTGCGCGCCCAGCTCAGCCGCCCCTGGCCGGCTCGGCCGCCCCTGCGCGCCCTACCCCGCCCCCTGACCGGCTCGGCCGCCCCCTGCCCCGCGCCCTGCCCAGCCGCCCGTGCCCCAGGCCGGTTCAACCGCCCCCCCCCTTTTTATTTTTTTATTTTTATTTTATTTTATTTTCTTTCATTACTGTTATATATTTTATTTTAGGCAGGTTAATCATTGTTCATGTTATTGAAATAGGAAACTTAATTTAGAATTCCGTTACGCTAGTTGATTCATATAATCAATTGTTTATCCAGTTCAATGTTGATCAACTGAAAATGACTAGGTTTCCATTAGTGCATATAACTAAATTCTTTTGTTAGAACCAATTGTAACTAATCATTAGTGCATAAGCTTTAACCCCCCCCCCCCCCCGCGAGACCCTTTCCCGTTTCTTTCTAACCATAATGAATGCGATATCGAATGTCATACTTGATGCATATTTACTTTATTTGTTCCCTTGTATGATGTACTGTTTGTTTCCCAATTTGAATGGATGAATGTATGTATGCTTGCAATCGCATAGAGAACGATCCGGTCGAAGAGCCCGAGGAACTCGCAGGAGAAGCCCCTGAGCAGCAGTCGGTTGGTAGAGGCAAGTGTCCTTTGACCTATCTCTGTCCTATTCATTCTTTAATTCACCTCCCACATTACACATTTATACCTAAGGATTGACTAGCTTTTGTTATCCATGTCCTTGTTTACCTATTTGGGTTGGATTATTATTGTTTAGCTTTATGCTATTGCTCAAACTCTAATCAATGAACATGATGAGATTATATATGATACGTTGTTTTCCCTTCTCTTATTATGATGTTGTACTTGTGGTCTTCAAGGGGGCTCAAGTGGTTTCTCGAGTGCCTGTTCTATGGATGACCGCCCGGGAAAACAGTGCAACCATGAGGGTGGAGTGGGACGCCCTTAGCTGAATAATTAGAGGAACCGGGGTGTAGTTCGCTTAGCCATTGTGCCGTTAATGGGGCTCGGTGTATGCGGCTCGCTCTGCCAAGGTTGATTTGTCCCTTGGGGAGGAGTGCGGTACATTTAGGAAACCTAACGGGCGGCTATAGCCCCGGGGGAATCTTTGTAAAGGCTACGTAGTGAGACCCTGCCTATTCACCTTGGTAGTGTTTAAGGGTTTGATCGGCCCGAGGCAAGAGGGAATCACGGCTTGTGGGTAAAGTGCACAACCTCTGCAGAGTGTTTGAAAACTGATATATCAGCCGTGCTCGCGGTTATGAGCGGCCAAGGGAGCTCCAATGATTAGTGGTACTTGATCAGAGACATTTTGGTTTACAGATGACAATGAGGATGGTTATGATTATGCTTATGGTAATGGTAAGTGGTATTCTTTCCGTTTGGAAAGGGTACTTTGGGTTAATAACTTGGGTTAATGCTAAAACCTGGCTTTCTACTAGTAAATAATAAACTGACCAACTAAAAGCAACTGCTTGACTTACCCCCACATAAAGCTAGTCCACTACAGCTAAACAGGATACTTGCTGAGTATGTTGATGTGTACTCACTCTTGCTCTACACACCAAACCCCCCCCCCCCCAGGTTGTCAGCTTTGCAACCACTGCTCAGGAGAAGATGAAGCTGTGGAAGGAGACTTCCAGGAGTTCCAAGACTATGACGAGTTCTAGGTGTGGGTTAGCGGCAACCCCCAGTCGGCTGCCTGTGAAGGCCGCGGTTATCTACGTTTCTTTTCCGCACTTTGATTTATTGTAAGGACTATATGGACGTCTCAGACGCATGATGTAATCGACTATTATTTCCCTTTTAATACTATTTGAGCATTGTGTGATGATGTCCATGTTATGTAACTGCTGTGTACGTGAATAACTGATCCTGGCACGTACATGGTTCGCATTCGGTTTACCTTCTAAAAACCGGGTGTGACAATCATGATGTCCGAGACATCCACATAGTCATTAACAATTATCAAAGTGTAGAAAAGAAACGTAGATAAATGCGGCCTTCATAGGCAGCCGACTAGGGGTTTGCCGCTAACCTATGCCTAGAACTCATCGTACTCTTAGAACTCCTGGAAGTCCTTCTCCACGACTTCATCTTCTCCTGAGCAGTGGTTGCAACGTGGACAACCTGAGGGGGTTTGGTGTGTAAAGCAAGGGTGAGTACACATCAACATACTCAGCAATTGTTCCGTTTAGCTGTAGTGGACTAGCTTTATGTGGGGTTAAGTCAAGCAGTTGCTTTTAGTTGGTCAGGTTATTATTACTAGTAGAGAGCCAGGTTTTAGCATTAACCTAAGTTGTTAACCCAAAAGTACCCTTTTCCAAATGGAAAGAATACCAGAAACATTACCATAAGCATAATCAATACCATCATCCTCGTCACCACCTATAAACCAAACATCTCTGATCAAAGTATCTCTAATCAATGAAGCTTCCTTGGCCGCTCATAACCGCGAGCACGGCTGATATATCAGTTTCATAACACTCTGCAGAGGTTGCACACTTTACCCACAAGTCGTGATTCCCTTTTTGCCTTGGGCCTATCAAACCCTTAAACACTACCAAGGTGAATAGGCAAGGTTTCACTATGTAGCCTTTACAAAGATTCCCTGAGACTATAGCCGCCCGTTAGGTTTCCTAAATGTACTGCACTCCTCCCAAGGGGCAATCCACCCTCGGCAGAGCGAGCCACATACATCGAGACCATTGACGGCACAACGGCGAAGCAAACTACACCTCAGTTCCTCTAATTATTCAGTTAAGGGCATCCCATACCACCCTTATGGTTGCACTGTTTTCCCGAGCGGTCATCCAACGAACCAGTCCTTATGGAGAGGCACTCGAGAAACCGCTCGAGTCCCCTTAGTATCATCATCATAATCAAAAGGGAAAACACCGTATCATAAATAATCTCATCATGTTTATTGATTAATGTGAAGCACTAGCATAAAGCTAAACCAAAATAACCCAACCCAAATAGGTAAACAAGGACAAGATAAACAAAAGCTAGTCAATCCTTAGGTATAAATTGTGTAATTACGAGGAGTAAATTATAAAATGAGTAGGACGTAGATGGGTCAAGGGACACTTGCCTTCACAACCCAGCTGCTGCTTAGGGTCTTCACCTGCAACTCCTTCGGACTCCGCCAAATGACTGTTATCTATATGAGTTCAAACATACATTCCACAAATTTAATATAAAAAGAACAATACACCATGCAGTAGATTATAATAAATAAGTAGACGCTCGGTGCACGGCTCGCACCTACGACTAAGCGAGAAAGAGAAAACAACGGTCGAGGCTACGGTCGAAAGGCGATTACGTTAAGCAGTTATAGATTAAAGTACTTGTCCAAACACAACTATATTAATTTGACAATCACGCTATACATAAAATAAAGTTACGCTACGCGTTTAATTATTATGAACAGTTCGCGATAAATTTAAAAGAATTGTCGTGTGGCGAAACATGCAACGGCACACGCGACTAAACCGAAAATAAAACGAGTCATCGCGCAGAGAAGTGCGCGACGCAACACATAGACTAAACTTGAAATTGAACGGATCATCGCACGGCGAAGCGCGTAACGAAACACTTGAATTTAAAGATGAGGGTGACGCAAAAATGTCGCGCGACGAAGCGCACAACCGCATACACCGCCCGAATTGAATAAATCATCGCGCGACGAAGCATGCGACACAACCTATTAAATAATCTGAAAATAAAATGAATCATCGCGCGATGAAGCGTGCTAAATAATCTAAAATTAAACGCGACGCAGTACACTAAATTAAATTAAAACTACAACTAATCAAACTGAATTTTAAACATTATATACTAGGGCTACGCGTGTGGCTAGGGCACGAGGCCGGGGCGTGCGACCAAGATGAGGCCGAGGCGTGCGGCCAGGGCGCGGCGAGGCGCGACTAGGGTGCGACCGAGGCACGGTGGCCAGGGCGCGTCCTGGGGCGTGGCTAGGGCGTGGTGGCCAGGGCGCGGCTGGGAAGAGAGGAGAAGGGAGAGGAGGGGGAAAGAGAGAGGGAGGTGGGGGCTCACCTTGGGGCTTGGACGATCGTGGCAACCGTCCACCGGATCACACCTAGGGCAAAGGAGGTGGAAGAGAGGTGGGAGAGCGGTGGGAGAGAGGTGGGAGGAGGTTGTTGTGCGGGAAACAAAATGGGATAGAGAAGGAGGGGTGCACGTGAGGGGGTGGGGGCGCCAGGGGCGCGCGGCCAGGGCCAGGGCAGGCTGGGTCGCGGGCCGGGACGGAAGCCCACAACACACACGACCACTGATCGGAATCCAATTGCGAATTGAAATCCAAAACGAAGTGAGACAGATGCACGGTTAACACAACATCAGACAAAAGAAAAATGCTTCGGCATGATGCAACACCCATGTCAACTTAGGTTTTTGTTTACACGCGAGACGGACACCAGTCGCTATACTGCTTTGAAACTGTGAAGAAGGAGCCTAACGGGAAGAGAAAAGAGAGTAACGCCTGAATTTGGTGAGTATCAAAGAAGAAGAAATTATACCCCCAAATTCAGAGCGTTACAAACCTATCCCCCTTAAAAGAATCTTGCCCTTGAGATTCAAGGTTGTCCAGCAAAGAGTTCGGGATACTTGGCCATCAGATCATCTTCGTGCTCCTAGGTTGCTTCTTCCTCAGAGTGGTGACCCCATCTGACTTTGCACAATCTGATAGTTTTCCTCCGGGTGACCATGTCTGCAGTCTCAAGAATCTGTGTTGGCTTCTCTATGTAGGTCAAGTCTTCTTGGACTTCCAGACCTTCCACTGGCAGCTGCTCTTCTGGCACACGTAGACACTTCTTCAACTGAGACACATGAAAGACATCATGCACCGCAGACAAATCTTCTAGCAGATTGAGCTGATAGGCCACTTCTCCACGCCTTGCGAGAATCTGATATGGACCAACATACCGGGGTGCTAGCTTGCCCTTGACTCTGAATCTTCTGACTCCCCTAATAGGCGACACCTTCAGGTAGACAAAATCTCCGACTTCAAAACTCAGCTCTCTCCTTCTTGTGTCTGCATAACTTCGCTACCTTGACTATGCTATCTTTAGATTCTCCCGAACCATCTTGATCTTCTCTTCAGCTTCGAGCAAAATGTCTGGCCCAAACACCTGCTTTTCTCCAGGCTGATCCCATTGCAACGGAGTTCTACAACTCCTTCCATAAAGCGCCTGAAATGGTGACATCTTCAAGCTGGCCTGGTAACTGTTGTTATAGGAGAATTCGGCATAAGGTAAACTCTTGTCCCATCTGGACTAGTCTTGAAACGCACAAGCTCTCAACATATCTTTGAGGATTTGATTAGTTCTTTCAGTCTGACCGTCTGACTGCAGATGATATGCTGAACTAAAATTCAGATGTGTACCCAAGGCTTCATGCAACTGCTGCTAGAAATGAGAGGTGAACTATGTTCCTCTGTCTGACACTATCTTCTTTGGCACACCATGGAGACAAACGATTCGGGACATGTATAGCTCCACCAATATTGCACTGTTGTAGCTAGTCTTGATAGGTATAAAGTGGGCTGACTTGGTTAAGCGGTCCACCACTACCCAAATAGAATCGTAGCTGGCTCGAGTGCGAGGCAATCCGACTATGAAGTCCATCCCGATTTCATCCCATTTCTACTAAGGAATTTGCAACGACTGCAACAATCCAGCTAGCTTCTGATGCTCTGCCCTGATCCTCTGACAACTATCATATATGGCCACATGCTCTATGATCTCCCTTTTCATTCCGTACCAGCAGAATTTCTTCTTTAGATCCTGATACATCTTCTCACTTCTAGGGTGTATGGAATAAGCTGTCTCATGAGCTTCCATAAGGATCAACTCCCAAATGGACTGGATATTGGGAACACACAAACGGTCCTTGAACCATACCACACCTTCTGCATCCTCTCGAAAGTCTTTACCTCTTCCTTCTAGAATCAGTTGCTGGATTTCATTGATCTTCTCATCATTCTTCTGTGCTTCCTTGATTTCCCGCTCTAAGGTGGGTTCTAAATCAACTGTTACTCCTCGCATGATATTCAGAAATCCGAGACTCAACCTGTCAGATTCTTTGGCCAACTCATAAGGCATCGGATGGGCGACCATCATATTGACTTGACTTTTCCTGCTTAAAGCATCTGCTACCACATTCGCTTTGCTCGTATGGTAATGAATTTCCAATTCATAGTCTTTGATCAATTCTAACCATCTTCTTTGTCTCATATTCAGCTCTGATTAGGTGAATATGTACTTCAGACTCTTGTGGTCTGTGTAGACATCACATTTCTATCCGTACATATAATGCCTCCATGTCTTCAGTGCATGAACCACTGCTGCCAATTCTAGGTCATGGATTGGATAATTCTTCTCATGAACCTTCAGCTACCGGGACGAGTAAGCCACAACTCTTCCCTCTTGCATCAACACACATCCCAAGCCAGTGTAGCAAGCGTCACAATACACCGAGAAGGGCTTGTGCATATCAGGCAAGACTAAGATAGGCGCTGTAGTTAACTTCTGTTTTAGCGCTTTAAAGACCTCTTGGCACTTCTGGGTCCACTTGAACTCAACTTTGTTGGCTAGCAAAGCTATCATCGGTTTTGCAATCTTCGAAAATCCTTCAATGAATCGTCGATAATATCCGACCATTCCAATGAAGCTATTGATTCCTCGAGCATCTATTGGCGCTTTCCAGTTTAGAGTGTCTCCCACTTTCTTTGGATCCACAACCAATCCATCTTTGTTTATTATATGACCCAGGAACATGACTTCATCGATCTAGAACTCACACTTACTCAACTTTGCATATAGCTGGTGCTCTCGCAATCTCTACAACACCATCTTCAAATGATCCACATGCTCCTCCTCGCTTTGAGAATATATAAGAATGTTGTCAATAAATACCACCACAAACTTATTGAGATAATCCATGAATACACTATTCATCAGATGCATGAAGAAGGCTAGTGCATTTGTCAGGCCAAAAGACATAACAGTGAACTCGTATAGCCGATACTTGGTAATGAATGTCGCCTTCGGAATGTCTGAAGGTCGAATCCAGAGCTGGTGATAACCTGACCTCAAATCTATTTTTGAAAACACACTGGCTCCTCTCATCTGGTCGAACAGATCTTCTATTCTAGGCAAGGGGTACTTGTTCTTGATTGTGACCTCATTCAGAGCTCGATAATCGATGCACATCCTCCTAGTGCCATCTTTCTTCTCCACGAATAGGACAGGGGCGGCCCAAGGTGAGGTGCTTGGTCTGATGTAACCTTTCTCTGACATCTCATCTATTTGCTTCTTGAGTTCTACCAACTCGGCTCCAGATACTGAGAGCACCTAGAGGGGGGGTGAATAGGTAATCCTGTAAAAACTTGAAACTTTAAGCCACAAACTTGATTAAGTGTTAGAGCAATAAAGCCAAGTGGCTAGAGAGGAGTTCTTGCTAAACACGATAACCACAAAGAAATCAACACAGAGAGGCACAGTGGTTTATCCCGTGGTTCGGCCAAGTCCAACACTTGCCTACTCCACGTTGTGGCATCCCAACGGACGAGGGTTGCACTCAACCCATCTCAAGTGGTCCAATGATCAACTTGAATACCACGGTGTTTTTACTTTCGTTTACTATCCCCCGTTCGCGAGGAATCTCCACAACTTGGAGCCTCTCGCCCTTACAAATGATGATCACAAAGAAACACAGAAGTAAGGCAGGGAGAGCAACACACACAAGACACAAAATCAGAGCACAAACACGCACACAAGTCAACAACTTGAGCTCAAAGTTCACACACGGAGTTCTCGACTCAGAAGGAGCTCAAATTGCTAACACAACGAATCAAATGCGCTAGAATGGAGTCTTGGTGCTTAGGGATGATCAAAGAATGCTTGGTGTACTCCTCCATGCGCCTAGGGGTCCCTTTTATAGCCCCAAGGCAGCTAGGAGCCGTTGGAAGCAATCCAGGAAGACAATTCTTGCCTTCTGTCGGGTGGCGCATCGGACAGTCCGGTGCACCACCGGACAGGCACTGTTCACAGTCCGGTGCAGATTGCTTTCCTAATTTGGCGCAGCCGACCGTTGAAGATTTGGAGCCGTTGGCGCACCGGACACTGTCCGATGCACACCGGACAGTCCAATGCCCCCATCCGACCGTTGGCTCGGCCACGCGTCACGCGCGGATTACGCGACTGACCGTTGGCGCAGTCGACCATTGGCTCACCGGACAGTCCGGTGATTTTTAGTCGAACGTTGTTGATGTTTTCTGAGAGCGGCGACTTCGCCGCAGACGACTCACCGGACAGTCCAGTGCACCACCGGACAGTCCGGTGATTTATAGCCATACGCCGCCGACGAGACCCGAGAGCAGACTGTTCATCTGGACTGGTCCTGGCACACCGGACACTGTCCAGTGCACCACCGGACAGTCCGGTGCACCCAGACCGAGCAGCCATTTGGCTGAACATAGCCAACTTATCTCCAAAGCGATTTCTCCTGTTTCTAACACTTAGACACAATATATTAGTCTTCAAAACAATGTACTAAGTCAAGAAACATACTTTTAATCTTGATTTGCACTTCTTGAGTCTTTGGCACAAATATAACTCAAAGCATTTGTGTGGAGCACTTAATCACCAAAATCTTATAGAAATGGCCCAAGGGCACATTTCCCTTTCAATCCCCCCTTTTTGGTGATTTATGCCAACACAACAAAAAGCAACTAAAGAAGTGCAACATCAATGCAAATGAGAACAAAAATTTGTTTTTGATTCAAACTTGGCATATTTGGATCATTCTTTGCCACCACTTGGTTTGTTTTTGCAAATCAAACTCAATTTCCTATCTCTAAGTCAAAATCACTTGTTGAGGCATAGAGAGAGGTATTCCAAGAGAAATTGATCAAAGATTCAAAAACTCCCCCTTTTTCCCATAATCAAACATTCTCCCCATAAGAGACCAACTTTTGACAATAAGAGACAATAAGAGTATTTTGTCAAAACAAAAGCTCTAACTCTACTATTTTCAAAATTCTCAAGTGGTAGCTGATCCATTTATTGCTTTGGCCTTAATTTCTCCTCCTTTGGCATCAAGCACCAAAACGGGATCATTTTTGGCCCTTAAACCCCATTGCCTCACCAAAATCTTCAATTAAGAGTAAAAAGGCAATAAGAGCACGGAGATGAACTTAGAGTAAGTTACCCTCTCATCGGAGTGCAGTGGAAGTCTTGCATGGTCCAAGTTCACCTTTTCCCTTTCAATCCTCCTTTGAGACTAATTTAAGAAAACTCAAGCACATGGTTAGTCTCAAAGGATCAAGTTGTAGCATTTCTCCCCCTGAGTATGTGCATCATTCACACATGGACTTGTGAGGTCTGGGGATCCCTTGCACAACTTGAGCACCATAAAGAAGCAATAAAATGCATAATGGAACATGATCAAAGGCATAAAACACATGTATGCTCTATATCAATCCAAGTTACGCGAATCTAAGACATTTAGCTCACTACGCAGCCTGCAAAAGGTCTTCTCATCTAGAGGCTTGGTAAAGATATCGGCTAGCTAGTTCTCAGTGCTAACATAAAACACTTCGATATCTCCCTTTTGCTGGTGGTCTCTCAAAAAGTGATGTCGGATGTCTATGTGCTTTGTGCGGCTGTGTTCAACAGGATTGTCCGCCATGCGGATAGCACTCTCATTGTCACATAGGAGTGGGACTTTGCTCAGATTGTAGCCAAAGTCCTGGAGGGTTTGCCTCATCTAAAGTAGTTGCGCGCAACACTGTCCTACGGCAACATACTCGGCCTCAGCGGTGGATAGGGCAACGAAAGTTTGTTTCTTAGAACTCCACGACACCAGGGACCTCCCTAGAAATTGGCACGTCCCTGATGTACTCTTCCTATCGACCTTACATCCAGCATAATCGGAGTCTGAATATCCAATTAAGTCAAAGGTAGACCCCTTTGGATACCAGATCCCGAAGCAAGGCATAGCAACTAAATATCTAAGGATTCGCTTAACGGCCACAAGGTGACACTCCCTTGGGTCGGATTGAAATCTAGCACACATGCATACGCTAAGCATAATATCCGGTCTACTAGCACATAAATAAAGTAAAGACCCTATCATAGACCGCTATGCCTTTTGATCAACGGACTTACCTCCTTTGTTGAGGTCGACATGCCCGTTGGTTCCCATTGGAGTCTTTGCGGGCTTGGCGTCCTTCATCCCAAACCGCTTGAGCAAGTCTTGCTTATACTTCGTTTGAGAGATGAAGGTGCCGTCCTTGAGTTGCTTCACTTGGAACCCAAGGAAGTAGTTCAACTCGCCCATCATCGACATCTCAAATTTCTGAGTCATCACCCTGCTAAACTCTTCACAAGACTTTTGGTTAGTAGAACCAAATATTATGTCATCGACATAAATTTGGCACACAAATAGATCACCGTCACAAGTCTTAGTGAAAAGAGTTGGATCGGCTTTCCCAACCTTGAAAGAATTAGCAATTAAAAAGTCTCTAAGGCATTCATACCATGCTATTGGGGCTTGCTTAAGTCCATAGAGCGCCTTAGAGAGCTTACACACGTAGTCGGGGTACCGTTCATCCTCAAAGCCAGGGGGTTGCTCCACGTACACCTCCTCCTTGATTGGCCCGTTGAGGAAAGCGCTCTTCACGTCCATTTGGAACAACCTGAAAGAATGGTGAGCGGCATAGGCTAACAAAATACGAATCGACTCTAGCCTAGCCACAGGAGCAAAAGTCTCCTCAAAGTCCAAACCTGTGACTTGGGCATAACCTTTTGCCACAAGTCGAGCCTTGTTCCTTGTCACCACCCCGTGCTCGTCATGTTTGTTGCGGAACACCCACTTGGTTCCCACAACATTTTGCTTGGGACGCGGCACTAGTGTCCAAACTTCATTTCGCTTGAAGTTGTTGAGCTCTTCCTGCATGGCCAACACCTAGTCCGGATCTAGCAAGGCCTCTTTTACCCTGAAAGGCTCAATAGAAGAGACAATAGAGTAATGCTCACAAAAATTAGCTAATCTAGAGCGAGTGGTTACTCCCTTGCTAATGTCTCCCAAAATCTTGTCGACGGGATGATTCCTTTGAATCATCGCTCGAACTTGAGTTGGAGGGGCCTGTGGTACTTCTTCCTCCTCATCTTCGACATCCTGTGCTCCCCTTGATCACACGCCTCCTCTTGAGGAACCTATTCATCTTCTTGAGTTGGGGGGTGCACCATCGTTGAGGAAGAAGGTTGATCTTGCTCCTTGTGTTCCTGTGGTCGCACATCTCCAATCGCCATGGTGCGAATTGCGTCCATTGGAACATCATCCTCATCTACATCATCAAGATCAACTTGCTCTCTTGGAGAGCCATTAGTTTCATCAAATACAACGTCGCTAGAGACTTCAACCAAACCCGATGATTTGTTGAAGACCCTATACGCCTTTGTATTTGAGTCATAACCTAACAAAAACCCTTCTACAGCTTTGGGAGCAAATTTTGAATTGCTACCTTTCTTTACTAGAATGTAGCATTTACTCCCAAAAACTCGAAAATACGAAACGTTGGGTTTGTTACCGGTTAGAAGCTCGTACGACGTTTTCTTAAGGAGGCGATGAAGGTAGACCCGGTTTATGGCGTGGCAAGCTGTGTTCACAGCTTCCGACCAAAACTGCTCGGGCGTCTTGAATTCTCCAAGCATCGTCCTCGCCATGTCTATAAGCGTCCTGTTCTTCCTCTCTACCACACTGTTTTGCTGTGGTGTGTAGGGAGCAGAGAACTCGTGCTTGATTCCTTCCTCCTCAAGAAACTCCTCCACTTGCAGGTTCTTGAACTCGGACACGTTGTCGCTTCTAATCTTTTTCACCTTGAGCTCAAATTCGTTTTGAGCTCGCCTTAGAAAGCGCTTGAGGGTCCCTTGGGTTTCTGATTTGTCCTACAAAAAGAATACCCAAGTGAAGTGGGAAAAATCATCAACAACAACAAGACCATACTTACTTCCCCCGATGCTAAGGTAGGCGACGGGTCCGAAGAGGTCCATATGCAGTAGTTCCAAAGGTCTTGATGTAGTCATCACATTCTTGTTGTGATGAGCGCTTCCCACCTGTTTACCTGCTTGACAAGTTGCACAAGGTCTATCTTTTTCGAAAGTTACATTTGTTAGACCTAACACATGTTCTCCCTTTAGAAGTTTGTGAAGGTTCTTCATCCCCACATGTGCTAGATGGCGATGCCACAGCCAGCCCATGCTAGTCTTAGCGATTAAGCATGCATCTAGACCGGCCTCCTCCTTCGAAAAATCAACTAAATAGAGTTTGTCATCTAGTACACCCTTAAAGGCTAATGAACCATCACTCCTTCTAAAGACAGACACATCTACATTTGTAAATAAGCAATTGTAACCCATATTGCATAATTGACTAATGGACAACAAGTTATATCCGAGCGATTCTACTAAAAACACATTAGAAATGGAATGCTCGGATGAAATTGCTATCTTTCCTAGTCCTTTAACCTTGCCTTGATTCCCGTCACCGAATATGATTGAGTCTTGGGAATCTTTGTTCTTGACATAGGAGGTGAACATTTTCTTCTCCCCCGTCATGTGGTTTGTGCATCCGCTGTCGATTATCCAGCTTGAGCCCCCAGATGCATAAACCTGCAAGGCAAATTAGGCTTGGGTTTTAGGTACCCAACTCTTGTTGGGTCCAACAAGTTTAGTTACAATAGCCTTAGGGACCCAAATGCAAGTTTTATCTCCCTTGCATTTTGCCCCCAATTTCCTAGCAACCACTTTCTTATTTTTACATGAAAGTACAAAATCAGTGTTGCAGGCATGAAAAACAGTAGTAGATCCATGATACACTTTCCTAGGAGCATGATGAACAACATTGTTTCTCGGCATATTTCTCCTATGCATAAAGGAAGAACTTGAACCAAACATGGCATGTGAATCATAAGCATTAAAACTCCTATTATGATGAGCATTCCTAGAAAATTTCCTATCATGATACAAGAAGGCATGATTTTTATGAACACTATTAGCCATATGGGCCTTCCCTTTCTCCTTGGCGGAGATGGGAGCCTTATGACTTGTTAAGTTCTTAGCTTCCCTTCGAAAGCCAAGCCCATCCTTAATAGAGGGGTGTCTACCACTAGTTTAGGCATCCCTTGCAAATTTTAGTTTATCAAAATCATTTTTGCTAGTCTTAAGTTGGGCATTAAGACTAGCTACTTCATCATTTAATTTAGAAATGGAAATTAAATGTTCATTGCAAGCATCAACATTAAAATCCTTACACCTATTGCAAATTACTACATGTTCCACATGAGAACTAGTCTTATTTGCTTCTACTAATTTAGCATTTAAATCATCATTAATGCTCTTTAAACTAGAAATAGTCTCATGATAAGCAGAAATTTCACATGAAAGCATTTCATTTCTTTTAACTTCTAAAGCAAGAGACTTTTGCACATTTACAAATTTATCGTGTTCTTCATATAAAAGATCCTCTTGCTTTTCTAAAAGTCTATCCTTTTCATTTAGAGCATCAATCAATTCATTGATCTTTTCTACTTTTGCTCTATCTAATCCTTTAAACAAGCTAGTGTAATCAATTTCATCATCACTAGAGTCCTTATCACTAGAAGTAGAGTACTTAGGAGTTTCTCTAGTGATTACCTTCTTTTCTTTTTCCATTAGGCACGTGTGGCGCTCGTTGGGGAAGAGCGACGATTTGTTGAAGGACGACGTGGCGAGTCCTTCATCGTCGGAGTCGGACGACGAACAATCAGAGTCCCACTCTTTGCCGAGGTGTGCCTCGCCCTTCGCCTTCTTGTAGGCCTTCTCCTTTTCCCTCTTCCCGCCTTTCTCTTGTTCCTGGTCATTAGTGTTGTCTGGACAATTTGCTATAAAATGACCATACTTACCACACTTGAAGCAGGAGCGCTTCCCCTTCGTCTTGTTCTTGTTGGGATGCTCCTTGCGACCCTTTAGCGCCGTATTGAAGCGCTTGATGATGAGGGCCATTTCTTCCTCGTTAAGCTCCACCGCCTCAACTTGCGCCACCTTGCTAGGTAGCGCCTCCCTGCTACTTGTTGCTTTGAGGGCAAAGGTTTGAGGCTCGTGGATCGTCATTGGGCCATTTAGCGCCTCATCAACATATCTCGCCTCCTTGATCATCATTCGCCCGCTTACAAACTTCCCAAGTATTTCTTCGAGCGTCATCTTGGTATACCTAGGATTTTCACGAATAGAGTTTACAAGATGAGGATCAAGGAGAGTGAAGGACCTTAGCATTAGCCAGACGACGTCGTGGTCCGTCCATCTCGTGCTTCCATAGCTCCTTATTTTGTTGACCAGGGTCTTGAGCCTGTTGTATGTTTGGGTTGGCTCCTCCCCCTGATCATTGCGAACATTCCTAGTTCGCCTTCCACCAACTCCATCTTGGTGAGCATAGTGACATCATTTCCCTCATGCGAGATCTTGAGGGTGTCCCAAATCTGCTTGGCGTTATCCAAGCCGCTCACCTTATGGTACTCTTCCCTGCACAAGGATGCTAAAATGTCACACCCGGTTTTAAGGAACAAAGCCGAGTGCATCTCATACATGCGCCAAAGAAGACAACATATATAATAACAGAGTGTATAGAGATAAATGTCATAATAAAATCAGAGTACTTATTACATAGCGGAAGTCTTACAAAATAAAAGATGAATATAGCAGGAACTAAAATCTATCCTTGGCGCCAGAAAGCTGACTGGGAGACGCCACCTAGATCAAGTCGAAAGCCTCAGTGTTAGGCGGCTCCTCTTCGACCACCTGTTCTTCTCCTGTGGGGGGTGTGAGACAGCAAGGGTGAGCTCACACATGTTCATCGCTCAACAAGTTGTGGGGAATAATGTGGCATGAACTCACCAACGGTGGGAGTTCATGAAGTGTAAGGCTGATCAATGAAATAAAGGTTGTAGCTGAGCATTGCTTTTATAAGTTGGTCAAAATTTTATTAGCAGTTACTAAGTGTAAGTGAATACCAAACCATAGTAATAATAAATAAAAGTAATAGTAAAATAATCCCAAATGCAATGAAATGACAGATTAAGTTTAAGTTCCATAAATTAATCATATGAGTGTCCGAGCCGCTTATGACCGTGAGCACGGCTAGTATACCAGTTTTACACTCTGCAGAGGTTGCGCATCTTTACCCACAAATCGTGTTACCCATTTGCCATGGAGTTGATCAGACCCCATACACCTCTACCAAGGAAGCGAGACATGGTACCACTACGAGGCCTTTACAAAGTTCCACTAGCTTCAGACTACCCGCTACAGTTTATAGGAAGCTCCAGTGCAGGAATCACTCGCCTGGCCGCCATCGTAGCAAAATCAACCCAAGGACCTCCCTACACTGACCACTCCCCTACTGCCCTTGCCCCTTTCGGGTAAGGTAGCCATCCACTAGCTTTCCTAGTTAATCAGCCAAGGGCGTCCCATTAAACCCTTGTGGTAGCACTGTTTTCCCGGGTGGTTCTCCATGTTCCCATTAACATAATGATCTTATCATGAACATAAAATAATGAACAGATAATAAAAAGTGTAATCATGAGTAGTAAATATCTCTATACCCAAATCCACATAAAGCAATAGCATGTACTACCCAAAAATTTAGTAGTAAAACCAGTGGTGAAACAAGGTATACAGATAGTCAAATCTAGGGTAACCTATTGGGTCCCATCAAAATTAACCTATGCAGATCATTATGAATAATAAGAACATGAATGGGTAAAAGGAAGTGATCAAGGGCACAACTTGCCTTCAACGAGCTCCTACTCAGCAGTCTCAACCAGCTGAACCCCGGAATCCTCTGTAGCTTGCTCGTCTACTCGCATCAACACAATACATACATAGTATAGCAAAAATTAACATTACACCAAACATATAAATAAAATACACAGTAATAATCTAGACATTAAAATGAGATCATAAGAACTGGAATCATTAAATTTGGAGTTATATATTTTAAGTTATGGATTTTCCAAGGTTTTATGTAATTAATACAAGATTAAGTAATAGATAAATTTTACTAAGTCTTTCATGTCAAAACAGTGGCACTAATGGTTAGACAATAATATTATAGAAATCTAGGAACTGGAATGGACCAATTTAGAGTTCATATGCATTTTCTATGAATTATATGAATTCTATGAATTGTTTTTATATTAAAACTCATTTTCTAATGCATTTTCCTGATTTCATAACTTTCTGGACGGGGCCTCGAATACTAAAAACTGCAGGGGCCACGGGGTAAAATATCCTAGACACAGTGAACAACAATATGGGACGGCGGGTTGTTTTCTGCATAGTTTAGGGGTTCTTTAGCAAAGTGCACCTGCGAAGGGGTATCTTCGGATCCTAGCCGTTGGATTAGATCCGAGGGGGCCAGATTTAATGAAACACGACTCCCTCACAGCCCCACGATCTACGATATATGGTTATGATCGTTCGGTCGAGTTGGTAAGTGTGGGTTATTCTAAGCCGTTCATCAGAGATCTACGGTTTGAATCATTTCCCCTCTCAACCAACCGCAGCCATGGATCACAAGATCAACGCCCGCGGCTATCTCTTCCTCACGCCGAAACCAGGCAGCAGCACTGCCAGCCCAACGGCGGCTGCGCAGATCGCTGACGAGCCTCCCTCGCCTAAACTAAAACTTTCACGCCACCCGTCGTGCTACAGGGGAGGAATCGGATCTTACTGCCAAACCAAATGAGGGCGAGGTCGACGCGCAGATCTCGAGCCCGCTTCTCAACACTGCGCGGTGCCGGTGAGAGTTTCGCAGCACCGTGATCTCCACTGCATGCGCGTAAGCACCACTCAGATTTCCAGGCGCGCCCAGGTGCTACCCAGACCGCAGACGAGGCTTGGGAGACGACTGCCAGAGATCCCGACACGGTGGCTGCCCGGCTCACTCTCCCTAGGTGGCGGCGGTGGCGCTTGTCAATGGAGCGGATCCTAGGCGAGGCGAACACGCAGGCTACAGAGGCCCACCTCAATTTATGGATGCAGGGAGGTGCGAGATTCCGTTACAGAGATTGCGGGATGCTCGGGCCACACAATGGCAGCGCGAGGCGTTCGGCATGGTCCGCCAAACTCGCGAAGATGACGACCGGAAGGCGTGGGGCCCACTGCGCAGCGTGATAGCTTGGTCGCGCAGCGGTTGAGGTGAGCGGCTGACGAGAGGGTCCCGCCCGCCAGCGAGCCGGGGTGTGCGATGGGCCAGCGAGCGCGAGAACGTAGTTGGGCCGCGCGAAGCGAGGAGTTGGTTCGAAGTTGGGCCGAATAGGGGGGGTTGGTTAGCCCATGTTGTGTTTAGTCTTTTCTTTTTCTCTCTTTTCATTTTTTCTATTTCCCAATTCATTTACAATTCAGATTTAAATTCAAATATTGTGCCAAATTATCTTCAAATCATATTGGGATATTAGAAGTATCAACTTTAGAAACATAATTATATGTTTATATTATTTACATTTCCATATCATTTCTTTTCTTCTCCTTTTTCCTTAAATCCTCTTCTCGTTATTATTTTATTTTTATTCATATTATTATTGTTTTAAAATGCACAAACAAAATCCAATGTGATGCAATGATTTATTTGTGTCTTGGTAATGAATGATTTACTCATTTTTTTAGACATGAGTGGCCACATGTGATGATAAATGGAGATGCACATATATTCAAAGGAGACAATTCCTCCTTTTATTCTCCCTTACAATATGAGTATTACAAATCCTACCCCCCTTAAAAATAATCTCGTCCTCGAGATTTAGGAAGGACTAGGGAAAAGATGGGGAAAATCTATGCGAAGCTCTTCTTCTCTCTCCCAAGTAGCTTCATCTTCACCATGGTGACTCCATTTTACCTTGCACATCTTAATCACCCTATTTCTTGTAACTCGAGTCAAAGTGTCCAGAATCTTGATAGGATACTCAGCATAAGTCAGGTCATCTGAACACTAAGGTCTTCTATTGGTAACTGCTCCTCAGGTACCCTGAGACATTTCTTCAGCTGAGATACATGAAATACATCATGTACATCTGACAGATGATCGGGTAACTCCAGTTGATATGCAACTTCACCCACTCGCTTTAAGATCAAGAAGGGTCCAATAAAGCGAGGAGACAACTTTCTTTAACTTTAAATCTCCTCATACCCCGGATCGGTGACACCTTCAGATAGACATGATCACCCTCCTTAAACTCCAGTAGTCTTCTCCTTTTATCAACATAGCTCTTTTGCCTTGATTGTGCAATTCTCAAATTCTCCCTTATCATTCGAACTTGTTCTTCTGCCTCTTGTATAAGTTCAGGCCCAAAGAACTGTCTTTCGCCAGTCTGATCCCAATATAGAGGAGTCCTACACTTTCTGCCATATAGAGCCTCAAATGGTGACATCTTCAAACTGGCCTGGTAGCTATTATTATAAGAAAACTCAGCATAGGTTAAGCTCTTCTCCCAACTGCCACCATGCTTGAGAGCACAAGCTCTTAACATATCTTCCAGCATTTGATTAGTCCTCTCTGTATGCCCATCGGTCTGGGGATGGTAAGCCGAACTGAAATTCAACTTTGTATCCAAGCTCTCATGCAACTTCTTCCAGAACCGAGAAGTAAACTGTGATCCTCGATCAGACACGATCTTCTTAGGCACTCCATGTAGACAAACTATCCGAGTCATATACAATTCTGCTAGCTTGGCTCCCGTGTAATTAGTTCTCACGGGTATGAAATGAGCCACTTTTGTCAATCTGTCCACAATCACCCAAATAGAAGCATACCCAGCAGGGGTGCGGGGTAGTCCAACAATGAAATCCATACCAATTTCTTCCCATTTCCACTCAGGTATCTTCAATGGGTGCAATAGTCCAGCTGGTCTTTGATGTTCGGCCTTGACTCTTTGACACACATCGCACTTAGCCACGTGTGCAGCAACATCTCTTTTTAGTCCATACCACCAATACTTCTGCTTCAAATCCTGATACATCTTAGTGCTACCAGGGTGGATAGAGTAATCAGAATCATGGGCTTCCTTCAATATAGTCTCACGAAGGCTATCAATCTCCGGAACACATATCCGATCCTTGAACCATATAGTACCTTGCTCATCCTCCGTGAATTCTGGCACTCTACCTTCTGTAATAAGATCCTTAATCTCTTGAATTTTAGCATCACCAACCTGACCTTTACGAATTTCTTGCTCCAAGGTAGGTTCCAACTCAATGGTAACTCCTTCAGTGTGAGTAACAATTCCCAGGTTGAGCCTCTCAAAATCTTTTGCTAATTCATCGGGTAGCTGGACAACAATAGCGGAGTGAACATGCTCCTTCCGACTCAAGGCATCTGCAACCAAATTCGCCTTGCCCGGGTGATAGTGAATCTCCAAATCATAATCCTTAATGAGCTCCAACCAACGACGTTGTCTAAGGTTGAGATCCTTCTGAGTGAATATGTACTTCAAACTCTTATGATCCATGTATACTTGACACTTGGTTTCCATAATGTAGTGTCTCTAAATTTTAAGTGCGTGCACAACCGCTGCCAGTTCTAAGTCATGAGTGGGGTAGTTAACGTCATGTTTCCGCAACTGACGAGACGCATAGGCGATCACGTGTCCTTGTATAAGCACACATCTTAATCCTTGGCCACATGCATCACAATAAATACCAAATCCCTTCTGTAGATCTGGCATAATTAATACTGGTGGTGACATCAATCTCTTCTTCAATTGATCAAAGCTTTCTTGACATTTATCATCCCACTTAAATTCTCTTCCTTTCTCCAGAAGCGATGTCATAGGCTTGGCAATCTTAGAGAATCCCTCAATAAATCTCCGATAATATCCTGCAAGCCCTAAGAAACTCCGAATCTCGGTAACTGTAGTGGGTACTCTCCACTCCATTATCTCCTTGACCTTAGCAGGATCCACTGCTATTCCTCCATTGGAAATAATATGTCCAAGGAATGGCACCTTGTCAATCCAAAACTCGCACTTACTGAACTTGGCGTAGAGTTGATTATCTCGTAGCTTCTGTAGCACCAACCTTAGATGTTCTTCATGATCACTTTCACTCCTAGAATAGATAAGAATATCGTCGATGAACACCACGACGAATCTGTCCAAATACTCCATAAACACCTTATTCATCAAATTCATGAAATAAGCTAGTGCGTTAGTTGGTGCGTTAGCTAATCCAAACGACATAACAGTGAACTCATATAATCCATATCGGGTTGAGAAAGCCATCTTGGGGATATCCGATGGTCTAATCTTCATTTGATGGTAACCCGATCGGAGATCAATCTTCAAGAATACCCTGGCACCTCTCATCTGATCAAATAAATCCTTAATGCAGGGTAATGGACACTTGTTCTTCACAGTGACATCGTTAAGTGATCTATAATCCACACACATCCTTAGTGACCCATCCTTCTTTTGTACAAACAGAACCGGCGCTCCCCAAGGTGAGGAACTCAGACGGATGTACCCAGCCTCCTATAACTCCATTAACTGCTTCTTAAGTCTTTTTAAATTCTTCTACGGATATCTTGTGTAGCCGTTTTGAAATAGGAGCAGTCCCAGGTAAGAGATCAACGACAAACTCAACTTCTCTATCCAGTGGTAACCCTGGTAACTCTTCTGGGAAGACATCCGAAAAATCTCTAACCACCCGGATGTTGTCACCAACAAACTTCTCATCTACTAAGAATACCGCTAATCTGATGGTGGTAGTTACTACAATTTCAACTTCAAATCTTTCTTCTTTGGAATTGGTGAGTTCTACGGTTCCCTTAGCACAGTGTATATACTGTCTTTGCCTTGCTTAACCATGACATACCAAGGATCACGTTTATAGTGCTCTCTTATAACACTATAGGGGTAGCCCATCTAGGTTAGAAACACAGGGTAAGAAAGGAAGAATTGTAGATAAGGCGAGTAATTACGAGGAATGTCACTACGGGGGATTTACTAACTAAGTAGATTAGTGTGTCACCTACTAAAGTTAATTCATTACCTTATGGTAGTACATGCTAAGATGCCCGTCTATACTATTTCAATCAATCAAAGAAGCAAATCAGGCATTGATCATCAGAACAATCAATAACATTTTTAACTATAGAAAATAGTTTTGGTTTGGTCTCAGGCCTCCTATCTCTTAAAAAGGTCATACATATAGGATTCCAAGGTGTGAAATCTATCTTGTCTCAGAGTAGAAAAGGTAAGAATGATCAGAGTAGAACAATAGAAGGTGAGACAGGATCAAGATAAGTATAGAGAGAATCAGAGTAAGGTAAGTAGGTAAGGGTCTTGTCCATTTCTATCTAGGTTTCGTCCTATAGTCAACATTTCCTCTGATACCACTTCTATCACACCCGGTTTTAAGGAACAAAGCCGAGTGCATCTCATACATGCGCCAAAGAAGACAACATATATAATAACAGAGTGTATAGAGATAAATGTCATAATAAAATCAGAGTACTTATTACATAGCGGAAGTCTTACAAAATAAAAGATGAATATAACAGGAACTAAAATCTATCCTTGGTGCCAGAAAGCTGACTGGGAGACGCCACCTAGATCAAGTCGAATGCCTCAGTGTTAGGCGGCTCCTCTTCGACCACCTGTTCTTCTCCTGTGGGGGGTGTGAGATAGCAAGGGTGAGCTCACACATGTTCATCGCTCAACAAGTTGTGGGGAATAATGTGGCATGAACTCACCAAAGGTGGGAGTTCATGAAGTGTAAGGCTGATCAATGAAATAAAGGTTGTAGCTGAGCATTGCTTTTATAAGTTGGTCAAAATTTTATTAGCAGTTACTAAGTGTATGTGAATACCAAACCATAGTAATAATAAATAAAAGTAATAGTAAAATAATCCCAAATGCAATGAAATGACAGACTAAGTTTAAGTTCCATAAATTAATCATGTGAGTGTCCGAGCCGCTAATGACCGTGAGCACGGCTAGTATACCAATTTTACACTCTGCGGAGGTTGCGCATCTTTACCCACAAGTCGTGTTACCCATTTGCCACAGAGTTGATCAGACCCCATACACCTCTACCAAGGAAGCGAGGCAGGGTACCACTACGAGGCCTTTACAAAGTTCCACTAGCTTCAGACTACCTGCTATAGTTTCTAGGAAGCTCCAGTGCAGGAATCACTCGCCTGACCGCCATCGCAGCAAAATCAACCCAAGGACCTCCCTACACTGACCACTCCCCTACTGCCCTTGCCCCTTTCGGGTAAGGTAGCCATCCACTAGCTTTCCTAGTTAATCAGCCAAGGGCGTCCTATTAAACCCTTGTGGTAGCACTATTTTCCCGGGTGGTTCTCCATGTTCCCATTAACATAATGATCTTATCATGAACATAAAATAATGAACAGATAATAAAAAGTGTAATCATGAGTAGTAAATATCTCTATACCCAAATCCACATAAAGCAATAGCATGTACTACCCAAAAATTTAGTAGTAAAACCAGTGGTGAAACAAGGTATACAGATAGTCAAATCTAGGGTAACCTATTGGGTCCCATCAAAATTAACCTATGCAGATCATTATGAATAATAAGAACATGAATGGGTAAAAGGAAGTGATCAAGGGCACAACTTGCCTTCAACGAGCTCCTACTCAGCAGTCTCAACCAGCTGAACCCCGGAATCCTCTGTAGCTTGCTCGTCTACTCGCATCAACACAATACATACATAGTATAGCAAAAATTAACATTACACCAAACATATAAATAAAATACACAGTAATAATCTAGACATTAAAATGAGATCATAAGAACTGGAATCATTAAATTTGGAGTTATATATTTTAAGTTATGGATTTTCCAAGGTTTTATGTAATTAATACAAGATTAAGTAATAGATAAATTTTACTGAGTCTTTCATGTCAAAACAGTGGCACTAATGGTTAGACAATAATATTATAGAAATCTAGGAACTGGAATGGACCAATTTAGAGTTCATATGCATTTTCTATGAATTATACGAATTCTATGAATTGTTTTTATATTAAAACTCATTTTCTAATGCATTTTCCTGATTTTATAACTTTCTGGACGGGGCCTCGAATACTAAAAACTGCAGGGGCCACGGGGTAATGTCACACCCGGCTTTAAGGAACAAAGTCAGGTGCATCTCATACATGCGCCAAAGAAGACAACATATATAATAACAGAGTGTATAGAGATAAATGTCATAAAACAACAGAGTATTTATTACATAGCGGAAGACTTATTACAAAATAAAATAATAAAGATAAAACAAACTAAGGATCGCCGGCGCCAATGTCAACTGAGAAGCGCCACCTAGATCAGATCATACTCCTCGCCTTGTGGCTCCTCCTGAACCACCTGCTCTTCTCCTGTGGGGGTGTGAGACAGCAAGGGTGAGCTCACACATGATCATAGCTCAACAAGTTGTGGGGAAACCAGTGGACATAAACTCACAAAGGTGTGAGTTCATGTGATGTGTAAGGCTAATCAATGATAGGGGTTAAAGCTGAGCATTGCTTTTAAGTAGTTGGTCAAAATTTTATTAGCAGTTACTAAGTGTAAGTAAATACCAAACCATAAGTAAAGTAATAGAACAAAATTAATAACAAACCCATGCAATGCAAATGACAAAATTGAATTTAAGTTCCATAATTTAAACATCAGAGAGTCCTGAGCCGCTCATGACCGTGAGCTCGGCTAGTATACCAGTTTTACACTCTGCAGAGGTTGTACCCTTTACCCACAAGTCATGTTACCCATCTGCCAAGGGGTCGCGAATCCCATACACCTCTACCTAGGAAGCGCGGCAGGGCAACACTACGAGGCCTTTACAAAGTTCCACTAGCTTCCGAAAACCCGCTACAGTTTATAGGAAGTTCCAATGCAGGGTTCTTGCCTGACCGCCATCGCAGCAAAATCAAGCAAGGACCTCCCTACACTGACCACTCCCCTACTGCCCTTGCCCCTTTCGGGTAAGGTAGTCTTCCACTAGCTTTCCTAATTAATCAGCCAAGGGCGTCCCATTAAACCCTTGTGGTGGCACGTGTTACTCAAGTTAAGCTCTATGTTCCAATTAACATTAATGATCTCAACGTGAACATAAATAGAATAACAAAAAGAATTGGAACATAGAGGTAATAAATGATTATCCCAAAACCATATAAAGCAATAGCAAACTACCCAAGTGATTCAGGGGTAAACAAGGTAATGAGGTAAACAATCTAGGGTGACCTATTGGGTCCCATCAAAATTAACCTATGCATGGATAAGTGATATTAAAGAACATTATTAGGTAAAAAGTGGTCAAGGGCACAACTTGCCTTCAATGAGCTCCTGCTCAGCTACTTCAACCTGCTTCTCACCAGGATCCTCGGTCACGGGCTCTTCTACTCGCCACAATACAAACAAGCACAGTGCATATAGAGAAATTAACATTACACCAAACATATAAACAAAATACACAGAAATATTCTACACATTAAAATAAAATTCTAGGAACAGGAATCATAATTTTTGGAGTTATAGATTTTAAGTTATGAATTTTCAAAGGTTTTATGTGCTTAAAATAGGATTAAGTGAGAAATAAGTCTTAATATTGTTTTCATGACAAAACAGAGGCTCTAAGTGATAGAGAATAAAATTATAAAATTTTAGGAACTGGAATGGAGTGATTTGGAGTTAGTATGAATTTTCTATGAATTATTGAAGTTCTAGCATATATTTTTGTATTAAAAACCTATTTTCCAATTTAATTATTCCATTTTAAACAGCTCTGGACTGGGCCATCATTCCTGAGAACAGCAGGGGCCCAGGCACAAAAGATCCTAAGACTCAGAACACTATGCAATAGGATGGCGGGTTTATTTCAATGAAACCGAGGGGCTCTTAAGTAAAATGGACCCGCGAAGGGGTATGGTTGTATCTGGGCCGTTAGATCTAAGGAGTGCGGTCCAGATTATATCGATCGACGATGATTCCCCCATAACCCCGAGCCGTCCGATTGAGTTTCGATGATCCGGATTCAAAATCTCCTAACACGGATCCGAACCGGATACTGTTAATCCAATGGTTCAGATTTCCCCCCAGACTTGGTGCGATCAGGGCCGTAGATCCGTGCATCTACCGTCCACGAGTCCCCTCCTTCCCCAGGCACTAGCTCACGGCGAGCAGGCCACCGCACGGCGGTGGGTTCACCGGAGCCCTCGAATCCGGCCAAATCGAGCGCCAAACTCAAATTCGTTCGGCCCCCGCGAGATCGACGACTCCCTGAACCCAATTCCCAAACAATTTTCGGCCGACATCGAGTGCAAGACTCGGTCCACGGTGATATGCGATTCATGGCGACCGGCGGTGCTCCAGCGAGAAATCTTGGAGCCACCCGCCATGGTTTCTTCGCGGCGCGACATTGACTACCTTCTACCGATCATCAGGGAGGGTTCGATGCATACCTCGATGTTCCGGTCAAAGTAGAGGCTCGTTCTCCCCGGTGAGGTATAATTTCGCGGTGTCGCTTGCCCACCGGCGAGCAATTCACCACGCGCCGGTGCGTCCCACAACCCGCGGAGTCTCCCTACACGATCCTAGGGACGTGGCGGCGGTCTTCGAATCCTTCCCTGGTGACTACCGACGACGGCCCGCACGATCACGGCGGTGGCGGGTGCTCCTCTCCCACGGGCAGATGCAGCACTGGCTACGGCGTCTATGCGAATTAGCTCTCGGGAAGGGGGGGTAGCGTCTGTATAAAACGGCAAAAGCCCCGGCGCCCCCAGCTGACGAGGCGATTGCAACGGACTCCGCCATCGTCGGGATCCTCTGCTCTCAACCATTGCCGCGACAACGGTGGGAAGGTGCTGACTGCATGGCCCCATGTGTAAGTGTCCAAGCGCGGAGGCTGGTTCACGGACCCAGTGGTCAGGTGCGCGCATGGGGAAGCCAGCGGCTGGCATGCGGGCCCCAGCTGTCGGCGCGAGGGTGTAGATGGGCTGCGCTGGGTGGAAAAGGGAGAATGGGCCAAATGTGGGTTCCGAGGCCCAGTTAGGTATTCCCCCCCCCTTTTCTTTTTCTTTTTTTTTATATTTTCCTTTCTCTTTTCCCTTTTAGATTTTCCAATTCAAATTTAAATTCTAGTTTTAAATTCAAACTTGTGACATATTTATCCTTTTATTATATTGTGCCCTGACAAGTTCCAATTTGGAGATATATTTATATATATCATTTATATTCTTATATCACATAATAGTTGTTTGCTCCTCTTTTCTAAATTCTAGAATCTCTTTAAGGTTTTAAATTCCATTTTGGGCTGTTTAATATATTCCTTGTCACATTCTTATTTTATGTTGTCACAAAATGCACACCAAATAAAACCTCAGCATGATGCACAATTTAATGGTATATCCTTTTATTTATTTTTTTTTTTGAATATGGTGTTCACAAGTGATGATACATAAAGATCAAACTCACATAAAGAGAAATTGTTTCTCTATTGGTATTATTCTTAGCAAATTACAAAGTGGGTGTTACAAATCCTACCCCCCTTAAAAATAATCTCGTCCTCGAGATTTAAGAAGAACTAGAGAAAAGGTGGGGAAAATCTATGTGAAGCTCTTCTTCTCTTTCCCAAGTTGCTTCATCTTCACCGTGGTGACTCCATTGGACTTTGCACATCTTTATCACCTTATTTCTTGTAACTCGAGTCAATGTATCCAAAATCTTGATCGGGTACTCCGTGTAAGTCAAATCACCTTGAACACTGAGCTCTTCCATTGGTAACTGTTCCTCGGGGACACGGAGACACTTCTTTAGTTGAGATACGTGGAACACATTATGCACATCCGATAGACTATCTGGTAACTCGAGTTGGTATGCCATCTCCCCAACTCGCCTAAAGATCAAGAATGGTCCAATATAGCGAGGGGACAATTTGCCCTTAACTTTGAATCTCCTCATTCCACGAAGCGGTGATACCTTGAGATACACATAATCTCCTTCTTCGAATTCTAGTGGCCTCCTTCTATTATCAGCATAGCTCTTTTGCCTGGTTTGAGCCACTCTCAAATTCTCTCGAATTATACGAACTTGTTCTTCTGCTTCTTGAATCAGTTCAGGCCCAAAGAACTGTCTCTCTCCAGTCTGATCCCAATACAAAGGAGTTCTGCACTTCCTCCCATATAAAGCTTCAAAAGGTGACATCTTCAGACTGGCCTGGTAACTATTATTATATGAGAACTCAGCATACGGTAGACTTTTATCCCAACTTCCTCCATGTTGAAGGGCACAAGCTCTCAACATATCCTCCAAAACTTGATTTGTCCTTTCAGTCTGTCCATCAGTGTGAGGGTGATAAGCTGTACTAAAATTCAACTTCGTACTCATGTTCTCATGAAAGCTTCTCCAAAATCTTGAGGTAAACTGCGAACCTCGATCAGACACGATCTTCTTTGGTACTCCATGCAAACACACAATCCGAGCCATATATAACTCTGCTAGCTGAGAACCTTTATAAGTAGTCTTCACAGGAATAAAGTGAGCCACTTTAGTCAATCTATCCACAATCACCCATATAGCATCATATCCTTTCTGGGTGCGAGGCAATCCAGTGATGAAATCCATACCGATCTCTTCCCATTTCCACTCGGGTATCTTCAGTGGATGTAACAATCCAGCTGGCCTCTGGTGTTCAGCCTTAACTCTTTGACATACATCGCACATAGCCACATGTGCAGCTACATCTCTTTTCAATCCATACCACCAATATTTCCGCTTCAAATCCTGATACATCTTGGTACTACCAGGATGAATAGAATAATCCGAGTCATGGGCCTCCTTCAATATAGTCTCTCGAAGGCTCTCAATATCAGGAACACACATCCTGTTCTTGAACCATACAGTGCCTTGCTCATCTTCCGTAAATTTCGGAACTCGACCTTCAGTAATCAGATCCTTAATCTCTTTTATTTTAGCATCACCAATTTGTCCTTTGCGGATCTCTTGCTCCAAAGTAGGTTCCACATCAATAGTAACTCCTTCAGTATGAGCAACTATCCCCAGGTTAAGTCTCCTAAAATCCTCAACAATCTCATCAGGTAGTTGGGCAACAATAGCTGAATGAACATGCTCCTTGCGACTCAAGGCATCGGCAACCAAATTTGCCTTGCCCGGGTGATAGTGAATCTCCAAATCATAATCCTTAATAAGCTCCAACCAACGGCGTTGCCTAAGGTTGAGATCCTTCTAAGTGAATATATACTTCAGACTCTTATGATCCGTATATACTTGGCACTTGGTCCCCATGATATAATGTCTCCAAATCTTAAGCGCATGCACAACGGCTGCCAATTCCAAGTCATGAGTGGGGTAGTTCAATTCATGTTTCCGCAACTGACGAGAAGCATAAGCAATCACATGTCCTTCCTGCATGAGCACACATCCTAAGCCTTGGCCACATGCATCGCAATAGATATCAAATCCTTTCTGTAGGTCTGGCATAACCAATACTGGTGGCGACATCAACCTCTTTTTCAATTGCTCAAAGCTGTCTTGGCACTTCTCGTCCCACTTAAATTCTCTTCCTTTCTCCAAAAGCGAAGTCATAGGTTTGGCAATCTTAGAGAACCCTTCAATAAATCTCCGATAATATCCTGCGAGTCCCAAGAAACTCCGAATCTCCATAACTGTAGTGGGTACTCTCCACTCCATTATCTCCTTAACCTTAGCAGGATCCACTGAAATTCCTCCATTAGAAATAATATGACCAAGAAATGGCACCTCGCCAATCCAAAACTCGCACTTGCTGAACTTGGCATATAGCTGGTTATCTCGAAGCTTCTGTAGCACCAACCTCAGATGTTCCTCATGATCGTTATCACTCTGAGAATAAATGAGAATATCGTCGATGAACACCACGACGAATCTGTCCAAATACTCCATAAACACCTTGTTCATTAAGTTCATAAAATAAGCTGGTGCATTGGTTAATCCAAACGACATAACAGTAAACTCATATAATCCATATCGAGTCGAGAAAGCCGTCTTGGGAATATCTGATGGTCTAATCCTCATTTGATGGTATCCCGATCGGAGATCAATCTTCGAAAATACTCTTGCACCTCTCATCTGATCAAATAAATCTTCAATACGGTGCAACAGATACTTGTTCTTCACTGTAACATCATTAAGAGATCTATAATCCACACACATCCGCTGCGATCCATCCTTCTTCTGTACAAACAAGACCGGTGCTCCCCAAGGTGAGGAACTCGGACGAATGTACCCGACCTCTTGTAACTCAGTTAACTGCTTCTTAAGTTCCTTCAACTCCTCTACGGACATCCTATATGGCCGTTTAGAAATAGGGGCGGTTCCAGGTAAGAGATCAATAACAAACTCAACTTCTCTATCAGGTGGCATCCCTGGTAACTCCTCTGGAAAGACATCCGGAAAATCTCTAACCACCCGGATGTTGTCACCAACAAACTCCTCAGGCATAAAGAACATTGCACGCATGGATGAGGAGGTTACTGCAATATTAACTTGAAATCTTTCTCCTTTAGTGGTAGTGAGTTCTACGGTACCTCTACCACATGCTATAACGGCCTTTGCCTTTCTTAGCCATGACATACCAAGGATCAGATCTATACTACTTGACTCTAATATTATAGCAGTAGCTCCAAATTCCCTACCCATAATGGTCAATGTCAATCTACGTGTCATTTGATTCGCCTCAACAGGCCCTTTAGGTGTAATTACTATCATGGGTTTTCTCATATTTAGCAGGGGTATCTCATTAGTGTTGGCATATCGAGCAAACATGAATGAATGTGTAGCACCAGAATCAAATAATATTGTTGCAGGAATTGCATTAACATAAAACATACCAAGTACGATGTCCCCACCATCCGGAGTAGCATCAACGCTGACTTGATTCACCCTGGCTATAGAATATCCCTTGCCAGGGGTCTGTTGCTTGTTCTGAACTGGAGTAGTAGCAATCCTCTGTGGGCAGACATTTGCATAATGACCAGTCTTCCCACACTTGAAACATGTAGTGCCTGGACTCTGTCCTGCAAACTTCGTCGGGGTGCCAGTGGGAGTAGCCTGTCGAGGAGGTGGAGTCCTCAGTGGTGATTGCTGAACTGGGCGCTGGCCTCCGCCAGTGCGAACTGGTGTACCCTGAGGTGAACTGTAGTGAGGACGAACACTGCTGCTTCCTTGTCCTTGAGATATGGCCTTTCTCTTCAAATCTCCCAGCTGAACACGCTTGTGTTCAATAGCCAGGGCCTTATCCAGCAGTCTCTGAAATGATGGAAATGTGTGTGCCACTAGAGCATACTGCAGTGGTCCATTAAGTCCTTCAATAAAATGCTCCTGCTTCCTCTCGTCTTCAGCAACTTCTTCAGGGGCATATCTGGATAGCTGAATAAACTTGTCACGGTACTCGCTGACTGACATACTTCCTTGCTTCAGCGACAGAAATTCCTTCTTCTTGATCTTTATCATACCAGCTGGAATATGGTAGTTCCTGAACTGTGTACTAAACTCTGCCCAAGTAATAGTATCTGCAGCATCATGGGCAGCAGTATATGAATCCCACCAGTCAGCAGCAGGACCAGTCAGACGTCCAGAAGCATATAAAACCTTCTCCCGATCAGTGCACTGTGCAATATTCAGCATCTTCTCAATAGACTTCAGCCAATCATCCGCGTCCAGTGGATCAGGTGAGCTAGCGAATGTAGGTGGCTTATGACTCATGAACTCTCTATGCTTGTCTCGGGGTGGAACTGGTGGTGGTGGTGGAGGCAGTGGCACTTGTTGCTGCTGCTGCTATTGTTGAAGTTGTTGTTGCAGCTGCTGTTGTTGTGCCCTCCTTTCCTGGTGTATCTCATCTCGCTCCTGGCGCAACTCCTGGCGTATATCTTCTCTTTCCTGACGCATCTCCTGGCGTTCTTGCTGCATCTGGGCACGCATATCAGCCATAGTGTCTGCCATTTGCTGCATCACCGCCATCTGAGCAGCAACCAGTGGGTCAACTCCGCCTGGTGGAGGATTAGGAGGATTCATCTCTGCAGGCTGTGGCTGGGGTTGCCTATAAATCCTTCGAGTGTGTTGGTTAGGAGGCAAATCAATTCCACCACCCCGCCTGGTATTGACCATCTGAGTTAGATACATATGGTAAGAAAATAGTAGACAAGGCAGGTATTTACAAGCAGGTTACTTTGGGGAATTTTATTAGCTAAGCAGATTAATATTTTACCTACCATAGCTAATTTATTACTTATGGTGGTACATACTAAGATGTCCATCTATAATAATTTAGTCACTCAAAGAAGCAAATCAGGCATTTAGCATCAGAATAATCAACCAACATTTTTAAAATAGAGAAAATAGTTTTATTTTCATCTCAGGTTCCCTATCTCTTAAAAATTGTCATAAGGGTAGGGATTCCAAGGTGTGAAATCCATCTTGTCTTAGAGTAGAAAAGGTAAGAATGATCAGAGTAGAACAGTAGGAGGTGAGACAAGATCAAGATGAGATGAGTATAGAATGAGTCAGAGTAAGGTAAGTAAGAGAGGGTTTGTCCATTTCCATCTAGGTCTCGTCCTACAGTCAACATTCCTTTGATACCACTTCTGTCACACCCGGCTTTAAGGAACAAAGCCAGGTGCATCTCATACATGTGCCAAAGAAGACAACATATATAATAACAGAGTGTATAGAGATAAATGTCATAAAACAACAGAGTATTTATTACATAGCGGAAGACTTATTACAAAATAAAATAATAAAGATAAAACGAACTAAGGATCGCCGGCGCCAATGTCAACTGAGAAGCGCCACCTAGATCAGATCATACTCCTCGCCTTGTGGCTCCTCCTGAACCACCTGCTCTTCTCCTGTGGGGGTGTGAGACAGCAAGGGTGAGCTCACACATGATCATAGCTCAACAAGTTGTGGGGAAACCAGTGGACATAAACTCACAAAGGTGTGAGTTCATGTGATGTGTAAGGCTAATCAATGATAGGGGTTAAAGCTGAGCATTGCTTTTAAGTAGTTGGTCAAAATTTTATTAGCAGTTACTAAGTGTAAGTAAATACCAAACCATAAGTAAAGTAATAGAACAAAATTAATAACAAACCCATGCAATGCAAATGACAAAATTGAATTTAAGTTCCATAATTTAAACATCAGAGAGTCCTGAGCCGCTCATGACCGTGAGCTCGGCTAGTATACCAGTTTTACACTCTGCAGAGGTTGTACCCTTTACCCACAAGTCATGTTACCCATCTGCCAAGGGGTCGTGAATCCCATACACCTCTACCTAGGAAGCGCGGCAGGGCAACACTACGAGGCCTTTACAAAGTTCCACTAGCTTCCGAAAACCCGCTACAGTTTATAGGAAGTTCCAATGCAGGGTTCTTGCCTGACCGCCATCGCAGCAAAATCAAGCAAGGACCTCCCTACACTGACCACTCCCCTACTGCCCTTGCCCCTTTCGGGTAAGGTAGTCTTCCACTAGCTTTCCTAATTAATCAGCCAAGGGCGTCCCATTAAACCCTTGTGGTGGCACGTGTTACTCAAGTTAAGCTCTATGTTCTAATTAACATTAATGATCCCAACGTGAACATAAATAGAATAACAAAAAGAATTGGAACATAGAGGTAATAAATGATTATCCCAAAACCATATAAAGCAATAGCAAACTACCCAAGTGATTCAGGGGTAAACAAGGTAATGAGGTAAACAATCTAGGGTGACCTATTGGGTCCCATCAAAATTAACCTATGCATGGATAAGTGATATTAAAGAACATTATTAGGTAAAAAGTGGTCAAGGGCACAACTTGCCTTCAATGAGCTCCTGCTCAGCTACTTCAACCTGCTTCTCACCAGGATCCTCGGTCACGGGCTCTTCTACTCGCCACAATACAAACAAGCACAGTGCATATAGAGAAATTAACATTACACCAAACATATAAACAAAATACACAGAAATATTCTACACATTAAAATAAAATTCTAGGAACAGGAATCATAATTTTTGGAGTTATAGATTTTAAGTTATGAATTTTCAAAGGTTTTATGTGCTTAAAATAGGATTAAGTGAGAAATAAGTCTTAATATTGTTTTCATGACAAAACAGAGGCTCTAAGTGATAGAGAATAAAATTATAAAATTTTAGGAACTGGAATGGAGTGATTTGGAGTTAGTATGAATTTTCTATGAATTATTGAAGTTCTAGCATATATTTTTGTATTAAAAACCTATTTTCCAATTTAATTATTCCATTTTAAACAGCTCTGGACTGGGCCATCATTCCTGAGAACAGCAGGGGCCCAGGCGCAAAAGATCCTAAGACTCAGAACACTATGCAGTAGGATGGCGGGTTTATTTCAATGAAACCGAGGGGCTCTTAAGTAAAATGGACCCGCGAAGGGGTATGGTTGTATCTGGGCCGTTAGATCTAAGGAGTGCGGTCCAGATTATATCGATCGACGATGATTCCCCCATAACCCCGAGCCGTCCGATTGAGTTTCGATGATCCGGATTCAAAATCTCCTAACACGGATCCGAACCGGATACTGTTAATCCAATGGTTCAGATTTCCCTCCAGACTTGGTGCGATCAGGGCCGTAGATCCGTGCATCTACCGTCCACGAGTCCCCTCCTTCCCCAGGCACTAGCTCACGGCGAGCAGGCCACCGCACGGCGGTGGGTTCACCGGAGCCCTCGAATCCGGCCAAATCGAGCGCCAAACTCAAATTCGTTCGGCCCCCGCGAGATCGACGACTCCCTGAACCCAATTCCCAAACAATTTTCGGCCGACATCGAGTGCAAGACTCGGTCCACGGTGATATGCGATTCATGGCGACCGGCGGTGCTCCAGCGAGAAATCTTGGAGCCACCCGCCATGGTTTCTTCGCGGCGCGACATTGACTACCTTCTACCGATCATTAGAGAGGGTTCGATGCATACCTCGATGTTCCGGTCAAAGTAGAGGCTCATTCTCCCCGGTGAGGTATGATTTCGCGGTGTCGCTTGCCCACCGGCGAGCAATTCACCACGCGCCGGTGCGTCCCACAACCCGCGGAGTCTCCCTACACGATCCTAGGGACGTGGCGGCGGTCTTCGAATCCTTCCCTGGTGACTACCGACGACGGCCCGCACGATCACGGCGGTGGCGGGTGCTCCTCTCCCACGGACAGATGCAGCACTGGCTACGGCGTCTATGCGAATTAGCTCTCGGGAAGGGGGGGTAGCGTTTGTATAAAACGGCAAAAGCCCCGGCGCCCCCAGCTGACGCGGCGATTGCAACGGACTCCGCCATCGTCGGGATCCTCTGCTCTCAACCATCGCCACGACAACGGTGGGAAGGTGCTGACTGCATGGCCCCATGTGTAAGTGTCCAAGCGCGGAGGCTGGTTCGCGGACCCAGTGGTCAGGTGCGCGCATGGGGAAGCCAGCGGCTGGCATGCGGGCCCCAGCTGTCGGCGCGAGGGTGTAGATGGGCTGCGCTGGGTGGAAAAAGGGAGAATGGGCCAAATGTGGGTTCCGAGGCCCAGTTAGGTATTCCCCCCCCCCCCTTTTCTTTTTCTTTTTTTTTATATTTTCCTTTCTCTTTTCCCTTTTAGATTTTCCAATTCAAATTTAAATTCTAGTTTTAAATTCAAACTTGTGACATATTTATCCTTTTATTATATTGTGCCATGACAAGTTCCAATTTGGAGATATATTTATATATATCATTTATATTCTTATATCACATAATAGTTGTTTGCTCCTCTTTTCTAAATTCTAGAATCTCTTTTAGGTTTTAAATTCCATTTTGGGCTGTTTAATATATTCCTTGTCACATTCTTATTTTATGTTGTCACAAAATGCACACCAAATAAAACCTCAGCATGATGCACAATTTAATGGTATATCCTTTTATTTATTTTATTTTTTTTGAATATGGTGTTCACAAGTGATGATACATAAAGATCAAACTCACATAAAGAGAAATTGTTTCTCTATTGGTATTATTCTTAGCAAATTACAAAGTGGGTGTTACAGGTAAAATATCCTAGACACAGTGAACAGCAATATGAGATGGCGGGTTGTTTTCTGCATAGTTCAGGGGTTCTTTAGCAAAGTGCACCCGCGAAGGGGTATCTTCGGATCCTAGCCGTTGGATTAGATCCGAGGGGGCCAGAGTTAATGAAACACGACTCCCTCACAGCCCCACGATCTACAATATACGGTTCTGATCGTTCGGTCGAGTTGGTAAGTGTGGGTTAATCTAAGCCGTTCATCAGAGATCTACGGTCTAAATCATTTCCCCTCTCAACCAACTGCAACCGTGGATCACAAGATCAACGCCCGCGGCTATCTCTTCCTCACGCCGAAACCAGGCAGCGGCACTGCCAGCCCAACGGCGGCTGCGCAGATCGCCGACGAGCCTCCCTCGCCTAAACAAAATCTTTCACGCCACCCGTCGCGCTACAGGGGAGGAATCGGATCTTACTGCCAAACCAGATGAGGGCGAGGTCGACGCGCAGATCCCGAGCCCGCTTCTCAACACTGCGCGGCGCCGGTGAGAGTTTCGCAGCACCGCGATCTCCACTGCATGCTCGTAAGCACCACTCAGATTTCCAGGCGCGCCCAGGTGCTACCCAGACCGCATATGAGGCTTGGGAGACGGCTGCCAGAGATCCCGACACGGTGGCTACCCGGCTCACTCTCCCTAGGTGGTGGCAGTGGCGCTTGTCGATGGAGCGGATCCTAGGCGAGGCGAACACGCAGGCTACAGAGGCCCACCTCAATTTATGGACGCAGGGAGGTGTGAGATTCTGTTACAGAGATCGCGGGATGCTCGGGCCACACAACGGCAGCGCGAGGCGTTCGGCATGGTCCGCCAAACTCGCGAAGACGACGACCGGAAGGCGTGGGGCCCACTGCGCAGCGTGATAGCTTGGTCGCGCAGCGGTTGCGGTGAGCGGCTGACGAGAGGGTCCCGCCCGCCAGCGAGCCGAGGTGTGCGATGGGCCAGCGAGCGCGAGAACGTAGTTGGGCCGCGCGAAGCAAGGAGTTGGTTCGAAGTTGGGCCGAATAGGGGGGGTTGGTTAGCCCATGTTGTGTTTAGTCTTTTCTTTTTCTCTCTTTTCCTTTTTTCTATTTCCCAATTCATTTACAATTCAGATTTAAATTCAAATATTGTGCCAAATTATCTTCAAATCATATTGGGATATTAGAAGTATCAACTTTAGAAACATAATTATATGTTTATATATATATATATATTATTTACATTTCCATATCATTTCTTTTCTTCTCCTTTTTCCTTAAATCCTCTTCTCGTTATTATTTTATTTTTATTCATATTATTATTGTTTTAAAATGCACAAACAAAATCCAATGTGATGCAATGATTTATTTGTGTCTTGGTAATGAATGATTTACTCATTTTTTAGATATGAGTGGCCACATGTGATGATAAATGGAGATGCACATATATTCAAAGGAGACAATTCCTCCTTTTATTCTCCCTTACAATATGAGTATTACATAAAAGAACAGTGGTAGCTTGTGCATTTTTGTGAATTTGTTCATTAATAAACATGGGATTATCCGAACTATCAAAATGCATTCCATTCTCTACTATCTCTCATATACTTGGATGAAGAGAGAACAAGTGACTACGCATTTTGTGACTCCAAAATCCGTAGTCCTCTCCATCAAAGTGTGGAGGTTTACCAAGAGGAATGGAAAGCAAATGGGCATTCGAATTATGCGGAATACGAGAATAATCAAAAGAAAAGTTTGAGTTGACCGTTTTCTTTTTCTCGTCGTAGTCGTCATCGTCTCTTTGGGAAGAAGAAGACTCGTCGCTATCGTAGTAGACTATCTTCTTGATGCGCCTCTTCTTCTTCCTGTCTTTCTTTTTGTGACTCGAGCCAGAGTCGGTGGGCTTATCGTCTCTTGGCTCGTTGAAGGTGGCATCCTTCTCCTTATCGTTGACCACCATCCCCTTTCCCTTAGGATCCATCTCTTCGGGCGATTAGTCCCTTTCGTGAAGAGAACGGCTCTGATACTAATTGAGAGCACCTAGAGGGGGTGAATAAGTGATCCTGTAAAAACTTGAAACTTTAAGCCACAAACTTGATTAAGTGTTAGAGCAATAAAGCCAAGTGGCTAGAGAGGAGTTCTTGCTAAACACGATAACCACAAAGAAATCAACACAGAGAGGCACAGTGGTTTATCCCGTGGTTCGGCCAAGTCCAACACTTGCCTACTCCATGTTGTGGTGTCCCAACGGACGAGGGTTGCACTCAACCCCTCTCAAGTGATCCAATGATCAACTTGAATACCACGGTGTTTTTGCTTTCGTTTACTATCTCCCGTTCGCGAGGAATCTCCACAACTTGGAGCCTCTCGCCCTTACAAATGATGATCACAAAGAAACACGGAAGTAAGGGAGGGAGAGCAACGCACACAAGACACAAAATCAGAGCACAAACACGCACACAAGTCAACAACTTGAGCTCAAAGTTCACACACGGAGTTCTCGACTCAGAAGGAGCTCAAATTGCTATCACAACGAATCAAATGCGCTAGAATGGTGTCTTGGTGCTTAGGGATGATCAAAGAGTGCTTGGTGTACTCCTCCATGCGCCTAGGGGTCCCTTTTATAGCCCCAAGGCAGTTAGGAGCCGTTGGAAGCAATCCAGGAAGGCAATTCTTGCCTTCTGTCGGGTGGCGCACCGGACAGTCCGGTGCACCACCGGACAGGCACTGTTCACAGTCCGGTGCAGATTGCTTTCCTAATTTGGCGCAGCCGACCGTTGAAGATTTGGAGCCGTTGGCGCACCAGACACTATTCGGTGCACACCGGACAGTCCGGTGCCCCCATCCGACCGTTGGCTCGGCCACGCGTCACGCGCGGATTGCGCGGCCGACCGTTGGCGCAGTCGACCGTTGGCTCACCGGACAGTCCGGTGCACCACCTGACAGTCCGGTGATTTTTAGCTGAACGCTGTTGACTGTTTCCTGAGAGCGGCGACTTCGCCGCAGACGACTCACCGGATAGTCCAGTGATTTATAGCCGTACACCGCCGACGAGACCCGAGAGCAGGCTGTTCATCTGGACTGGTCCTGGCACACCGGACACTATCTCGTGCACCACCGGACAGTCCAGTGCACCCAGACCGAGCAGCCATTTGGCTGAACATAGCCAACTTATCTCCAAAGCGATTTCTCCTGTTTCTAACACTTAGACACAATATATTAGTCTTCAAAACAATGTACTAAGTCTAGAAACATACCTTTAATCTTGATTTGCACTTCTTGAGCCTTTGGCACAAATATAACTCAAAGCATTTGTGTGGAGCACTTAATCACCAAAATCTTATAGAAATGGCCCAAGGGCACATTTCCCTTTCAGATACCCTTTAGGCCCTTTTGGAAATGGGGGCGGTGCCAGGAAGAAGCTCTATGGCAAACTCAACTTTTCGCTCAGGTGGCATACCTGGTAAATCTTTTGGGAACACATCCGGAAACTCTGACACAACCTTCATAGTCTCGAGAGGATCTGCCTCCTTGCTATAAATAGCCATCTAATGACAACCTATTTTCCTTGGCTCAAGTGAGACTAACCCAGCCACCACTTCTTCTCCAAGTGGGGACACTAACTTAATTGTCCTCTTATCACAGCTGATAACTGCTTGGTACTTATCTAGCCAATTCATCCCTAGGATGACATCTATTCCCTGAGTACCCATCACTATGAGGTTAGCAGGAAACTCTATCCCCCTTATTTCCACACTTACATTCAAGCAAACACTATCGGCTCAAACTTTATCACCGGCTGAATCAATTTGAATGGGTGTTGACATGGTAGTTATTGGAAGATTATGCGCTTCTACCCATGATGCAGTAATAAATGAATGCGTTGCTCCAGTATCAAATAATACTTCTGTAATATGGGAATCGACTGGAAACATACCTACTATCATGCCTGGTGTTCCTGAACTACTTCAGCCTCCAAATAGTTCAGTCTCCCATGGTTGTAGCGTGTCTAGACACGGTTGCCTGCTCCTGGCTGAGACACATTATGCTTCGCTAGAGCACTAGGGCCTGACTGCTGTTGGGCTGCCTTCTTTGGACAATGCATCACCCAATGGCCTTGCTCTCCACAATGGAAACATGCTCTGTCTTCGCCTTGCACTGGGGCTGCTTGACTGCTCTGGTTGGTTGCTGGGGCGGGGAGGCGAGGTGCGTGCTGATTCTGCCTCTGGAACTGACTTCCTCCTGACTGATTGTTCTAGTGATTCTGCTGCTGGTGCTGGGGGTACTGCTTCTAAGGCGGACGCTGATTCTGCTTGAACTGTAGAGGTGGGTTGCCTGAGAAATGGGGGCGATTGCTGCCTCCAGGCTGAGGTCCACTGATCTTACACTTGTGATCCTCCATCTCCTTACGCTTCTTCTCTGTCATGATTGCTCTGTCGATCAGGTGCTGAAATGTGGGGAAGGTATGATTCATCTGCTGATATTGCAGGGGATCGACTTAGCCTCTCAAGAAATGATACTGCCTCTTGGCATCTATGCTAACATCTTCAGGAGCATAGCGAGATAGCTGCAAAAACCTATCTCGATACTCACTGACTGACATGGGCCCTTGCTTGAGCGCCAAAAATTCCTCTTTCTTCATGGTCATCATACCTACTGGAACATGGTACTGATGGAAGTTATCTCTAAATTCCTCCCAAGTGATGGTGTCGGGGTTGGTGTGGGTGGCGAGGTAGGACTCCCACCAATACTGAGCTGCTCCCCTCAACAAACGGAGACCATACAGAACTTTCTCTCTGTCATCACATTGAGCTGTGTGTAACTCCCGCTCCACAGTACGCAGCCAATCTTCAGCATCCATAGGGTCAGTAGAGTGAGCGAACACTGGGGGATGACCTCTCATGAATTCAGCACGCTTGTCTCTAGGCATCTGAAGCTGAGGTGGGGGCTGCTGCTACTGCAGCATAGCGGCCAGAGTCTGACCAATAGCTTGGACTGCCTGAGTCTGTATCAAGAACATCTGCTCTTATGTCATCAGAGGTGGTGGCAGCAGCTGCTGAGGTGCCTCATCTTGCGGTGTTGGCTGCTCCTGCTGAGCACGCCTTCCTCCTCTACGCCTGTTGTCTGACATCTGCAAAATGCAATCACACATCAGAACTAATCTTGCAAAACTTGCATCATAAGAAAAGAGTATGGAATTCTTCCACAACATTGAACCGATAAGCATCTTCACTGACTCCCAACACAGGCAAGCACAACTTTCCAGATAAAGAGGTAAGTAGAATAAAAGGGCTTCCCAACTAGATAAGTGATCTCATTAACATTAACAGGTAAACCAAAGTGCGGGGGGTACCCACACTCTGGCAACAGTCATTACAAAGATCCAAATCCACCATAGTCCATCATGACAAACATAAAAACACATGATAAGCAAACTACCATGTCTAACTGAAAGTAACTAAGAGTAAGACTAAGGCTAAAACTAGGACTTCTATTTTAAATATTAATTACAAGATCTGACGCTGACGATCTATGGTTCTAAATTTATCCTGGTCCTGCGATCGAGGTTACCATAGGCATGGTATCCACGCTGAGGTGAGCAGTACGGGTGCTGAGTCCCGACGGGGGCGGGGGAGCCATCCTCCAGGTGACGGTGCTCCGCGCGCTTAGCCCGCAACTGGGCGATCTCAGCACGAGCCCTACTCAGCTCATCTAAGGCATGTCCAGCTCCGTGTTTAGCACGGCGGCTAGGTTGACTGTGCTGCTCAACCTAGGATTGTCCTCACCAATAGGTGAGACAACCACGCCTCTTGTGCTGCCAGATGGACGACGGGGGTAATACCTCAGGTTGAGACCATCGGCCACCCCACTGAGCATTGAGCAGTAGTGCGAAAGTGCACGTCATGTGGCATCTTGCATGGCCGCCTCAGTTGAGTCCCGTTCAGAGATAGAGTAATGCTCTGAGCAGACCTCCGCACCCCGGAGACTGTTCTCCGGACGGCGCACCAAACAAGTTGCCTCCCAGCGGTCCAGGTAAACCCCATGACTGTGCTGGAAGACAACACAACGATACTCGATAGACCAGGTACGTCGGTCAAGTGCCTGGCGCAGCAAGGTGTCAAGCGCATCGTGGAAGTGACACCCGCGAGCAGCGTCACGAGTGATGGGTCGAGCAACCCATCCCACCGACTCCTGCTCCTCTGAAAGGTCGGTGTTGTGGCTCAAATTGTTGTCATCACCTTTGTCGTCGGTGTCTCCTCCAACAGCTACTCCAGTGGCCGAGACGCCCAGTGGTGGTGCAGTCGTGCAGGGGGGGTGCCTCCAGCGGGGGCACAGGGGAGCAGCTCCTCACAGACTCTACCTCCTGCTGAGGCGAGGAAGAAGAGCCTTGCTGCTCCAACTCCTGTCGCCGACGCTCTAGCTCCTCGTGCAGGCGGTGGTGCAGCCTCTCCAAATGACTAGACTGACCAGTCACCGGACGACGAAGCGGACGCTCCGTGAGACGAGAAGGTAAGAAAGGAATGACTAACTTTCGTGCGGTGTGTCCAAGACGAGCCATCTACAAAAGACACCGTAAGCATAAGGGTGAGAACAAAACAAGTATGACCAGCAAGTAGACCATAAAAAATTAGGAAGCAGAAATAAACAAAATTTCAGCAAGATATAATATATATAATAGAACATAGATTTGGTCGATATGACCAACTTTTGAAGGGATACCAAAGTCAAGGTGATAATAGAGCTCTATAGTCCTTACAACGACCATTCTACTCTAGGTTAGCGGTCCTACAGTCAGCACGGCTTTGATACCACTTATGTCACACCCGATTTTAAAGGCAAAATGCGAACCATATACATGCCAGGATCAGTAATTCACGTACACAGCGGTTACATAACCGGACATCATCACACAGTGCTCGAATAATAACATAAAAAGATAGTAATAGTCGATTACATCATGATATCCGAGACATCCACATAGTCATTAACAATTATCAAAGTGCGGAAAAGAAACATAGATAAACGCGGCCTTCACAGGCAACCGACTGGGGGTTTGCAGCGAATAATCATTATGAACAGTTCACATTAAATTTAATCATTATGAACAGTTCACGATAAATTTAAAATAATTGTCGTGCGGCGAAACGCACGACGGCACACGTGACTAAACCGAAAATAAAACGAGTCGTTGTGCAGCGAAGTACGCGACGCAACACTTAGACTAAACTTGAAATTGAATGGATCATCGCGCGACGAAGCACGCAATGAAACACTTGAATTTAAAGATGAGGGTGACGCAAAACGTCGCGCGACTAAGCACACAACCGCATACACCACTCGAACTGAATAAATCATCGCGCGACGAAGCGTGCGACACAACCTATTAAATAATCTAAAAATAAAATGAATCGTCGCGCGATGCAGCATACTAAATAATCTAGAATTAAACTGAATCGTCGTGCGACGAAGCGCGTGACGCAGCACGCTAAATAATCTAAAATTAAACTGAATCGTCGTGCGATGAAGCGCGCGACGCATCGCACTAAATTAAATTAAAACTACAACTAATCAAACTGAATTTTAGACATTATATACTAGGGCTACGCGCATGGCTAGGGCACGCAGCCAAGACGAGGACGAGGCGCGCGGCCAGGGCGCGGCTAGGAAGAGAGGAGAAGGGAGAGGAGGGGAAAAGAGAGAGGGGGTGGGGGCTCACCTTGGGGCTTAGATGATCGCGGTAACCATCCACCGGATCACACCTAGGGCAAAGGAGGTGGAAGAGAGGGGTGGGAGAGAGGTGGGAGGAGGATGTTGCGCGGGAAACAAAATGAGATAGAGAGGGAGGGTGCGCACATGGGGGGTGGGGGCGCCAGGGGCGTGCGGCCAGGGCCGGGCCGGGCTGGACTGGGTCGTGGGCCGAGACGGAAGCCCACAACACACACGACCACTGATCGGAATCCAATTGCGAATCGAAATCCGAAACGAAGTGAGACGGACGCGCGGTTAACACAACATCAGACAAAAGAAAAATGCTTCGGCATGATGCAACACCCATGTCAACTTAGGTTTTTGTTTACACACGAGACGGATGCCAGTCGCTATATTGCTTTGAAACTGGGAAAAAGGAGCAAAATGGGAAGAGAAAAGAGAGTAACGCCTGAATTTGGTGAGTATCAAAGAAGAAAAAATTCTACCCCCAAATTCAGGGTGTTACAAAGCTTGTGAAGATTCTTCATCCCAACATGGGCAAGTCGACGATGCTAGAGCCAGCCCATATTAGTCTTATCAATTAAGCAAGTGTCTAGTTTAGCATCGTTATCATTGCAATTAACTAAGTATAGCTGACCATCTAATACTCCCTTAAAAGCTATTAAATCATCATTTCTTCTAAAGACAGCAACATCAACATCAGTAAAGGTACAACTGTAGCCCATTTTACATAATTGAGAAAATGAAAGCAGGTTGTAATCTAAAGAATCTACAAGAAAAAACATTGGAAACAGAATGGTCATGAGATATATCAATTTTACCTAAACCTTTGACCAAACCTTGATTTCCATCCCCGAATGTGATAGCTCTTTTGGGATCTTCATTTTTCTCATATGAGGAGAACATCCTTTTCTCCCCTATCATGTGGTTTGTGCACCCGCTATCGATTATCCAACTTGATCCACCGGATGCATAAACCTACAAAATAATTTTAGGCCATGTTCTTAGGTATCCAAACGGTCTTAGGTCCTTTCACATTAGAAACAAGCACCTTGGATACCCAAACACAAGTCTTGGGGGTCTTGTGTTTGCCCCCAACATATTTGGCAACTACCTTGCCAGATCAGTTAGTTAGCACATAAGATGCATCAAAAGTCTTAAATGAAATGTTATGCTCATTTGATGCATTAGCAATTTTCTTTTTAGGCATTTTGATATGAGTTGAATGCCTAGAGCTAGATGCCTCATTACTACATATGTAAGCATGATGAGAAATAGAATGAGGTTTTCTAGTATGATTTTTCTTAATTTTATGCTCAGGATAGTTTCCAGGATATAAAATATAACCCACTTTATCCTGAACCATGTGAGCCTTTCCCTTAACGAAATTAGAGAGTTTGTTCTTGGGGGCATTAAGCTTGATGTTGCTTTGGATCCCTTATTAGAAGCCAATGACATCCTTAATGCAGGGCGTCTCCCCTTATAAAGCATGCTTCGAGCAAATTTAAATTTTTCATTTTCTAATTCATGCTCGGCAATTTTAGCATTTAATTTAGCTATGTGATCATTTTGTTCTTTAATCATAGCAATGTGATCATTCATAGCATCAATATTAACATCTCTACATCTAGTGCAAATGGTGACATGCTCAACAGTAGATGTAGAAATATTGCAAACGCTCAATTCTTCTATCTTAGCATTTAAACTAGCAATCTCATCTCTAAGGCAGGAAATTGAATTATTGCAAATGTTAAGCTCTTTAGATAAATTTTCACATTTTTCTACCTCTAGAGCATAAGCATTTTTCAACTTAACAATTTTTTTATTTTCCTTAACGAGCAAATCCTTTTAGCATTCTAAGAGATCATCTTTCTCGTTAATGGTTTCTATCAATTCATTTATTTTCTTCTTTTGATCCTTACTAAGATTAGCAAAAAGAGAAGTTAAATCATCATTATCATCACTAGAGCTACCCTCATCATCAGATGTAGTATATTTAGGGGTATCTCTAAAGTGTACCTTCTTCTTCTTCTTGCTCTCCTTAGCCATGAGGCACTTGTGGCCAACGTTGGGGAAGAGAAGACCCTTGTTGATGGCGATGTTGGCGACGTCCTCGTCGGAGGAGGAGTTGGTGGAGCTCTCATCGGAGTCCCATTCCCGCCCCATGTGCGCCTCGCCACCCTTTTACTTGTAGTATCTTTCCATCTTTTTCTTCCCTTTCTTGTCGTCGTCCCTATCGTTGTCACTTGTATATGGATATTTAGCAATAAAGTGACTGGACTTACCACACCTATAGCAAACCCTCTTGGAGCGGGTTTTGTAGTCCTTCCCCTTCCTTTGCTTGAGGATTTGCGAGAAGCTCTTGATGATAAGAGTCATCTCCTCATTGTCAAGCTTGGAGGCGTTGATTGGAAGTCTACTTGGTGTAGACTCTTCCTTCTTCTCTTCTGTTGCTTTGAATGCAATGGGTTGCACATCGGGTGTGGTGGTGGGGCCTTGCTCCAAGTTGACAATATGTTTGGAGTCTTTAATCATAAGTTCAAAGCTCACAAACTTGTCAACTACTTCCTCAGGGGACATATGTTTGTATCTATGATCTCCACGAATTAATTGAACTTGAGTAGGATTACGAAAAACAAGAGATCTTAGAATAACCTTGATCATTTCATGGTCATCCCATTTGGTGCTCCCGAGGTTGCGCACTTGGTTGACCATTGTTTTGAGCCGGTTGTACATCGCTTGTGGCTCCTCTCCTTTATTGAGGACGAATCGATCGAGCTCTCCCTCGATTGTCTCGCGCTTGGTGATCTTGGTCACCTCGTCCTCTTCGTGCGTTGTCTTGAGGACATCCCAAATTTCTTTGGCATTTTTAACCCTTGCACCTTATTATACTCCTCTCGACATAAGGAAGCGAGGAGTATAGAAGTTGCTTGGGAATTAAAATGCCTAATTTTGGCGGCCTCATCCTAGTCGTAGTCCTCGTCGCCCACCTGTGGTGCCTGCGCTCCAAACTCAACAATATCCCAAGTGCTATCGTGGAGTGAGGTTAGATGCTGCCTCATTTTACCACTCCACATACAATAGTCCTCACCATCAAAGTATGGTGGTTTGCCTAGGGGTACCGAATGTAAGGGAGTGCGTTTAGGAATGTGAGGGTAGCGTAGAGGCATCTTACTTTACTTCTTGCGCTCTTAGCGCTTTGTGAGAGCACCTAGAGGGGGGGTGAATAGGTGATCCTGTAAAAACTTGAAACTTAATGCCACAAAACTTGATTAGGAGTTAGCACAATAAAGCCAAGTGGCTAGAGAGGAGTTTTTGCAAGACACGATAACCACAAGAAGATCAACACAAAGATGGCACAGTGGTTTATCCCGTGGTTCGGCCAAGTCCAACACTTGCCTACTCCACGTTGTGGCGTCCCAACAGACGAGGGTTGCAATCAACCCCTCTCAAGCGGTCCAAAGACCCACTTGAATACCACGGTGTTTTGCTTTGCTTTACTATATCCCGCTTGTGAGGAATCTCCACAACTTGGAGCCTCTCGCCCTTACAAAGATGTTCACAAAGAATCACGGAAGTAAGGTTGGGATGAGCAACGCACACAAGAAACAAAAATAGAGCAACAATACGCACACAGGTCGCAACACGAGCTCTCAACACAACCCGAAGAGTACACTACTCAAATGGAGCTCTAGTTGCTACCACAAAGAATCGAATGCGCGGAATTGAAGTCTTGGTGCTTAGGAATGCTTAGAGAATGCTTGGTGTTATCCTCCATGCGCCTAGGGGTCCCTTTTATAGCCCCAAGGCAGCTAGGAGCCGTTGAGAGCATTCTAGGAAGGCAATTCTTGCCTTCTGTCGCCTGGCGCACCGGACAGTCCGGTGCACCACCGGACACTGTCCGGTGCGGATTTCTTTCCTTCTGTGGCGCAGCCGATCGTTGAAGATCCAGAGCCGTTGGCGCAACGGACACTGTCCGGTGCACATCGGACAGTCCGGTGCCCCCTTCTGACCGTTGGCTCGGCCACGCGTCGTGCGCGGATTACGCGGCCGACCGTTGGCTCACCGGACAGTCCGGTGCACCACCGGACAGTCCGGTGATTTATAGCCGTACGCCGTTAATCGCTTCCCGAGAGCGATGACTTCGCCTGTGAATGGCTCACCGGACAGTCCGGTGCACCACCGGACAGTCCGGTGATTTATAGTCGTACGCCGTTAATCGCTTCTCGAGAGCAGCCAGTTGACAGTCGCTAGCCTGGCGCACCGGACACTGTCCGGTGCACCACCGGACAGTCCGGTGCACCCAGACTACGCAGAGTCTTGGCTGATTAGCCAAGTCTTTTCCAAATTGGTATTTTCCTGTTTCTAGCACTTAGACATAATACATTAGTCTCCAAAACAATGTATTAAGTCTTAGAAACATACCTTTACTCTTGATTTGCACTTTGTCCATCAATTGGCATAGGTTAACACTTAAGCACTTGTGTTGGACACTAAATCACCAAAATACTTAGAAATGGCCCAAGGGCACATTTCCCTTTCAATCTCCCCCTTTTTGGTGATTTATGCCAACACAACATAAAGCAACTAAAAAAGTGCAAAATCAATGCAAATAAGAACACAAATTGTTTTGATTCAAATTTGGCATATTTGGATCATACTTTGCCACCACTTGGTTTGTTTTTGCAAATCAAACTCAATTTCCTATCTCTAAGTCAAATTCACTTGTAGAGACATAAAGAGAGGTATTCCACGAGAAATTGATCAAAGATTCAAAAACTCCCTCTTTTCCCATAATTAAACATTCTCCCCACAAGAGATCAACTTTTGACAAAAAGAGACAATAAGAGGATTTTGACAAAACAAAAGCTCTATTCTACTATTTTCTAAATTCTCAAGTGGTAGCTGATCCATTTCTTGCTTTGCTCTTATTATCTCCCCCTTTGGCATCAAGCACCAAAACGGGATCAATCTTGGCCCTTAAACCTCATTGCCTCACCAAAATCTTCACATAAGAGTACAAAGGCAATAAGAAGATGGAGATAAACTTGGAGTGAGTTACCCTCTCATCGGAGTGCAGTGGAAGTCTTTCATAGTCCAAGTCCACCTTTCCCTTTCAATCCACCTTTGAGACTAAATCAAGCAATCTCAAGCACACGGTTAGTCTCAAAGGGTCAAGTTGTAGCACATCTCCCCCTAGATATGTGCATTACTCACACATGGACTTGTGAGGTCCGGGGATCATGAGTACAACTTGAGCACCATAAATAAACAACAAAATGCATAAGGGAACATGATCAAAGCATAAGACACATGTATGCTACACATCAATCCAAGTTCCGCGAATCTAAGACATTTAGCTCACTACGCAGCCTGCAAAAGGTATTCTCATCTAAAGGCTTGGTAAAGATATCGGCTAGCTAGTTCTCGATGCTAATATAGAACACTTCGATATCTCCCTTTTGCTGGTGGTCTCTCAAAAAGTGATGTCGGATGTCAATGTGCTTTGTGCGGCTGTGCTCAACAGGATTGTCCGCTATGCGGATAGCACTCTCATTGTCACATAGGAGTGGGACTTTGCTTAGATTGTAGCCAAAGTCCTAGCGGGTTTGCCTCATCCAAAGTAGTTGCGCACAACACTGTCCTGCGGCAACATACTCGGCCTCAGCGGTGAATAGGGCAATGGAAGTTTGTTTCTTAGAACTCCACGACACCAGGGACCTTCCTAAGAATTGGCACGTCCCCGATGTGCTCTTCCTATCGACCTCTCGAATTTTTGTGTCATCACCCTACTAAACTCTTCACAAGACTTTTGGTTAGTAGAACCAAATATTATGTCATCGACATAAATTTGGCACACAAAAAGATCACCATCACAAGTCTTAGTGAATAAAGTTGGATCGGCTTTCCCAACCTTGAAAGCATTAGCAATTAAAAAGTCTCTAAGGCATTCATACCATGCTCTTGGGGCTTGCTTAAGTCCATAGAGCACCTTAGAGAGCTTACAAACATGGTCGGGGAACCGTTCATCCTCGAAGCCAGGGGGTTGCTCTACGTACACCTCCTCCTTGATTGGCCCGTTGAGGAAAGCGCTCTTCACATCCATTTGGAACAACCTGAAAGAATGGTGAGCGGCATATGCTAGCAAAATACGAAGGGACTCTAGCCTAGCCACAGGAGCAAAAGTCTCCTCAAAGTCCAAACCTGCGACTTGGGCATAACCTTTTGCCACAAGTCGAGCCTTGTTCCTTGTCACCACCCCGTGCTCGTCTTGTTTGTTGCGGAACACCCACTTGGTTCCCACAACATTTTGCTTGGGACGAGGCACCAGTGTCCAAACTTCATTTCTCTTGAAGTCGTTGAGCTCCTCTTGCATGGCCAACACCCAGTCCGGATCTAGCAAGGCCTCTTCTACCTTAAAAGGCTCAATAGAAGAGACAAAGGAGTAATGCTCACAAAAATTAACTAATCTAGAACGAGTAGTTACTCCCTTGCTAATGTCACCCAAAATTTGGTCGACGGGATGATTCCTTTGAATCGTCGCTCGAACTTGGGTTGGAGGTGCCGATTGTGCTTCTTCCTCCATCACATGATCATCTTGTGCTCCCCCTTGATCACACGCCTCCTCTTGATGAACTTGTTCATCATCTTGAGTTGGGGAATGCACCATGGTTGAGGAAGAAGGTTGATCTTGCTCCTTTTGTTCCTGTGGCCGCACATCTCCAATCGCCATGGTGTGTATTGCGGCCGTTGGAACATCTTCTTCATCTACATCATCAAGATCAACAACTTGCTCTCTTGGAGAGCCATTAGTCTCATCAAATACAACATCGCTAGAGACTTCAACCAAACCTGATGATTTGTTGAAGACTCTATATGCCTTTGTATTTGAGTCATAACCTAACAAAAACCCTTCTACAGCTTTGGGAGCAAACTTAGAATTTCTAGCTTTCTTCACTAGAATATAGCATTTGCTCCCAAATACACGAAAGTAAGACACATTGGGTTTGTTACCGGTTAGAAGCTCATACGAAGTCTTCTTGAGGAGGCGGTGAAGGTAGACCCTGTTGATGGCGTGGCAAGCCGTGTTCACGGCTTCCGACCAAAACCCCTCGGGGGTCTTGAACTCTCCAAGCATTGTCCTCGCCATGTCTATGAGCGTCCTGTTCTTCCTCTCTACCACACCATTTTGCTGTGGTGTGTAGGGAGCGGAGAACTCGTGCTTGATCCCCTCCTCCTCAAGGTACTCCTCCACTTGAAGGTTCTTGAACTCGGACCCGTTGTCGCTCCTTATCTTCTTCACTTTGAGCTCAAACTCATTTTGAGCTCTTCTTAGGAAACGCTTGAGGGTCCCTTGGGTTTCAGATTTATCCTGCAAAAAGAATACCCAAGTGAAGCGGGAAAAATCATCAACTATAACAAGACCATACTTACTTCCTCCTATGCTTAGATAGGCGACGGGTCCGAAGAGGTCCATATGAAGCAACTCCAAAGGTCTTGATGTGGTCATCACATTTTTGGTATGATGAGAGCTTCCCACCTGTTTACCTGCTTGACAAGCTGCACAAGGTCTATCTTTTTTGAAAGTTACATTAGTTAGACCTATCACGTGTTCTCCCTTTAGAAGCTTGTGAAGGTTCTTCATCCCCACATGTGCTAAGCGGCGATGCCATAGCCAGCCCATGCTAGTCTTAGCAATTAAGCATGCATCTAGACCGGCCTCCTCTTTTGCAAAATCAACTAAATAGAGTTTGTCGTCTAATACACCCTTAAAAGCTAATGAACCATTACTCCTTCTAAAGACAGACACATCTACATTTGTGAATAAGCAGTTATATCCCATATTACAAAGCTGACTCACAGACAACAAGTTATATCCAAGCGACTCAACTAAAAACACATTGGAAATGGAGTGCTCGGATGAAATAGCTATTTTTCCTAACCCTTTCACCTTGCCTTGATTCCTGTCACCGAATATGATTGAGTCTTGGGAATCTTTGTTCTTGATGTAGGAGGTGAACATCTTCTTCTCCCCCGTCATGTGGTTTGTGTATCCGTTGTCGATAATCCAGCTTGATCCCCCGAATGCATAAACCTGCAAGGAAAATTTAGGCTTGGGTCTTAGGTACCCAACTCTTGTTGGGTCCTACAAGGTTAGTGACAATATCCTTAGGGACCCAAATGCAAGTTTTATCTCCCTTGCATTTTGCCCCTAATTTCCTAGCAATCACCTTTCTATCCTTTCTACAAATTGCAAAGGAAGCATTGCAAGTATGAAAAATTGTAGAAGGTTCATTATTTACTTTCCTAGGAACATGAACAACATCTCTTCTAGGCATAGCATTTTTCCTAGCCAAATTTCTATCATGCATAATAGAGGAACTAGAAGCAAACATGGCATGAGAATCAAAAGCATCATAACTTCTATAAGCATACCTAGAATGTCTCCTATCATGATACATGAAAGCATGGTTCTTTTGAGCACTACTAGCCATAGGGGCCTTCCCTTTCTCCTTGGCGGAGATGGAAGCCTTATGGCTTGTTAAGTTCTTGACTTCCCTCTTGAAGCCAAGACCATCCTTAATTGAGGGATGTCTACCAATCGTGTAGGCATCCCTTGCAAATTTTATTTTGTCAAATTCACTCTTGCTAGTCTTAAGTTGGGCATTAAGACTAGCCACTTCATCATTCAATTTAGAAATTGAAACTAGGTGTTCACTACAAGCATCAACATTAAAATCTTTACACCTATTGCAAATTGCAACATGTTCTACACAAGATGTTGATTTATTAGCTATTTCTAACTTAGCATTCAAATCATCATTTATGCTTTTTAAGCTAGAAATAGAGTCATGGCATGTAGACAATTCACAAGAAAGCATTTCATTCCTTTTAATTTCTAAAGCAAGGGATTTTTGAGCCTCTACAAACTTATCATGTTCTTCATATAAAAGGTCCTCTTGCTTTTCTAATAATCTATTCTTATCATTCAAAGCATCAATCAATTCATTAATCTTATCAACCTTAGTTCTATCTAAGCCCTTGAATAAGCATGAATAGTCTATTTCATCATCGCTAGATTCTTCATCACTTGAGGAAGCGTAAGTACTAGTATTACGAGTGCTTACCTTCTTTTCCCTTGCCATGAGGCAAGTGTGATGTTCGTTTGGGAAGAGGGATGACTTGTTGAAGGCGCTGGCGGCGAGTCCTTCGTTGTCGGAGTCGGACGACGAACAATCCGAGTCCCATTCCTTGCCAAGGTGTGCCTCGCCCTTAGCCTTCTTGTACGTCTTCTTCTTTTCCCTCTTGTTCCCTTGTTCCTGGTCACTATCATTATCGGGACAATTAGCGATAAAATGACCAATCTTACCACATTTGAAGCATGAGCGCTTCCCCTTTGTCTTGTTTTTGTTGGGATGCTCCTTGCGACCCTTTAGCGCCGTCTTGAAACGCTTGATGATGAGGGCCATTTCTTCCTCATTAAGCCCAGCCGCCTCCACTTGCGCCACCTTGCTAGGTAGTGCCTCTTTGCTCCTTGTTGCTTTGAGAGCAATGGTTTGAGGCTCGTGGATTGGGCCATTCAATGCATCATCAACATATCTAGCTTCCTTGATCATCATCCGCCCGCTTACAAACTTTCCAAGTATCTCCTCGGACGTCATCTTGGTGTACCTAGGATTCTCACGAATATTGTTCACAAGATTTGGATCAAGAACAGTAAAAGACCTTAGCATTAGGCGGACGACGTCGTGGTCCGTCCATCGCGTGCTTCCATAGCTCCTTATTTTGTTGACGAGGGTCTTGAGCCGATTGTATGTTTGAGTTGGCTCCTCGCCCCTGATCATTGCGAATCTCCTAAGTTCGCCTTCCACTAACTCCATCTTGGTGAGCATGGTGACGTCGTTCCCCTCATGTGAGATCTTGAGGGTGTCCCAAATCTGCTTGGCGTTATCCAAGCCGCTCACCTTATGGTATTCATCCCTGCACAATGAAGCTAGAAGAACAGTAGTAGCTTGTGCATTTTTGTGAATTTGCTCATTAATGAACATGGGACTATCCGTACTATCAAAGTGCATTCCATTTTCTACTATCTCCCATATACTTGGATGGAGAGAGAACAAGTGGCTACGCATTTTGTGACTCCAAAATCCGTAGTCCTCTCCATCAAAGTGAGGAGGTTTGCCAAGAGGAATGGAAAGCAAATGTGCATTTGAACTATGCGGAATACGAGAATAATCGAAAGAGAAGTTTGAATTAACCGTCTTCTTTTTCTCATAGTCGTTATTATCGTCCTTTTGGGAAGAGGAAGATTCATCGCTGTCGTAGTAGACTATCTCCTTGATGCGCCTTGTTTTCTTCTTCTTCCCGTCTTTTCTTTTGTGGCCTGAGCCCGAGTTAGTAGGCTTATCATCTTTCGGCTCGTTGACGAAGGACTCCTTCTCCTTATCATTGATCACAATCCCCTTGCTTAATGCCACAAAACTTGATTAGGAGTTAGCACAATAAAGCCAAGTGGCTAGAGAGGAGTTTTTGCAAGACACGATAACCACAAGAAGATCAACACAAAGATGGCACAGTGGTTTATCCCGTGGTTCGGCCAAGTCCAACACTTGCCTACTCCACGTTGTGGCGTCCCAACGGACGAGGGTTGCAATCAACCCCTCTCAAGTGGTCCAAAGACCCACTTGAATACCACGTGTTTTGCTTTGCTTTACTATATCCCGCTTGCGAGGAATCTCCACAACTTGGAGCCTCTCGCCCTTACAAAGATGTTCACAAAGAATCATGGAAGTAAGGTTGGGATGAGCAACGCACACAAGACACAAAAACAGAGCAACAATACGCACACAGGTCGCAACACGAGCTCTCAACACAACCTGAAGAGTACACTACTTAAATGGAGCTCTAGTTGCTATCACAAAGAATCGAATGCGCGGAATTGAAGTCTTGGTGCTTAGGAATGCTTAGAGAATGCTTGGTGTTATCCTCCATGCGCCTAGGGGTCCCTTTTATAGCCCCAAGGCAGCTAGGAGCCATTGAGAGCATTCCAGGAAGGCGATTCTTGCCTTCTGTCGCCTGGCACACTGGACAGTCCGGTGCACCACCGGACACTGTCCGGTGCGGATTTCTTTCCTTCTGTGGCGCAGCCGACTGTTGAAGATCTAGAGCCGTTGGCGCACCGGACACTGTCCGGTGCACACCAGACAGTCCAGTGCCCCCTTCTGATCGTTGGCTCGGCCACGCGTCGCGCGCGGATTACGTGGCCGACCGTTGGCCCAGCCGACCGTTGGCTCACCGGACAGTCCAGTGCACCACCGGACAGTTCGGTGATTTATAGCCGTACGCCGTTAATCGCTTCCTGAGAGCGATGACTTCGCCTGTGAATGGCTCACCGGACAGTCTGGTGCACCACCGGACAGTCCGGTGATTTATAGTCGTACGCCGTTAATCGCTTCCCGAGAGCAGCTAGTTGACAGTCGCCAGCCTGGCGCACCGGACACTGTCCGGTGCACCCAGACTGCGCAGAGTCTTGGCTGATTAGCCAAGTCTTTTCCAAATTGGTATTTTCCTGTTTCTAGCACTTAGACACAATACATTAGTCTCCAAAACAATGTACTAAGTCTTAGAAACATACCTTTACTCTTGATTTGCACTTTGTCCATCAATTGTCATAGGTTAACACTTAAGCACTTGTGTTGGACACTAAATCACCAAAATACTTAGAAATGGCCCAAGGGCACATTTCCCTTTCACTTTGAAGTAGTAGACTCGGCACCGGATGTGGAGGGTGATGAAGAGTCGGTCTCGTAGTATACCACCTTCTTCATTTTCTTTTTCTTCTTGTCACCCTTCCAATGTGACTTGATGGAGGAAGCGGATTCCTCCTTATACTTGTTGCCGGCCTCCTTTGATGGAGTCCGTTCGTTGTTCTTCCTTTCTGAGCCTTCGGGCTTTTCACCGGTGACCATCTCCCTCTTGGCGTGTTCTCCCGACATCACTTCGAGTTGTTAGTCTCTAATGAAGAAATGGGATTTGATACCAATTGAAAGTCGCCTAGAGGGGGGTGAATAGGTGGAACCTGAAATTTACAAACTTTAAACATGCACTATGCTCGGGGTTAGTGTTAGAAATAATCCAAAGTGCGGAATATAGTTCTCCTTGCCGAGAGTTGCTCAATCAATGCGGATAACTTTGGGAGCCAACTCAAATCAATATGTGCAAGGGAACATTTAGAGAGAGGAGAGGGGATAAACAAATCGAATGGAGATCAACACAAATGAACACGGCAATTGTTTACTGAGGTTTGGTTCTAAAGAACCTAGTCCCTGTTGAGGAGGACACAAAGGCCGGGTCTATTCCAACCCTTTCCCTCTCTTAATCGGTCACATAGACCGATCGAGCCTTCTCCTTAATCACTTGGGTCACTAAGACCCCGCAAGGATCACCACACACTTAGGTGTCTCTTGCTAGCTTTACAAAGCACTTAGAAGAATAAGAAGGAGAAAGCAATCCAAGCAAAAAGAGCAACAAAAGAACACAAAACACCCTCTCTCAAGTCACTAAGCAATTGAGTTGATTTGGGGGCTTAGAGAGGATTTGTTCTATTGATTGTGTCTTGGAGTGTAGTCTTTTGCTCTTGAAATGAATGTGAAGTTTAGAAAACTTGGATGGCTTGAATGGAGGTGGTTGGGGGGGTATTTATAGCCTCCAACCACTTCCTAGCCGTTGGCTGTCGATGGCACACTGGATAGTCCGGTGGTGCACCGGACAAGGTATTGTTCACTATCCGATACCTACCACGTCAGCAGACCGTTGGGGTTTGGAGCTATTGACCGTTGAAGTCTTTTGTCCTCTTGCTGCAACGGACAGTCCGGTGGCACTTCGGACAGAAGCGTTCTGACTTCTCAGCCTGACTTCTGACTTTTGTACTGTGCAGTGTTGATCTGACATCACAGTCGACCGTTAGCGCATCTGACCGTTGCTCCGTTGGCTCACTGGACATGTCTGATGCACACCGAACAGTCCGTTGAATTATAGCGGAGTGACTCCGTGAGAAGCATCACGAGCGTAAGAAGTATAGTAAGATGCCTCTACACTATCCTCGCATTTCTAAACATGCTCCTCTACTTTCGGTACCCCTAGGCAAACCACCATATTTTGATGGTGAAGATTATTGCATGTGGAGTGATAAAATGAAGCACCATCTAACCTCACTCCACGAAAGCATATGGGATATTGTTGAGTTTGGAGCGCAGGCACCACAGGTGGGCGACAAGGACTATGACTTGGACGAGGCTGCGTAAATTAGGCATTTTAATTCCCAAGCAACTTCTATACTCCTCGCTTCCTTGTGTAGAGAGGAGTATAATAAGGTGTAAGGGTTGAAAAATGCCAAGGAAATTTGGGATGTCCTCAAAACGGCGCGCGAAGGGGACGAGGTGACCAAGATCACCAAGCGCGAGACGATCGAGGGAGAGCTCGGTCGATTCATCCTCAACAAAGGAGAGGAGCCGCAAGCAATGTACAACTGGCTCAAGACTATGGTCAATCAAGCACGCAACCTCGGGAGCACCAAATGGGATGACCATGAAATGGTCAAGGTTATTCTAAGATCCCTCGTTTTTCATAATCTTACTCAAGTTTAACTAATTCGTGGGGATCCTAGATATAAACAGATGTCTCCCGAGGAGGTAATTGGCATGTTTGTGAGCTTTAAACTAATGATCAAAGACTTGAAACATATTGTCAACTTGGAACAAGGCTCCACCTCTACACCCGAGGTGCAACCCGTTGCATTCAAAGCAATGGAAGAAAAGGAGGAGTCTACACCAAGTAGACTTCCCATCGACGCCTCCAAGCTCGACAATGAGGAGATGGCTCTTACCATTAAGAGCTTTCGTCAAATCCTCAAACAAAGGAAGGGGAAGGACTACAAGCCCTGTTCCAAAAGGGTGTGCTACAGGTGTGGTAGTCCGATCACTTTATAGCTAAATGTCCATATTCAAGTGACAGTGACAAGGACAATGACAAGAAGGGGAAGAAAAAGATGGGGAAAAAGAAATATTACAAGAAGAGGGGTGGCAAGGCGCACATGGGGAGGGAATGGGACTTCGACGAGAGCTCCACCGACTCCTCCTCCGACGAGGACGCCGCCAACATCACCGTCAACAAGGAACTCCTCTTCCCCAACATCGGCCACAAGTGCCTAATGGCCAAGGATGGCAAAAAGAAGAAGGTACATTTTAGAGATACCCCTAAATATACTACAGCCGATGATGAGGGTAGCTCTAGTGATAATGAAGATGACTAAACCTCTCTTTTTGCCAACCTAACTAAAAATCAAAAGCAAAAGATTAATGAATTTATAGAATCCATTAACGAGAAAGATGAAATCTTGGAATGCTAAGAAGACTTGCTCGTTAAGGAAAATAAAAAATTTGTTAAGTTGAAAAATGCTTATGCTCTAGAAGTAGAGAAATGTGAAAACTTATCTAAGGAGCTTAGCATTTGCAATGATTCAATTTCCTGTCTTAGAGATGAGAATGCTAGATTAAATGCTAAGATAGAAGAATTGATTGATAGCAAACCCTCTACATCTATTGTTGAGCATGTTACTATTTGTACTAGATGTAGAGATATTAATGTTGAAGCTATTGATGATCACCTTGCCATGATTAAAGAACAAAATGATCACATGGCTAAACTAAATGCTAAAATTGCTGAGCATGAACTAGAAAATGAAATTTTTAAATTTGCTCGAAGCATGCTTTATAATGGGAGACGTCGTGGCATTAAGGATGGCATTGACTTCCAACAAGGGAGCCAAAGCAACATCAAGCTTAATGCCCTCAAGAAATTATCTAATTTTGTTAAGGGTAAGGCTCCCATGGTTCAAGATAGAGAGGGCTACATTTTATATCCTACAAACTACCTTGAGCACAAAATTAGGAGAATTCATGCTAGAAAACATCACAATGTTTCTCATCATGCTTTTATGTATAAGAATGAGGCTTCTAGCTCTAGGCATTCAACTCATATCAAAATGCCTAAAAAGAAAATTATGAATGCATCAAATGAGCATGACATTTCATTTAAGACTTTTGATGCTTTTTATGTGCTCACTAACAAATCAGGCAAAGTAGTTGCCAAATATGTTGGGGGCAAACACAAGAGTCCAAAAACTTGTGTTTGGGTACCCAAGGTGCTTGTTTCTAATGTCAAAGGACCCAAGACCGTTTGGGTACCTAAGAGCAAGGCCTAAATTTGTTTTGTAGGTTTATGCATCCGATGGATCAAGTTGGATAATCGATAGTAGGTGCACAAACCACATGATAAGGGAGAAAAGGATGTTCTCCTCATACGAGAAAAATGATGATCCCCAAAGAGCTATCACATTCGGGGATGGAAATCAAGGTTTGGTCAAAGGTTTGGGTAAAATTGCTATATCCCCTGACTATTCCATTTCTAATGTTTTTCTTGTAGATTCTTTAGACTACAATTTGCTTTCTATTTCTCAATTATGCAAAATGGGCTACAACTGTCTTTTTACTGATATTGGTGTTACTGTCTTTAGAAGAAGTGATGATTCAATAATATTTAAGGGAGTGTTAGATGGTCAGCTATATTTAGTTGATTTTAATGATAACAAAGCTGCACTAGACACTTACTTAATTGCTAAGACTAATATGAGTTGGCTCTAGCATCGCCGACTTGCCCATGTTGGAATGAAGAATCTTCACAAGCTTCTAAAGGGAGAACACATTTTAGGACTAACAAATGTTCATTTTGAGAAAGACAGGATTTGTAGCGCATGTCAAGCAGGGAAGCAAGTTGGAGCTCGTCATCCACACAAGAACATCATGACGACCGATAGGCCGCTTGAGCTACTCCACATGGACCTATTCGGCCTGATTGCTTACATAAGCATCGGCGGGAGTAAGTACTGTATTGTAATTATGGATGACTATTCTCACTTCACTTGGGTATTTTTTTGTAGGAAAAATCTCAAACCCAAGAGACCCTAAAGAGATTCTTGATTCGAGCTCAAAATGAGTTCGGATTGAGAATAAAAAAGATTAGAAGCGACAATGGAACAGAGTTTAAGAATTCACAAATTGAAGGATTTCTTGAGGAGGAGGGCATCAAGCATGAGTTCTCTTCTCCCTACACACCTCAATAAAATGGTGTAGTGGAGAGGAAGAATAGAACTCTTCTGGATATGGCAAGGACCATGCTTGATGAGTACAAGACACCGGATCGGTTTTGCGCAGAAGCGATCAATACCGCTTGCTACTCCATCAACCGGTTATATCTTCACCGAATCCTCAAGAAAACATCATATGAACTCCTCACTGGTAAGAAGCCCAATATTTCTTACTTTAGAGTTTTTGGGAGCAAATGCTTTATTCTTATTAAAAGAGGTAGAAATTCTAAATTTGCCCCTAAAGCAGTAGAAGGTTTTTTACTTGGTTATGACTTAAACACAAGGGCATATAGAGTCTTCAACAAGTCCACTGGATTAATTGAAGTTTCTTGTGACATTGTGTTTTATGAGACTAATGGCTCCCAAGTGGAGCAAGTTGATCTTGATGAACTAGATGATGAAAAGGCTCCGTGCGTCGCACTAAGGAACATGTCCATTGGGGATGTGTGTTCAAAGGAATCTGAAGAGCCCACACAAGCACAAGATCAACCATCATCTTCTTTACAAGCATCTCCACCAACTCAAGATGAGGATAAGGCTCAAGAAGAAGAGGATGAAGATCAAGACGATGAGCCACCTCAAGAGGAGGACATTGATCAAAGGGGGAGATGATGATCATGACAAGGAAGATGATTAAGAAATTCAAGATCAAAGACCGCCACACCTAAGAGTCCACCAAGCAATCCAAAGAGATCACCCTGTCAACTCCATTCTTGACATTCACAAGGGGGTAACCACTAGATCTCGAGTTGCTCATTTTTGTGAATATTACTCTTTTGTGTCCTCTATTGAGCCATACAGGGTAGAGGATGCACTAAGAGATCTGGATTGGGTGGTGGCTATGCAAGAGGAGCTCAACAACTTCACGAGGAATGAGGTATGGCAATTAGTTCCACGTCCTAACCAAAACGTTGTAGGTACCAAATAAGTATTCCGCAATAAGCAATATGAGCATGGTGTGGTGACAAGGAACAAAGCCCGACTTGTGGCAAAGGAATATTCATAAGTCTAAGGTTTGGATTTTGATGAAACCTATGCACCCATAGCTAGACTTGAATCAATTCATATATTACTTGCCTATGCTACTTACCATGGCTTTAAGTTATATCAAATAGACGTAAAGAGTGCCTTCCTCAATGGCCCTATCAAGGAAGAGGTATATGTTGAGCAACCTCCCGGCTTTGAAGATAATGAGTATCCTAACCATGTTTATAAGCTCTCAAAGGCGCTTTATGGGCTCAAGCAAGCCCCAAGAGCATGGTATGAATGCCTGAGAGACTTCCTTATCACTAATGGCTTCAAAGTTCGTAAAGATGACTCTACTCTCTTCACTAAAACTATTGCTAAAGACTTGTTTATATGCCAAATTTATGTTGATGCTATCATATTTGGGTCTACTAACAAGTCCTCTTGTGAAGAGTTTAGTAGGATTATGATACAGAAATTCAAGATGTCTATGATGGGGGAGTTGAAGTATTTTATTGGATTCCAAATCAAACAACTCTAAGAGGGCACCATCATCGTCCAAACTAAGTACATTCAATACATCCTGAAGAAGTTTGGAATGAAGAATGCCAAACCCATCAAGACACCCATGAGAACAAATGGGCATCTCGACCTCGACACGGGAGGTAAATCCGTAGATCAAAAGCTATACCGGTTGATGGTAGGTTCTTTACTTTACTTATGTGCATCTCGACCGGATATAATGCTTTCAGTATGCATGTGTGCAAGGTTCCAAGCAAATCCTAAGGAAGTTCACCTTAGGGCCGTGAAAAGAATCATGAGATATTTAGTCTACACTCCTAGGTTTGGGCTTTGGTACCCCAAGGGATATACCTTTGATTTAATTAGGTATTTCGATGCCGATTATGTTGGATGTAAAATTGATAGGAAGAGCACATCAGGGACTTGTTAGTTTCTGGGAAGATCCCTGGTGTCTTGGGTTCAAAGAAACAAAACTCAGTAGCTCTTTCCACTGCCGAAGCCGAGTATATTACCGCAGGTCATTGTTGTGTGCAATTACTTTGGATGAGGCAAACCCTTAGGGACTATGGCTACAAGTTGAGCAAAGTTCCTCTTCTATGTGACAATGAGAGTGCAATCCGTATGGCGGACAATTCCGTTGAACACAGCCGCACTAAGAACATAGACATCCGGTATCACTTTTTGAGAGATCACCAACAAAAGGGGATATCGAAATTGCTTATGTTAGCACACACAACCAATTAGTCGATATCTTTACCAAGACATTAGATGAAAAGACTTTTAGCAAACTTAGGAATGAGGTAAATATACTTGTTTCTCGGAACTTTGATCGAAACATTGCACACATAGCTAATGTATATACCTTTGATCATGTCTCTTTCAGGTGCAAATGCATATTTCTTATTCTTCTTGTACTAAGGCTAAGACTAATGTGCTTTCAAGTGTATTTCTATGCTTAGTCTTGAATTGAAAGGGAAATGGAGTACTCGGCAAAGACAAGGCTTCCACTCTAACTCTAACAGTATCATTTCTCCTTTGTCGTTACTCAGGAAACAATCAATTGGTATAAACCCTTCACTCATATTTATTTTACCAACGGGGGAGAAAGTAAAAGGGATCTCAAGTTCTCCGTTTTTAGCGATTAATGCCAAAGGGGGAGAAAAGATTAAGCCCAAAGCAAAAGGACCGCACCACCATATATTGAAATTTTCAATTGGTATCTTATTTGGTTTCAGAATTTCAAGTTAGTATAAAAATTTCAATTGGTATAACTTCATTTGATACCTGTTTCAAAAAGGGGAAATCATTTCAAAAACCTTCTTGAAAGCTAAGGGGAGAATTTCTTCAGGGAGAGCTTTTATTTAGTCAAAAGAAAAGCATTTGAAACAAGGGGAGGAATTTAAAATCTCAAAATGCTTCTTGCAATCATATTCTTATACCTTTGACTATTTACAAAAGAATTTGAAATGATTTTTCCAAAAGATTTGCAAAAACAAACAAGTGGTGCAAATGTGGTCCAAAATGTTAAAATAGAAGAAAGCAATCACATTTATTATTAGATATATGTACAAAGTCTTTCAATTGGTATAAATCTAAGTAACCTATGCACATCAATCATAACTGCAAACTAGTTACATTTTTACACTCTATATTTGATTTGGTTTGTGTTGGCATCAATCACCAAAAAGGGGGAGATTGAAAGGGAAATGAACCTAATCATTTCTTATAATCGATTTTGGTGGTTGACGTCCATCACAAACCACATGGACTAACCAGTTTATCTAGATGTCATTTATCTTAGGTGCATAAGGTTCAACACAAACCAAGAAAAAATTAAGTTGGGGACTCAACAATATTTGGAGCAAGACTTGAGAGTGTGCTGCCAAATGGCACACTGGACAGTGTCCGGTGCCCCACGCCGAGCAGCACTCAAACCAGCCACTCTCAGGTTTCTTTAGGGGGCGCTCTGCTATAATTCACCGGACCGTCCGGTGTGCACCGGACATGTCCGGTGAGCCAATGGAGCAACGGTAACCTAGTGCCAACGGTTGACTGCAAAAGGGAATAATGCAAGTCAGAAGTCAGAGTAGAAAGTCAGAACACACCGGACATGTCCGGTGTGCCACCGGACTGTCCGGTGCAGCTAAAAGACAAAGGGTTCCAATGGTCGACAGCTCCAAACCCCAATGGGTGCACTGACATGGCACGCACCGGACAGTGAACAATACCTGTCCAGTGCGCCACCGGACTGTCTGGTGTGCCCATCTCCAGCAAAAATAGCCAACGACTAGGAAGTGGTTGGAGGCTATAAATACCCCCCAACCACCTCCTTCAATGGCATCCAAGTTTTCTGAAGTTCATATTCAACACAAGAGCAATAACGTTCACTTCAAGACACATTCCAAAGATCAAATCATCTCACAGTCTCAAAATCAACTCAACCGCTTAGTGACTTGAGAGAGAGTTTTTGTGTTCATTTGTTGCTCTTGTCGCTTGGATTGCTTTCTCCTTCCTAATCTTATTTCTCTAAGTGCTTTGTAAAGCTAGCAAGAGACACCTAAGTGTGTGGTGGTCCTTGCAGGGTCTTAGTGACCCAATTGATTAAGGAGAAGGCTCATCTGGTCTAAGTGACCGTTTGAGAGAGGCGAAGGGTTGAAATAGACCCGACCTTTGTGGCCTCCTCAACGGGGACTAGGTTCTTTGGAACTGAACCTCGGTAAAACAAATCACCGTGTTCACTTGCATTGATCTTCGCTTGATTTGTTTGCCCTCTTTCCTCTCTCTAAAGTTTCCTTGCTAATATTGATTTGAGTTTGCTCCCAAACGTCATCCACAATTAATTGAGCAACTCATAGCAAGGGAAACAATCTTCCGCACTCGAATTTAATTCTAACGCTAACCCCGGCCTTAGTGCGTGTTTAAGTTTATAAATTTTAGGTTTCGCCTATTCACCCCCTCTAGGCGACTATCAAACCTTATGCACCTGAGATAAATGACAACTAGACAAACTAGTTAGTCCACGTGGTTTGTGATGGACGTCAAACACCAAAATCGATTATAGAAAATGTTTTTAAGCCCATTTCCCTTTCAACGGGCGATCATCGTCACCCTTAGCCCATAGCATCACATGGGGTCGAGCAGGTGTAGGATCTAGGACACCGGTGAATAGACGATTTTGACTAAAATCAAATAGTCTAGATATATTTAATCAAAACGACAAGAGATATAAATTCTTTAGCTACTAGAAGTATGCAACTAATAGGAAACAACAATATCAAAGATAGAAATGAATGATAATTCAATAATCAATAGCTACTTGCAATTTAAACAAGTAAGAGGGAAAAAGAGACACCAGAATTTTTCCCGTGGTATCAGTGATTTGCCGATCACCGTAATCCACGTTGAGGTGGACTTCAAGTTCTCACTTGCTCTTCTATCAAGACATGACTTGATCTTTGAGCCAAGGAAATAAGGAATCACTCAATATCTCAGTTCCACTAGTGTCACCTTTGCCGCTCCGACGAGGTAGGTGCGAACCCCTCATAACCACCTCCGCGGCTCCTCCACAATCTTCATGGATATCTTGACAGAAACACCACCAAGCCATCTAGGAGAGCGCAAACTCGAAGAGTACCAAGTCGATGACACTTGCTCGGTGTACCACCTAGTGCTTCAAGGATCACCAATTGATGCAAATGCACTAGGAACACTCAATCTCTCACTAGAATGCAATCCCAAGCAAAGAGTGTGAGAGAGTGAGTTGGTGGATCACAAATGTGCTCAATGTGTGCTAGGAATGACCAAGAGAGGTCTCACACACGAGCATCACTTCTATTTATAGAAGCCCACACATTTCTACTGGTTATGTGCAAGAAGCACAACATCTGCGCACACGAGGACTGTCCGTGCCCTCAGGCCAGACGGTTCGTCGTACACAGTAATGACTAGTTTCCCATTTGAAACTTGTCAGAGCTGTCAGAAAAAGGCCAGTCTGGACAGTCCACCACCCACGGCCGGATGGTCTGAGATCTGGCAATTTTAACACACCCGAGCCCTGACCAAACAATTTTAACACGGGCGAATGGTCTGTCCTCCAAGGTCGGACGGTCCGCCACCTAGGAGCCATACTGTTCGGGTTGAAATCCTGGATAGTCCGTAATACACTCGATAAAAAACACACAGTTCCTGCCCAAACCATTTTGGCATCTACGGACGGTTCGCACAAGCACACATGGACTTGTGCCAATTTGCAACCACTCTAGTTAGGCCGCGTACGGTCCGACCCTAAGGCCCGGACGATCCGTAGTATAAGAGCTAAAATTACTCTGAGAAGGACCAGTTCTGTTGGTCCACAGAGCGAGTCGCGGACGGTCCACCAAGCCCTGTCGGACGATCCGTTGATCACTGAACCACTTAACTTTTCAACCACGCTTTTGAAAAGTTTTTTAACTCTCGAAATCAGAAACGCTATTAGTCTTCATGCACATGCAACTACTAGATGCTCTATGAGGCACTAAGTCTTACATAAACAAGTGTTATTGACCCCTCTTGATTGTATGACTATCTAGCCTACTAATTCGGTCAATTCCTTATCTAAACACTTGGTGACCAGTAAAAACAAAACCTATGTTATAGATTTGCCTTCACCTGGTCCACAACCGATGCTTTAAGTCTCCAAGACCTTCGATAAACCCTTTTTCCCGTGGTCCAACTTGAATTTTTATTCTCCAAGAATTGTTAGTCCACATAAGGTTGTCATTAATTACCAAAACATCATTAAAGGGTCTAGATGATTCACAGCAGGAAGACATGGAGACTCGTCGTGGTTCGTGGAAGGCAACCAGAGCATCAGTGCGCGAAGGGAACCATCGAAGCATGGGGAATTTGTCCCTGGAGTCTTCCCTGCGCCGCGAATCTGTGACTCACCGTGGGTTGGGGTCGTCGCTACATAACTACGGGGTAAGAAGTCTCCTGTTAGAGTCTCTGTGTCTTCGGTCGTGAAGAGCTACCAGGCTAGTAATTTGCGATCAGGGTCGCTAGTTTGTGCTTTATCCGGCGAGCTCGCCGGTGGGGTCAGGGCGCCGCCGCTCGGATCGATTGGGAGGTAGGAGGATGACGGGTGTAGACCATAAGATCTCGAATGGGCGATCATGATTCGAGACAAGGGTAGCCAAACATGATCTATTTGATTCGTGGGAGAACAACTCAGATTAGATCATGGAGATATTCCTTTGATGTTTTAATCCAAACCACCAATCTGGAAATCGAAGCCACCAGATAGATCTAAGCGTGTAAGGTTGTGGGTCGTCGATCCAAGATCACACAGGTGAGATTGCGTACCGGTTCGTTTAACACGCGATCTAATCAGAACCGCAGACGGTAGATCCAACGGCTCAGGATGCTTGATACCCTTTCGGTCGATACAACTTTGCTAAAGAGTCCATGCGGAATCGCCTAATCAACCCGCCATCCATAAAGAATTAGAATAATTTAATTTAGGTCCCCAAAAACTTGCAATTTGGCCCCTTAGCTCCTATGGAATAGTATCCATCGTCCATACAGAATAAAAATGATTATAAATAAATAAAGATTATTATTATTAGTGTAAGAATTAATATCAAAACAATCTAAAAACTTAGAAAATCCATAACTAATTCATTTTAGCTTCGTTTTTAGTGGTTCTCGAATCTACGATCTCAAAGCGACACATAGAATATCTTGTTATTGTGTTTTGGTGTAATGTTATCATATCCATTATTTGTTTATTTGTATGTATTTGTACGAATATAAGTGAGGTCGCGAGGAACCTGAAGCCAAACTTGGAGAAGTATCTGGAGTTTGCACCAAAAAGACAAGTTGTGTCATTGATCACTGTCTTTACCTAATAATGTTCATGTTACCGTGATCCAACCAAGTCCTCTCCAATCCACCCCGCATGACCCGCTCGCTTCCCTCGTCGGCTCACGCGCAGCAACCACCGCATCGCTCAGCATTAGCAGCACTGCGCCCGTCCACGCCCTCACTTGCAGGAACAAGCCCCACTGGACACACATGTCGTTCGCCCAAGTCCCTATGGACCAAGATGAATACAACATCGGCTATGATGACCGAGAGGAGGGGAGGTTCGCTGGAGGCATCCGGGCCACTGCTAGTGATATTTTATGATTGTTGTGGGATATATGAGAAAAATTTAGAGAAAACACGGAAGATGAAAAAATAGAAAAATAAAATGTTGATGATATAAAGCAAAACAATATAGAGAGAAATTATAGAGGATCGCTTCGGATAGGCTCAGCCAAACGTACGTAGCGGCGGCCACGGCGGGCGGCTCTAGATGCCCAGACGACCCGTCCCGTCCGTCGGTCGGTCGGCCCCTCCGCCAGTCCGCCGCTGCGCTGCATGGCGCGCACTGGCACTACCGCACTAGTACACAGGCAGGCGTCACGTCCCGTCGTGTCGGCACGGCACCGTGGCTGGGGCGCTGGGCAGTGGGCCGGTAATAAAAAGTAAAAACCGTCAACGGCCGTCCCGCCGAGCAAGAGCATGGCTGCTGCACCGCACTTGCAGGCTGTGCATGGGATGATGGGTGGGCAGGCAGGCAGGAATCCTCGTACCGCGAGCGAGACACACGGAGACGAAGGTGTGGGATGCCTGCTTCAGCTGCTGTTTCAAAGATGATCACGGCGTGTGCGTAAGGTGTACCAAAGCGTCCACTTGCGACGCTTTCTCCAAAACAACCCACATGGATCCTGGTTTACTTCTTGGAGGAAGAGGATCCAGCCAGTCAAAGCTCAAAACCTTCCAAAGCCACACACTACAGATTCATCTTCAGGTAAAATATATAAAGAGGGGATAAAGGGGGAAGAGATAGATATAGATCTAACCTTTTTTCCAGATATTTTTTTTTACTGTCCCTCCCTCTCTCACTCTCTTTGCTATTCTCGGCTCCCCCGTAAACCAAAAGGGGGAAATTAGAGAGAGAAGGGGAACGAAAGCAAGCAAGGAGCCACCGCACCACGCCACTCCAGTACTCCACTCCACTCTCGACCCCTCCTCGATCCAGCCATGGCGGCCTAGTAGCCCCCCCACCCCCTCCCCCTAGGGTTCTCTGCCAGCCCCCCACCCACCCAGGCACCTCCTGCCGCTCCCACCCGGTGGTCGCGCTGCCCGCGTCGAATGGGAGGCCACCCGGCGCTCGGAGCCGGGCGTGACCGCGCGCTGCCGGAGGTTCCCTGAGCTCGGCGGCGGCGTCGGCGGGAGCGTGGCTGGTCCGGACCGCGCCGCGCGTGCAATGGGAGGTTCGAGTGGGGTTCCTGCGAGCCGCCGCGGCGGTCTCGGTTCTGCGAGCGCGTGGCCCATGCTTCGCGAAGGGTAGGGTTGTCTGTCTGCCTAGCTAGCTGCTGCTTGGTCTGATGAGCTCAGCTCCGGCGCCCCGCCTCGGCTTCCCCGCGCGCTTGCTCCGTCGGCTGCCCAGAACCCAGCTTGCCCGCTCCGGCGCTTCTCTTCGCTTCTTCGGGGAAAGGTTGGAGCTTTGAGGTGGTGCCTGGCGAGGGTGCTCACCCGAGGACTCCGGGCGATGACGCCGGCAGTGGCGCGCGTTTGCCGCGACAGTCCTGGGTTCGGGTAGCGAGTTCCTCGAGCGGATTTGGCTGCTGCTGCGTCCTGCGTGGGAAGGGGAGGCGGCGGCGGCGGCAGCAGCAGAGGAAGGGGAAGGGTTGCTCTGAAGCGGAGGGGGAGCGGGCTGACATTGCTGCTGGGAGCATGGCGAGCTTCTAAGGACGCGCAGCTCCGGAAGCCCAGCCATTCTCATCGCCGCACCTTGGTGTTCTTGCCCCCCAGGTCGTACTGGTTGGTGGGAGGGAACATGAACCTCTCCCCGCCCAAGATGTCGGAGCCATCACCTGAAAGTGACGGTACACTCTCATCACGGTTTCAGCATTGATTCGGTCCAGAACTTCTCAGCTTGTGTTACTCTCCGCATGGTTTTGCGGATTATGGGATGCTGTCATTGTGCATTGATGTTCCCAAACAAATAAGCAAAAATGGCTTGCTCAGTTGCTCTTTGTGTATGCATGATGACATTCGTTCATATTCTTCACTTACTTGCACAACCAAAAGAAAAGTTCGTGCATTGCTCAGCTTCACTCATGGTTCACATGTTCTACATGTTATATTCACTGAACCCCTCTTGTCTGTAGCCAAGCACGGATAGTAGCTCCACATGAACTCTGCTTTCTGGTGGCTTCCTGTTCCACTCATGTGTGCTTGGCCTTGGCGTTTTGCAGGGGAACAAAGGTGTCTGAACTCAGAGCTATGGCATGCATGCGCAGGGCCCCTTGTGTCCCTGCCTGTGGTTGGGAGCCGGGTCGTCTACTTTCCTCAGGGCCATAGTGAGCAGGTCGGTCACTCAGCAGTATCTTTGAATATACTAGATACGTCCGAGTTTGTTGACTGGAGAGCTGAGACTATCAGGTTTTTGCAGATGAGGAACAAAAAAGAATCACTTGAGCTGCTACCCTTCTGATTCTTTACATTGCATATGTTAAATGGATCGACTAAACATAACACTTACGGAAAATTCAACTGAAAAATCACTTTGCCCAACTATACACATAAAGATTTCATGTGTTCAGATAATCAATCTTGTTCAGAGATTGTTATCACTTTAAGTCACTTTTTTTAACTCCATCTAGTTTTGTACAGGTTTATGAAATTATTTGTAGAGATTCACTTGCTCTCGTGCCTTTGTGCTTAAGAGGTTCTTTTGTTTGTTTCTATTTTCATGCAGGTTGCTGCATCAACTAATAAAGAAGTTGATGCTCAAATCCCAAACTATCCAAACCTACCTCCACAGTTAATATGCCAGCTTCATAATGTCACAATGCATGTGAGTTCAAACTTAATGGACCATTGCCTAGTCTTTTAACAAGCATTATGAAATAATTTCTTTGTTATTCAGGCTGATGCAGAGACTGAAGAGGTGTATGCCCAAATGACACTGCAACCATTGAGCCCGGTATTTTACCAATCACCACTTAGCTCTATGCTTGTAACCTGGATTCTCATGAAAGGCTCTTTCAAATGGTATTACAATGTCTTTACATTCATCAAGTGATTCCATGTACAGGAAGAACAAAAGGATCCTTTTCTTCCAATTGAATTGGGTGCTGGTAGCAAGCAGCCAACCAATTACTTCTGCAAGACGTTGACTGCAAGTGATACGAGTACCCATGGTGGATTCTCTGTTCCGCGCCGAGCAGCTGAGAAAGTCTTCCCTCCATTGGTTTGTTTTTAAGATCTTTTCAACTGAAGATTAAGTTTTTTAAGCTTGACAGATTTATAATAAATGATTATGTGTTTTTCCTTGGAAAAACTAATGCATTCGACCATCTGCAGGATTTTTCACAACAGCCTCCAGTGCAAGAGCTGGTTGCAAGAGATCTGCATGATAATGAATGGAAATTTCGTCATATTTTTCGTGGTATGTACTTAAATTATGGTCGCAAAATGGAGAAATGACGCAGTTTGATTATTGAACAAGTGAAATGGAACTTTAGTATCAATAGAACAAATGTTACTGTGCATGAGCAGCTTTCACTAATCTCAACTGTCTGTTTCTTTCTGCCTAAATACTTCCGTGTGATTTTGCTTAGGTAGTTAGGTTAGTTTAGGTAGTCTTGGAAAATGTTGTATTGATAATATTTCTTTACCTCTGGATGTCTAGTGAAGTTATTGATACATCAAATAGGGATGTTTGTTCTTTTTGTATCTTATAATGCGATGCTTTGGCTCTTGCATTTCTTGTGCAGGTCAGCCAAAAAGGCATCTACTGACGACTGGTTGGAGTGTTTTTGTAAGCGCGAAAAGACTAGTAGCAGGGGATTCTATCATATTTATCTGGTATTTTTCTAATTTAAATTTAAACTGAACTTTATTCTATGGTTCCAAGTTTGCTGACACGGAAGACATTTTTGTTTTCCTTTCCACCAGGAATGATAATAACCAGCTTCTCTTGGGAATTCGCCGTGCAAGTCGTCCACAGACTGTAATGCCCTCTTCTGTGCTATCAAGCGATAGCATGCACATTGGTCTTCTTGCTGCAGCAGCTCATGCTGCAGCCACAAACAGTCGTTTCACTATTTTCTACAACCCTCGGTATGCAGATTATGATCATACCATATTATACTTGTTTCTGCACTTAAGTAACATGGTCATCCTTTGTCAGGGCTAGCCCTTCTGAGTTTGTCATTCCATTAGCTAAGTATGTGAAAGCTGTTTACCACACGCGCGTATCTGTTGGAATGCGGTTTCGGATGCTTTTTGAGACAGAGGAATCAAGTGTCAGAAGGTGAGTTGAAACCTGTAAAGTGTACACAGCATGAAAACTATGTGTGTCTTCACAGCATGAAAACTATGCGTGTCTTATGACCGCCTCTTCTTTCAGATACATGGGTACGATCACAGGCATAAGTGATCTGGACTCAGAGCGCTGGCCAAACTCGCACTGGCGTTCTGTGAAGGTGAATTCTTTAAAATTGTTATATGGCTGCGATTTACAAAGCAATTGTCGGTATCTTATATAGTTAAATTTTAATTATTCAATTTTCAAAGCCATCTGTTGTTGCATGCTCTATGTACCCTTTTCATTTTTGCATTGTAATGATGGTCTCTTTCCCTTTGGGTTATTGATACTTAGGTTGGTTGGGATGAGTCTACAGCTGGTGATAAACAGCCAAGAGTTTCACTCTGGGAGATTGAGCCACTGACAACCTTTCCGATGTACCCAACTGCTTTTCCATTAAGGCTAAAGCGTCCGTGGGCTTCAGGACTACCTATGTTCAATGGTAGGCTTACTGTTGACCAGAACACCCAGTTTTCTTGGTAACAGTTCGTTTCAGTTCATACTTGAACCAATTTCTCTTTGTACATGCAGGTGGGAGGAGCGACGAGTTCGCTCGTTATTCTTCTCTCATGTGGCTTCGAGATGGAAACCGAGGGGCTCAGTCACTGAACTTCCAGGGACTTGGAGCATCACCATGGCTTCAGCCAAGAATAGATTATCCATTGTTGAGTCTGAAGCCAGATACTTACCAGCAGATGGCTGCCGCCGCACTAGAAGAAATTAGAGCTGGGGATCATTTGAAGCAGACATCTTCTATCCTGCCAGTTCAACAGACTCAAACTTTGAATGGTGGATTAGATCATTTGTATGGAAATCCTGTTCTACAGCAGATGCAGTTCCAATCTGTGCAGCAAGGTTATGGTCAGAATGCAAACGACTCTGGGTACGTTCAAAATCAACTGCAGCAGCTGCAGCTGCAAAAGCAGCAGGAGCCACCACCACAGCAGCAGCAGCAGACACAAGTCCTTCAGCAACAATCACATCAGGAAATGCAACAGCACCTCTCAGCTAGTTGTCATGATATTGCTAATGTAGCTTCTGGTGTGTCCATGTCTGGATCTGCTTGTCAATCACAATCTTCTCTGCTTTCTGGGTCATCATTCTACCAACAGAACATCTTTGATGGAAATGGTGGTCCAGGTCTGCATCTGCACAACAGTTTCCACAACTTTTCAAGCCAGGAGTCCTCCAACCTTCTTAATCTCCCAAGAAGTGGCCAATTAATGGCATCAGAGGGATGGCCTTCAAAGAGGTTGGCTGTGGAATCTCTTGCTGGTCATGAGATCCAACCTCTGCAGCACAAGCTTGAGAAAGTTAGTCACCAGAGTACTGTGTCTCACGGTTCTGGCACCTTGCCGCCACTATCAGCAAGAGACGGTTCTAGTGCCCAGGCTTGTGGTACAAATGTTCAGAGTCACCTGCTTCCATCATCATTTGCAATCCATGATGGATTGTCAACCATCAGGAGTGGTGGTGTTGGCAGTGGAACTGATGCGATAACCATAGCTTCGTTGAGATATAGTGATGTGAATTTGCTACCTGAAAACTCCATAGCAACTTCCAGTTGTTTGGGTGAATCAGGAACCTTCAATTCTCTTGACGATGTTTGTGGTGTAAACCCATCACAAGGTGGAACCTTTGTGAAGGTATGTGTTCCCACATACGCTGTATATTTCTTTCAATTCATCGAAGGGCATGTGATGTTGCCAAGTTGGTAGCTGCAAGAGCACTTTGTTTTGTGGAGGTAAAAACGTCCACTTTGGTGGTCGATTAAATCCTCAACGTCTCCAAGTTAACTGCATCGCACCCTTTTGACACCTTCTGCTCCCCTTTTGTTCCACCACTAGGTTTACAAATCAGGGTCCCTCGGGAGATCGCTCGACATCACCAGATTCGGCAGCTACTACGAGTTGCGTGTCGAGCTCGAGCGGTTATTTGGTCTTGAAGGCCAACTGGAGGACCCTGCAAGATCAGGCTGGCAGCTTGTATTCGTTGACCGGGAAAACGATGTTCTTCTCCTCGGCGACGACCCGTGGCAGTACGTCGCGTGCAGAACAACCATCTTCCTTTTTGCATGTACAGGTTTATTTGGTCCGAGCTTTCATCCAGCGTGATCATCCTTGGACTGCATGTTTCTGCAGGGAGTTTGTGAATAGCGTAGGGTGCATAAAGATCCTCTCGCCGCAAGACGTGCAGCAGATGGCCCGCGGCGGCGGAGGTGACCTTCTGTCTGCGCCTGGAGCGAGGATGCTGCAGGGCAGCGTCTGTGACGACTATTCTGCAGGCCACGACGTGCAGAACCTCACCGGCAGCATTGCGCCTGTGGTGCCTCTGGACTACTGAAGAGGACTGAGACGAAGGCCGGGATCTGAAACTCTGAAGCAAAACCGGTAATCCAGCATTTGCAGGATTTGCCATCCGCGAGTCGTTTTGTTTCCTGTGATATGATCCTCTCAGGCTCAGGCCCTGTCGGTCGGGAAATAACCTAGTCGTTTAATATAGCTAGATGATCCACTGTATCGTTATGGTAATGGACATGCTGTACGATAGCTACTGTAGATCTGAATGCAGGCAAGGCAAGAATTGATTTATCTAAGAACGAATGGATGCAGGCACTCACTGTAGAGGTGACCTAGCCCTGTACTTCTTCTCCTAAGATATATTCTCATAGCTAAAACTGATGGTTCCATGTGGCATTGGCACCCAAGCTATTGAAACCTGTCACCTTTGCCGATTCTTTCTTCACCTCAATTTGCGGTTGTTTGATCCTGCTGCATGCCATACAAGTCAATCTTTTTTTTTGGTCCTTTTCGTCACTCATTAATCATGATTTCATAGAATCAGGGTATATCATAGGAGAGGAACCCTTTCTAAGGCTATCTCGGTATCTCCACTTTATCATATCTCTTATTTTAAATTTTACTCCCTAAGAGCATCTTTAACATTGTGACATAAAAATGCCATGTAATTTAAAAATATATATAATTTATAGAATTTAAGGTACCAACACAAAATATTCTGTTTCAATAGTGAAACCCTAAATCTAGATTATAGGGTAGTCCACTGTGGTGTAATATATTTAAGGCATTTAAGAGGTTGTCATATAACTTTTTGATCAAATTTTATAAAATAAGACATTGTTAAAGTAGTTTTTTTTTCTGCATAGAGCTCTATATTTCAATTTATACTACCGATTGAGACATTGTTGAAGATCTTCTAAACAATGTTGTCTATAATATAAAACAATTTTTGCACCACCATATACAAAGATAGCATAAGCTTTCTCTTAGCCCCATGTGCCATTAAGAATGTTGGAGTCATCTTAGCATTTCATGCCATTAAGAATGTTGGAGTCATCTTAGCATTTCATGCCATTAAGAATGTTGGGGTCATCTTAACATTTCAAGGGTCAACCTCTTCCTCTAAGCAAGTAATTTATTTGCTGGTTTTACTATGGTCTGGACTAAAAAAACTCAAAGTTCAGAATTGACTGTGGCTTCTCCCGGACTCTTGGGAGAATTTTGCAAACATGGCACCGCCTACGGCGGGCTTCAGAAACTTGGCACCGCCATCGCGGCAATTGCATTCGTGGCATTATAATGCTAACCGTTTTGAACATTTAGCATCGGTCCCTCTAAATAGTCATTAGCATATTTCATCTTCCCGTTTTGCCCTCGTGCCGTTTCTTGCCTGGACGCCGTCATCCTCTGCCGTTCTCTTCTTCTTCGTTCTCTGTTCCGTCGTCTTCCACCGAACCGCAATAAGCACATGCATTTGCTGAAGCACTCAAAACACGTGTACGAACTATAAAAAAAGAAGGGAAACAATTAGCCGCTGTGCGTGAACGGCTCTCAAAAACTCATTCTGAACCTTGAATTAGCCGCTGTGCGTGAACGGCTCTCAAAAACTCATTCTGAACCTTGAAATCTCGAACTAAATAGTGTAGCATACTTCTCTTCCGCAATACCCATGAACTGCCCAGATTCAATTTGGGGATTTAAGTGTGTAAAGTATAAACAGTGCACAATCCCAATTTTAACGTCGCGGTGCCTGTGCTGAGGCGTTGATCTCACCTGCGTGTACCCGCGCGCGACGATGCCGTCGACGATCTTGCCGAGATCGAAGCCACCCCGCGTGGTCTTGAGCACGGTGCCACCCTTCTTGTGCCAGTCGTCGACGGCGGAGGGGTGCAACCTGACGTGATCCTCGTCGGCGCCGTAGAACCCTCAGTAGCCGGCGGCGACGCCGAAGATGTGACGGATGCCGTAGAGCTCCTGGAGCTCGACGACGAGCTCCCTCAGCACAGTGTTGAGCCCCGGGCAGAGGCCCCCACAGGTGACGAGCGCGGCGCGCGCCGTGGCCGGGTCGACGGCGAGGTCCCGCCGGGGCCCCCCGCGGCAGTAGGCGACGAGCGGGGTGGGCGCGGCGGATACGAGGTCGAAGAAGTCGTGGCGGAGGGAGACACGGCCAGTCAAAGAACAGAGACTGAAGAAGAAGAGAACGACAGAGGATGACGGCGCCCAGGAAGAAACGACGCGAGGGCAAAACAGGAAGATGAAATATGCTAATGACCATTTAGAGAGACTGATGCTAAATGTTCAAACCGTGTAGGATTATAATGCTACGAATTCAATTGTCGCGATGGCGGTGCCAAGTTTCTGAAGCCCACCGTAGGCGGTGCCATGTTTGCAAAATTCTCGACTCTTGGTAATTGATATGTAATTTGTACCACAGTGATTCTTAGAAATGTTTTTATTGTTGTTCAACCTAAAATTAGTATAACTGCTACCAAACCACGTGCATGTTGTTATGAATTAATACGACACAAAGTAGATCAAACACAGAAAAGACACAGATTTAACGTGGAAAACCCCTCCAAAGCGAAGGGGAAAAAACCACGGGCGCCGACCAGCAACAATATCACTATTTTTCGGGTGGTTACAGATCACAGGAGATTTACAATGAGGTGACGATCTCCTGCGGATTACAAGTGTATTTATAGAGACAAAACCCTAATGTAAGTAGGAAACAATCCATGCTCCGGCCCAAGCCTCCCGACGACGGGCCTCTGCTTCGCTCGCCAACTTGATCGTCATCTTCAGAATTTGGATCACAAACTCAAAAAACTCCACCTTGAGACAAATTCCTTGTAGCATCATAATAGCAAACTCCACCTTATGCATCATCATCATGCCGGTGCCAACAGCCACCAGGGGCTAATTTGTAATACCAACTTAGCAATAGGAACATGCTTCGTCATCATATCAATAGGATTATCATGAGTATTGATCTTGCATACCTTCAACAAACCTTTCTCAATTATATCACGAACGAAGTGATAACAAATATCAATATGCTTGGATTTCTCAGTAATCATCTGATCTTTGGTGAGATAAATAGCACTTTTGACTATCACAATGAATGATAATTGTAATACCCAACTTGTAATTTGTGAAAGATAATATAAGAGGAGAAGAGTTTTTCCTTTATTTATATGTGTGAGTTGAATCTACTAAATCATTACATGTGAACACCCTATTTAAAAACAAATAATTAATAAAATGTATGCCACTCAATTATGCATCATGCTGGATTTCGTATTTTGTGAGCATATTGTGACAATATAAAATAACAATGTGACAAGGAATATCTTAAAAAGCCAAAGTGGAATTTAAAACCGAAAAGAGATTCTATAATTTAGAAAAAAAGAGAAGCAAACAAACATTAGGTGATATAAAAATATAAATAATGTATATAAATATATATCCAAATTGGAACTTATCATGGCACAATATGATCTAAGGATAAATTTGTCACAAGTTTGAATTTAAACTAGAATTTAAATTTGAATTGGAAAATCTAAAAGGAATAGAGATAAGAAAAATAAAAAGAAAACAAAAGAAGACTGCGCTCTGGGGCAATTCTTGATGCTCGGCCCATTATCCCAGTTCTTCGCCGCGCGGCCCATCATCGGGAATTGGCGCCGATAGTGGGGACCCACTGGTCAGCCGCCCTCTCCGCTGTGTCCGACTGGGTCACTGACAGGTGGGTCTGCTTGGTCAGCCGCACCCTCGCGCGATGCACCTTTGGTCACAGAATGATGGGCCCCTGGCGTCAGCTTTGTCTCCGTTGGAACGAACCCCGCATCCCTCTCCGAATCACTCAGAGCTCGCCAACCACCTCGCCCCGGCCTTATCTCCCTCAACCCGGTATAAAACCCTGGCGTGTCCGCTCTCGTTTGACCACGCCCACGCGAGAACTGTCAAGCTGTGGCTCTGGATTGCGGCGTGCGGTGTGGGAGAGAAACGGAAGGCCGCTGCCATCATCAATCCACATCGTCGTCGCCGCTCTGCTCCGGTGACTTGGTCCCGGGTGTGCGGACGTGTGCGCGGATCCTTTTGGAGGTGGGATTGGCGCCTGCGGAGCTATAGGGCGGCGATAATTATTCACCGGAGCATTTGGGACACCGTGGATTCGTTTGCCGCCGTGGCCTGAGCTCTACATTGCGAACGCGCCGATAAGAATCCCCTTCTTATGCTCGCTTGGTTCTCCTACTTGTGTACGCGTCTCGGATTGGGTTATGGGGCACCAGGGGGCGAGCTGTGGGTGCTCCGGTGGGCGCTCCGCCGTGGTGTTTGGTCACCGCCGCGACGGGCCGGGTTGAAGACGACGACTGTGGGTCGTTGATGTGGGGGTGGGCGGTCCGAATCGAATCTGTGGCTCGGTTTGGCTAGGGCTGTGCTCGACCGTTGATCTACATACATCGGTTCAGATCAAATGGGGATATCGGTTAAGAGGAATAAGTCGGGGAGCGTCCGATCGAAATCGGACGATCAGTGCTTGCACTAGATTCATTAAACCGTGAGCGTAGATCTGGGATCTGAGGGCCTGGAACGGATACCGGTTTGTTTTGAATAGGCTTCTAATTTTTGCCGCTAGGCGTGGATCCAACGGTCCAAACCCCACCATACCCCTTCGCGGTAACGTTTTACAAAACAGACCTTATGATTTTAGAAAATAGAACCCGCCGTCCTCGGCGATAGTAATCTGAGTCTCGGGAATATTTCTATGTTAGTCCCCGAGCTTTCTGAGTTTTGACGCCCAATCAGAGAGTATTGAAAATCAGAAATTAATATCAGAAAGTAATTTTTAATGCATAAATAAATGTTAGAACTTGTTTAGTTTGTAGAAAATTCATATGAACTCCAAATTGGTCCATTCCAGTTCCTAAATTTTTGTAATATTATTGTTTATCCATTAGTGCCACTGTTTTGTTATGAAATACACATTAAAATTTATCTATTACTTAATCTTGTATTAAATACATAAAACCTATGGAAATTCATAACTTAAAATCTATAACTCTAAATTTAATGATTCCAGTTCCTATGATCTTATTTTAATGTCTAGATTATTATTGTGTATTTTATTTACATATTTGGTGTGATGTTAATTTTTGCTATACTATATATGTATTGTATTGATGCGAGTAGACGAGCAAGCTACTGAGTATCCTGAGGTTCAGCTGGTAGAGACTGCTGAGCAGGAGCTCGTTGAAGGCAAGTTGTGCCCTTGATCACTTCCTTTTACCCATTCATGTTCTTATTATTCATAATGATCTCCATATGTTAATTTTGATGGGACCCAATACGTTACCCTAGAGTTTGACTATCTTTATACCTTGTTTCACCACTGATTTTACTACTAATTTTTTGGGTAGTACATGCTATTGCTTTATGTGGTTTTGGGTATAGAGATATTTATTACTCATGATTACACTTTTTATTATCTGTTTATTATTTACTGTTCATGATAAGATCATTATGTTAATGGGAACATGGAGAACCACCCAGGAAAATAGTGCTACCACAAGGGTTTAATGGGACACCATTGGCTGATTAACTAGGAAAGCTAGTGAATGACTACCTTACCCAAAAGGGGCAAGAGCAGTAGGGGAGTGGTCAGTGTTGGGAGGTTCTTGGGTTGATTTTGCTGCGATGGCGATCAAGCGAGGGATTCCTGCACTGGAGCTTCCTATAAACTGTAGTGTTGGGGACTTGTTGTCAAATGCTAAGAGTTAAGAACAAGGCAACATAAAAAGTGTTAAATGTTAAAGTCCCTCGTCCTTCAAGGCATTATATCGCTTCAGATATAATGAATTCTGGACGAAGGTTATGAAGGAAGAGACCTTCGTAAGTTCGACGTATGATGAAGAAGAATACATACATGAAATACGAATAATAATACAAATATTATCATCAACTTATTTTTATTTTGTATTATCAGAGTCATAATAACAAATTATAAATGTACCTTCGGATTGTCGAAAAGTAAAGGTACAGGCGTGATGCGAAAAGCAAATGCCAGATCAGCGTGAACAGTACGGGAGTACTGTTCATCTATTTATAGGCACAAGACGCAGCCCGCGGAGAATTACATTAATGCCCTTTACATTTATCAATAACTCTATAGTGATTCTTCGAGGTCTAATTTGGCTTTTCATCATATAAGTCGGTTCCCCTTTTCTGTTGTCATGCCGAAGCTTTTTCTGCGCATAGCTTCGTGATCATCTTATCCTTCGTCATGATCGCCTTCCGTCCTACTCAAGCTTCGTCTTGATCATATTCTTGTATACTCGTGGCCCAATTCCGAAGATACCTGTTCACATATTTCACTTGGAAAACATTGTCAAATCATGTTTTTGAGGACCTTCGGAAGCCGAAGGCCCCCAACAGTAGCCCCTCGCAATATTAATTTGCTGGAATGATAAATTCATATTGCGATATGGACGAAGGCCTTAAGCCGAAGGTCCGAAAAAACACCTTCCCTTTGCTAGAATAGCAACAGTCTTTGACAAGCGGGACCCTCCAGTTTTCAACGCACTAGGTGTATAAATAAGAGCTCACCACCAGCTTATTTGGCACGCTTCCTTGCCATCTGCTTTTACTCACCCAACTTTTAGCCTGCGCGCAACAACACTTGCTTGGTTTTTTAAATTTTTAAGCTTCGGTTTCGAGGGCACTTTCTCAGCGTTTGCGAAGATGTCTGAAGATAAGAAAGTTGTTGGTGATTCAAAGCTAAGCCTTTCTGAGGAGATGCATCTGGGCTTTCTTGAATCAATATCAAAGACTAATACAGAGAAGATTACTAGGGAGATTTTGGAGGGTTTATCTGAAGATACTGGCGACAGTGAGAGTTATGATATGGATAGTGGTGGTGAAGATTCCGAAGATCGACCTTGGCGACCAAGCCATGCAGTTTTTGGTAAATCCAGTATTAAAGAAAATCATCTTGTCAATATGAGGGGCAGATATTTTCGGGACTTGTCTGTTGTGAGGGCTGACGAAGGAGAGAAGACTTGTCCGACTCCCGAGGAAAATGAAGTCATGATATTCCGAAGCTTCTTAAAAGCTGGATTACGATTTCCCTTGAGCAGTTTTGTCATGGAAGTACTGAAGATATTTGAAATCTACCTTCACCAACTTACCCCCGAAGCAATCATAAGGATGGACATCTTTGTGTGGGCCGTGAGGAGCCAAGGTTTGGAACCTAATGCAAAAAGCTTCTGCAACATACATGAGCTATTGTATGAGACAAAACCCTGGGGTAAAGAGCAGTATCACAACAATTTTGGCTGCTACAGCTTCGGTGCTCGGTCTGGGTCAAGCTGCCCTGTGCCAACCTTTCGAAAGAGGTGGCCCGGCGACTGGATGACAGAATGGTTTTATGTGAAAAATGACTTGAAATCACGGGAAGATATTAAGGGTATCATTATACGCCCTATCTGGCAACGCTTCGGCCTCCAGAAGCCGAAGGTGGAAATGAATGAAGCAGCCGAAGAATGCCAGAGAGCCTTCGGCGTTGTTTGCTCTTTTATTGGAACAAGGGATTTGGTCCAAGAACACATTGCTTTCAGAGTATGGCCACTTGTAGAAAAGTGGGAAATGCCGGCGGATACCATTAAAGAGACTGACGAAGGTGGACTAGTCAGGCTAAAATACACATTCAAATACGAAGATAAGTTCGTTGAGCCAGATGATGACTGGTTGAAAAGTATTGAGGCCATAAGTGACGAATTGCTTGGGGTATACTCAAAGGCCGAAGATACTGCATTATCAGCGGCCTTCGGAGGCCGAAAGAAGAAGAGACTCAACCGAGTATTTGATGCAATTGGGTTTGTTTACCCCGACTACGGTTATCCAACGCGGGGTCAAAAAAGAAAGAACACATCTTCTGCAAAGGATACTGCTTCAGCCGCTCTTAACAAGCCGTCGCCGAAGAGGAAAAGGGTAAAGGTTCTCACACACCGGCCACATTATATTGAACTGGCCACAGTGCCTGAGTTTATCGGTGAGACCTCTTCGGCCACCGAAGCTAAAGAACCAACTCCACCGCCAAAAATCGAAGAGCTGGCCGAAGTGCTAGCAACAGAAAAAATGGAAGAACCAAGGACTGAAGAAACAAAGACATCAGAAGTTTTAAGTCCTTCAGCAAAAATTGAGGCAGTAAAAAGCCAAAAGGGTCCAGCAGTGACCCCGAAAAGAAAAATGATGGTTAATGTGCTAGATGTTTTGGAGACAATTAAGTCTTCAAGCACAACTCCGAAGAAAATTGTTGAAACTTCCGAAGTGCATACTGAAGCCTTTGTTGTCGAAGCTTCAAAGCAACAATCTGAAACTGAAGCTGGGCCTTCCGAGCCCACCAAGGTAAAATCCTTGGAAGCCAAAGAAACAAAAATGGCAGAGCCAATTTTGGTTGAAGAAACTGGCACTGCTGCCCCCGAAGCATCCTCCAAAGCCCTCGATTATATTGTACGACACGCTTCGGGAAAAAGATTATCTGAAGAAGAGATTTTTGAAGCTAATCACTATGCCCGAGAACTGAAGTATCCAAAGGGGGCCTTAGTATTCAATGGCACAGACGAAGATGACTTCTTATACTGTCTCCCAGATAATAAAGAATTATCCGTCTGCCGGGAGATGGGTAGAAGTATGGGGTTCCCGAAGCTTGAAGCTGGCCTCTGCGCTATGACAAAGGACGATCTTGCAGATAGCCTCGCATATAATAGTCTGAAGGTATGAAAATTGTATATTTGGAAATTTATAACTTTTGAATTATTCTTTTATTCTTATACTAATTCTTTTCATATAGGGTTTAATACTTAGCAACGCTTTGAGAGCGCAAAGGAATGCTGAAGACGAGAGCTATACTATTGCTTTCAACAACCTACGAACAGAGGTTATTAAGCTGAGGAATGAAGTTTGGAAAAAGATAAAATTCTGCTTACATTGGTGGATAAGATAAAGGAAGACGAAGCTACTTCTAAAGCTCAAGCTGAAGCTCAGAAGCACGAAATCGAGGATCTTCGGAAACAGTTAGCCAGAGCTAAAGAAGAACACATACTTGAAGAGACGAAACGAGAACTTAGCGATCAATGGGCAAATCATTTAGAAGGAAACGTTGAAGAGCTTCATGCATCCAAGAAAAGGTGCTATGACAAATCTATAGAATGCGTTAAGAAAATAAAGACTAGCTTCGCCAGCGTTGGCGCATTCTCGAGCGAGGAAAACTTCACAAGGGGTAATCCCGAAGGCCCGATTGAATGGATCAATCACGAAGCCGAGGCCTTTGAGGAAATTTTGAATAGCCGCGAAGACATATGTGCCTTTTCGGGTGCCAGGGGGATTGCTACTATTTTGGAGAGGAAAGGCTGCGAGCATGTGAAATCTTTGGCACAATCCGAAACTGCCTTATCCTCCAAAGATATAAAAGACCCCTCGGCCGAAGCTAGCATGGTTGGTGGAAAAATTTTCACCGACATCTGGGACAATGGTGGCCGGGAAATGGCCCAAGAGATTATTCAAAAAAGCGAAAAAGGCATCCATGATGCTAGAAAAGTAGCAGAGGCCGCTGAGAAAAGCGCAGAGCCCGAAGGGCAAATAGGTATTAACTAGTAGTTTTTGGCTCTTTGTTGTAATTTTTTGATTTCGAACTTGTTCACGGTTTGTAATAGTAATAAATCCGTATCTACTCTTCCCTCAGAACCTGCTGAGTCATCTGCGGGCCCCCACACGAAGGGGGATGACGAAATTAGACAAATGGCCGAAGCCATCATGGATAGAGTTGTTGATCAGCTTCTAAACGAAGCTGCAGAAGTAGTCTTAAGGGAAGATTAGGTGCTGTTGCAAAAACATTTAGAATGTAATGTTTGTTGAGAATCATGTGTAATATTGTGTAACTTAGGGTGTAATATATTAGCTGTTTATAGTTCTATTCTTTGTGATGCATGAAACGTTATACACATACCATTTTTGAGCCTTCGGCGAAAAAAACACCTTCCCTTCTTTTCATGCTTCGTAAATAATATCCGTGTTCTCATAAAATCAGTAGCCAATCCTGGTAAAATCAATAATCAATATATCTTTCCATCTCAGAGTTTGACGAAGATATAACCCTTCAATGGCTATTGTTTGTGCCGTGTCACTATTTCTTCAAAACGATCTTCGAATATCAATATTGAGACCCCCCTTCTTGCGTTGTTGATGCACTATGATGTATGATGTTATGCTATGCAAATGATGTAATGATGTGATGTTATGCAAAATGATATTTGCCGAAGGTCGACATTTATTTTTTACTGTAAGCCTCCCTTAGGAGCTTCTTCGCCTTTTACTTCAGCGGAATCAACGTTTATTTTTCGCTGTAAGCCTCCCTTAGGAGCTTCTTCGCCTTTTACTTTCAGCGGAATCAGCATTTATTTTTCACTGTAAGCCTCCCTTAGGAGCTTCTTCGCCTTTTACTTTCAGCGGAATCAACGTTTATTTTTCGCTGTAAGCTCTGCATTCCCTTCGGAATGACTTTTGAGCAGAAAACTTACACTGCGCTCCCTTAGGAACGACTTTTGAGCGGAAAACTTACACTGCGCTCCCTTAGGAACGACTTTTGCTGCTTCGAAGAAATTGCACTGTATTCCTTAGAACAAATTTTTGATAATTCGAAGGTCCTTCTTGCCACCATAAATTCTTATGTTTCGACAACTTAAGCCTATGGAGAAGACATATTTTTATTATGGCAGAGAACGAAACTGTTACAAGAGATTAAAAGACGATAAAAAGCACTTAAACTTCCCATAATTGTTCCTTATTAAAAAGAAAGTAAGATTGAAATGCGAAAATGCGAAAATCCGCTGTCGAGGTAGGATATTTGTCAGTAAATATGCTTCGACTCTGGCACAGTGCTATTGACTGTGCGAGCTTCAGACTCCTCTCTGAAGTCCCGCTGAAGGTGAGTGTGCTGACTCCCTTCTGGCTGCTGACCTCGTTGCATTGGTGGTGGCGGTGGAGGCTGCTGCCAAGATGCTTGGGGTTGACTTGCCGAAGCAACAGAAGCTGCAGGGTGATTGCCTACATATTCTGGAATGTAAGGTGAATGGTACGAAGCAGTATGCATGACTTGCTTCGGCTGACTCTGTTGCGCTATAGCTTCTGCTATCTCCTTTTGCTTCTGGATGGTAACATGGCACATCCTGGTGGTATGGCCATTGCCTTCACCACAGAATAGGCAGTAAATTTTTCTTGGCTGATCTCCAAATCTTCCCCCGAAGCCCCTGGCGCCTCTGCCCCTTGGCGCTGGCGGCCGGAAAGAGCTTTGCTGCTGCCCCGAAGCTTGCGAGGAGCACTGTGGCCTTTGCTGTTGACTCCCTCTGTCATCACTTTGAGTAGAGTTGGGAATTGACCTGACGTGCCTCGGATGGAATCTTCCTCCGAAGCCCCTGGTCATTTCAGAGAACCTGAATGCTTCCTCCCTTCTTTGGCAAAAATCGTTGTCAGCTCGAATATACTCGTCCATCTTCTGGAGCAGCTTCTCCAAAGTTTGAGGAGGCTTTCTGGCAAAGTACTGAGCTGAAGGTCCCGGCCGAAGCCCCTTGATCATGGCCTCAATGACAATTTCATTGGGCACTGTTGGTGCCTGTGCCCTCAGACGCAGGAACCTTCGGACATACGCCTGAAGGTATTCTTCGTGGTCCTGGGTGCACTGGAATAAAGCTTGAGCAGTGACTGGCTTCGTTTGAAACCCTTGGAAGCTGGTTATCAACATGTCCTTTAGCTTTTGCCATGAAGTGATTGTCCCTGGCCGAAGAGAGGAGTACCAGGTTTGTGCAACACTCCTGACAGCCATGACGAAAGACTTTGCCATGACCGCCGTGTTGCCACCATACGAAGATATGGTTGCTTCATAGCTCATCAAGAATTGCTTCGGGTCTGAATGACCGTCGTACATGGGGAGCTGGGGTGGCTTGTAAGACTGTGGCCAAGGTGTAGCCTGCAGTTCTGTTGACAGAGGAGAAGTATCATCAAAAGCAAAATTTCCATGATGGAAATCTTCATACCAGTCGTCCTCGTTGTAGAAGCCCTCCTGATGAAGCTCTCTGCGCGGAGGCCTTTGGTTCTGGTCATCTTGAGCAAGATGACGAAGCTCTTCAGAGGCTTCGTCTATCTACCTTTGTAGGTCAGCTAGACGAGCCATCTTTTCCTTCTTCTGTTGGACCTGTTGATGGAGCATCTCCAAATTTTGGATTTCTTGATCCAAGTCGTCCTCCGGAGGCGTTGGACTGGTGGCCTTCCTCTTCTGGCTTTGGGCCTCCCTGAGAGAAAGGACATCCTGATTGGGATCCAGCGGCTGCAGAGTAGCAGCCCCTGTGGCTGAAGCTTTCCTCGGCGGCATGACGAAGGTGATGCTTGCCGAAGATGTTCAAAACTAAAAAAATGGACGTGAGTTCACCGGAGGTGGGCGCCAATGTTGGGGACTTGTTCTCAAATGCTAAGAGTTAAGAATAAGGCAACATAAAAAGTGTTAAATGTTAAAGTCCTTTGTCCTTCAAGGCATTATATCCCTTCGGATATAATGAATTCCGGATGAAGGTTATGAAGGAAGAGACCTTCGTAAGTTCGACGTATGATGAAGAAGAATACATACATGAAATACGAATAATAATACAAATATTATCATCAACTTATTTTTATTTTGTATTATCAGAGTCATAATAACAAATTATAAATGTACCTTCGGATTGTCGAAAAGTAAAGGTACAGGCGTGATGCGAAAAGCAAATGCCAGATCAGCGTGAACAGTACGGGAGTACTGTTCATCTATTTATAGGCACAGGACGCAGCCCGCGGAGAATTACATTAATGCCCTTTACATTTATCAATAACTCTATAGTGATTCTTCGAGGTCTAATTTGGCTTTTCATCATATAAGTCGGTTCCCCTTTTCTGCTGTCATGCCGAAGCTTTTTCTGCGCATAGCTTCGTGATCATCTTATCCTTCATCATGATCGCCTTCCGTCCTACTCAAGCTTCGTCTTGATCATATTCTTGTATACTCGTGGCCTAATTCCGAAGATACCTGTTCACATATTTCACTTGGAAAACATTGTCAAATCATGTTTTTGAGGACCTTCGGAAGCCGAAGGCCCCCAACATGTAGCGGGTTTTCTGAAGCTAGTGGAACTTTGTAAAGGTCTCGTAGTGGTACCCTGCCTCGCTTCCTTGGTAGAGGTGTATGGGGTCTGATCAACTCCATGGCAAATGGGTAACATGACTTGTGGGTAAAGATGTGCAACCTCTGCAGAGTGTAAAACTGGTATACTAGCCGTGCTCACGGTCATGAGCGGCTCAGACACTCACATGATTAATTTATGGAACTTAAACTTAATTTGTCATTTCATTGCATCTGGGTCTATTTTATTATTACTTTTACTTATTATTACTATGGTTTGGTATTTACTTGCACTTAGTAACTGCTAATAAAATTTTGATCAACTTATAAAAGCAATGCTCAGCTTCAGCCTTTATTACATTGATCTGCCTTACACTTCACATGAACTCCCATCTTTGGTGAGTTCATGCACATTATTCCCTACGACTTGTTGAGCTATGAACATATGTGAGCTCACTCTTGCTGTCTCACACCCCCCACAGGAGAAGAACAGGTGGTCGAAGAGGAGCTACCTAACACTGAGGCTTTCAACTTGATCTAGGTGGCGTCTCCCAGTCAGCTTTGTGGCGCCAGGGAGAAATATATAGTTCGCTTTATTTTATCATTTATTTTTGTAAGACTTCTGCTATGTAATAAGTACATTTATGATATTTATCTCTATGCACTATGTTATTATATGTGTTGTCTTCTCTGGCGCATATATGAGATGCACCCGGCTTTGTTCCTTAAAGCCCGGGTGTGACAGTAATGTAAGACTTAATTCCACATAGCTCTGAATATATACCTTTCAACCATAAGGCTTCCTTAGTAACTTCTGCATTCGCCATATACTCAGCTTTTGTGGTAGACAAAGCACCAGTATCCTATAAACGAGCTTTCCAACTCACAACACAATCTCCAACAGTAAAGACATAACCTGAAAGTGATCACCACCATAATCTGAATCAACATAGCCAACCAGACCATCTCTAGATTTACCAAAACATAAACAAGCACTAGAAGAACCACATAGATATCTGAGCATTCACTGAACAACTTTCCAATGCTCTTTACCAGGATTAGATATGTATCTACAAACAACGCTCATAGCATGAGACAAATCAGGACGAGAGTAAACCATAGCATACATGAGTGACCCAACAACACTAGAGTATGGAACTTTTGACATATACTCAAGATCAGCATCATTTTTAGCACACTGTTTAGCAGACAGTTTAAAATGAGGAGTCAGCGGAGTACTCACAGGTTTAGCATTTTGCATGTTGAAACGACGAAGGACCTTCTCAATATAATTCTTTTGGCTCAAGTATAGCAATCCAGACTTTCTATCCCTGACTATCTCCATGCCAAGGATTTTCTTTGCAGCACCCAGATCCTTCATATCAAATCCGCTACTAAGTTGTGCCTTCAAAGCAACGATTTCCTTCATGCTCTTGGCAGCAATCAACAGATCATCAACATATAACAACAAGTATGTAGGTGATCCATTAACAAACTTAAGATAATCACAACTATCATATTGAGACCTCTGAAAGCCATTAGAAAGCATAAATGAATCAAACTTCTTATACCATTGTCTAGGAGATTGTTTTAGACCATATAAGGACTTCTTCAACTTGCACATATAGTTTTCTTTTCCAAGAACAATGAACCCTTCAGGCTGGTCCATATAAATGTCTTCCTCTAAATCACCATGTAAGAAAGCAGTTTTCACATCTAACTGCTCAAGCTCATAGTCATGCATGACAACAAGGCTAAGAAAGGTACAAATTGAACTATGTTTGACAACAAGAGAATAGACATCAGTGTAATCAATTCCTAGAATCTGACTAAAACCTTTTGTAACTAGCCTTGATTTATAGCGCGGAGGCTCTTTTGGAGTCATACCTTCTTTTCTTTTGAAGATCCATTTGCACTTAACTGCCTTTTTGCGAGGAGGCAGCCGAACTAGTTCCCAAGTGCCATTCTTCTTAAGAGACTCCATCTCTTCATGCATAGCACCAATCCACTTTTCACAATCAGTAGACAATATAGCTTCTGAGTAATTCAATGGTTCCTGAATGTTATCAACCTCTTCAGCAATAGCTAAAGCAAAAGCAACATTGTACTCTTGAATCAGTCTTTTGGGCCGAACTATCTTCCTCCTAGCTCGGCCTTCAGCAAGACATTGAGAATGAGACTCCACAACATGTGATGAGGCACTGATAGGAGATGAATTTTCAGTAGGTTCAGCAGATGGTGGAGCATGATCAACAACATCCCCCACATGCTCCACCTGCACACTGATAGACTCAGAATTCTGGTTAGTAGCACTGGTAGATACAGCCAAAGTGAACATAGTAGATTCATTGAACACAATGTTCCTACTATAAAATGCCTTATGTATATCAGGATTCCATAATTTATATGCTTTAACACTAGATCTATAACCCAAGAAAACACCCTTAATTGCTCTAGGCTACACTTAACCATTATCAACATGTGCATATGCAGTACAACCACACACTCTTAACTGAGAATAATCATAGGGGAGCCAGACCAAACCTCAAGTGGAGTTTTCTTATCAATAGCTGTGGATGGTGAACAATTGATCAAATGACAAGCAGTGGAAGTGGCCTCAGCCCAAAACTTTCGGCTCAAATCTGGGTTGGACAACATACACCGAGCCTTGGAGATAATTGTTCTATTCATACGCTCTGCCACACCATTCTGCTGAGGCGTATATGGTATAGTGCGGTGCCTCACAATGCCCTCCTTCCTACAGAAGGAGTTACAATCACCAGAACAAAACTCCATACCATTATCAGTTCTCAGAACTTTCAGCTTCCTCTCAGTCTACTTCTCAACCATAGTCTTCCAAACCTTGAACGACTCAAAGGCATCTGATTTTTGCTTAAGAAAATAAGGCAAAACTCTGCACGACTTATCATCAATAATAGTCAACATGTAACGAGCACCACCATGAGAAGTTATACGTGATGGCCCCCACAAATCAGCATGAACATAATCAAGAATGTTTTCGGTAGTATAAACAGCAGAACTAAACTTTACCCTTTTATGCTTACCGAAAACACAATGCTCATAGAAATCAAGGGTATTAGCATGGCAACCATCAAGAAGACCTCTCTTGCTTAATTCTGCTAAACCAAGTGCACTCATATGGCCAAGGCACATATGCCAAATTTTAGTAGTCTCAAGATTAGAAGTAGCAACAACATTAGCAGAGCCAGAAATACCTCGTAGCACATATAAGTTTTCAGCTTTCAAATCACCTTTAATAACCACAAGATAGCCTTTTGTTACCTTCATGACACCGTCACCGACAGTATACTTGTAACCTTTCGTGTCCAGAGTACTCAAAGAGATGAGGTTCCTGGACATGGATGGAACATGCTGCACTTCTATCAATGTCCGCACAACCCCATCGAACATCTTGATCTACACGGTGCCTAAAAGGGAAATGGGCTTAATCATTTCCTATAATCGATTTTGGTGGTTGACGTCCATTACAAACCGTGTGGACTAATTAGTTTGCCAAGATTTCTTTTATCTCAGGTGCATAAGGTTCAACACAAACCAAGAAAGAAATTTAGTTGGGGACTCAAACAAATTTGGAGCAAAGGACTTGAGAGTGTGCTGCACGTGGCGCACCGCACAGTGTCTGGTGCACCAGGCCGAGCTCCACTCGAACAGCTCACTCTCGGGATATTCCAAGGGGCGCTCCTCTATAATTCACTGGACTATCCGATGTGCACCGGACATGTCCGGTGAGCCAATGGAGCAACGATCACTACACGCAATGGTCGATTGGAAAAGTGAACAATGAAGCGCACAGTGCAAGTCAGATGTCAGGCTGTGAAGTCAGAACGCACCGGACTGTCCGGTGTGGCACCGGACTGTCCGGTGCAACTACAAGACAAACGCTTCCAATGGTCAACCACTCCAAACCCCAATGGGTGTGTTGATGTGGCGCGCACCGGACAGTGAACAGTACCTATCCGGTGCGCCACCGGACTGTCCGGTGTGCCCATCGATAGCAAACTCAGCCAACGGCTAGGAAGTGGTTGGAGGCTATAAATACCCCCAACCACCTCCTTCAATGGCATCCAAGTATTCTGAACATCACATTCATTGCAAGAGCAAAGGCAACCACTCCAAAGACACAACCAAAGCATTCAATCCACTCCAAGCTCCAAAATCAACTCTATTGCTTAGAGACTTGTGAGAGGATCATTTGTGTTCTTTTGTTGCTCTTGTTGCTTGGATTGCTTTCTCCTTCTCTATTCTTATTCATCTAAGTGCCTTGTAAAGCTAGCAAGAGATACCTAAGTGTGTGGTGGTCCTTGCGGGGTCTTAGTGACCCAAGTGATTAAGGAGAAAGCTCATCCGGTCTAAGTGACCGTTTGAGAGAGGGAACAGGTTGAAATAGACCTGGCCTTCGTGGCCTCCTCAACAGGGACTAGGTTCTTTGGAACTGAACCTCAGTAAAACAAATCACCGTGTTCACTTGTGTTAATCTTCTCTTGATTTGTTTTCCCTGTTTCCTCTCTCTAAAGTTTCCTTGCTAATATTGGTTTGACTTTGCTCCTAAAGCTATCCGCATTATTTTGAGCAACTCATAGCAAGAGAAACAATCTTTCGCACTCGAATTTAATTCTAACTGAAAGTCACCTAGAAGGGGGTGAATAGGCGAAACCTAAAATTTATAACTTTAAACACACACTAGAAGTCGGGGGTTAGCATTAGAATTAAACTCAAGTCAAAAGAATGTTTCTCTTGCTAAGAGTTGCTCAATCAATGCGGATAACGTTTGGGAGCAAACTCAAATCAATACTAGCAAGAGAACTATTAGAGAGGGAAAACAAATCAAGTGAAGATCAAGCGAGTAGACACAATGATTTGTTTTACCGAGGTTCGGTTCCAAAGAACCTAGTCCCCATTGAGGAGGTCGCAAAGATCGGGTCTATTTCAACCCTTTCCCTCTCTCAAACGGTCAATTAGACCGAGTGAGCCATTCCCTTAATCTCATGGGTCACTTAGACCCCGCAAGGACCACCACACTCTTAGGTGTCTCTTGCTTCGATTACAAGCACTTAGAAAAGAAGTGAGGAAGGAAGAAAGGCAATCCAAGCAACTAGAGTGCAAATGAACACGAACACACTCTCTCTCAAGTCGCTAAGTGGTTGAGATGAATTCGAGACTTGGAGAGGGTTTGATCTTTGGAAATGTGTCTTGGAGTGAATGCTCTAGCTCTTGTATTGAATGTGATCTACTGAAAGCTTGGATGACAAAGAATGTGGTGGTTGGGGGGTATTTATAGCCCCCAACCACTTTGTAGCTGTTGGCCAAGGCTGCTGGTGATAGGCGCACCGGACAGTCCGGTGCGCCACCGGACAGCCACTGTGCACTGTCCGGTGCGCGCCACGTCAGCGCAACCGTTAGGGTTCTGAGCAGTTGACCGTTGGAGCGCCTTATCTTCTAGCTGCACTGGACAGTCCGGTGCCCTCTGACTTCTACGCTTCTGACTCTATCACAGCACTATAGCGCACTGTAGCACTTTGCAGAGTCGACCGTTGGCAATGGGAGCCGTTGCTCCACTAGCGCACTGGACAGTCTGGTGAATTATAGCAGAGCACGCCTCCATTTTCCCGAGAGTGGCTGATTCGAAGTTGTACGGTCCTAATGCACCGGACACTGTCCGGTGGCACATCGGACAGTCCGGTGCGCCATTTTCCAGCACACTCAAGTCCTTTTGCTCCAAATAAATTGTGTCCCTAACTTGATTTTTTTCTTGGTTTGTGTTGAACCTTATACACCTGTAATAGATAATATCTAGACAAACTAGTTAGTCCATGTGTTTGTGTTGGTCGTCAACTACCAAAATTAATTATAGAAAATGGTTGACCCAATTTCCCTTTCAGTCTTCCCTTTTTGGTGATTGATGCCAACACAAACCAAAGCAAATATAAAGTGCAGAAATGTAACTAGCTTGTATGAAGAATGTGCATAGGTTACTTGGAGTTAAACCAATTGAAAGATTTTAAACATATGAATAAGAGTGAATAGATTGCTTTTCTTTTATTTAACATTTTGGACCACATTTGCACCACTTGTTTAGTTTTGCAAATCTTTTGGAAAATCATTTCAAAGTCTTTTTGCAAATAGTCAAAGGTATAAGAATATGATTGCAAGAAGCATTTTTAGGATTTTGAAATTCCTCCCTCAATTTCAAATGCTTTTCCTTTGACTAAATAAAAACCCCCCTGACTGAAATTCTCCTCTTAGCTTTCAAGAGGGTTTTGAAATAGATACCAATTTGAAATTTTACTTTCACAAATCAATTGAATATTAGATACGAATTGGAAAAAAATTATTTCGAATTTTTTTGAAATGGTGGTGCGGTCCTTTTGCTTTGGGCTTAATATTTTCTCCACTTTGGCATTAAGCCCCAAAAATAGAGAACTGGAGAGCCTTTTTGCAACTTTCTCCCCTTTGGGGCCTAATACCTTCTCCCAAATGGTAATATAACGCGAGTGAAGAATCATACCATTGAGAGTGATGTGAGTAACGACAAAGGGTAAGTGATACCGTCAGAGTTTGGAGTGGAAGCCTTGTATTTACCGAAAACTCCATTTCCCTTTCAACCTAAGACTAATCATTGAGATATACCTGAACACATATTAGCCTTAGCCTTGGCACAAGAAGAATAAGAAATATGCAATTGTACCATATGAAAGAGATATGATCAAAGGTATATAAAAATAGCTATGTGTGCAATGTTTCAATCAAAATTCCGAGAATCAAGTATATTTAGCTCAGTCCTAAGCTTGCTAAAGGTTTTCTCATCTAGTGGCTTGGTAAAGATATTGGATAATTGATTGTGGGTATTGACATAGGCAATTTCGATATCCCCATTTTGTTGGTGATCTCTCAGAAAGTGATACAGAATATCTATGTGCTTAGTGCGGCTGTGTTCAACGGGATTATCCGCCATGCGGATTGCACTCTCATTGTCATATAGGAGAGGGACTTTGCTCAATTTGTAGCCATAGTCCCTAAGGGTTTGCCTCATCCAAAGTAATTGCGCACAACAATGGCCTGCGACAATGTACTCAGCTTCAGCGATGGAAAAAGCTATGGAGTTTTGTTTCTTAGAAGCCCAAGACACCGGGGATCTCCCCAGAAATTGACAAGTCCGTGATGTGCTCTTTCTATCAATCTTACACCCTGCATAGTCAGCATCGGAATATCCAATTAAATCAAATGTGGATCCCCTGGGGTACCAAAGCCCAAACTTAGGAGTGTAAACTAAATATTTCATGATTCTCTTCACGGCTCTAAGGTGAACTTACTTAGTATTTGCCTAGAACCTTGCACACATGCATACAGAAAGCATAATATCAGGTCGAGATGCACATAAATAGAGTAAAGATTGAAAGTCGCCTAGAGGGGGGTGAATAGGCGAAACCTGAAATTTATAACTTTTAAACACACACTACAAGCCGGGGTTAGCGTTAGAATTAAATTCAAGTCCAAAGAGAGGGAAAACAAATCAAACAAGAATCAAGGTGAGTGAACACAGTGATTTGTTTTACCGATGTTAGCGGCGTCCTCGTCAAAGGAGGAGTCGGTGGAGCTCTCTTTGGAGTCCTATTCCCAGCATATGTGGGCATCGCCGCCCTTCTTCTCCTTCTTCTTCCCCTTCTTGTCTTCGTCCCTGTCACTTTCACTAGAAATTGGACATTTAGCAATAAAGTGACTGGACTTACCACACCGGTAGCACACCCTCTTGGAGCGGGACTTGTAGTCCTTCCCCCTCCTTTGCTTGAGGATTTGGCGGAAGCTCTTGATGATGAGCGCCATCTCCTCGTTGTCGAGCTTGGAGACGTTGATTGGGAGCCTACTTGATGTAGACTCCTCCTTCTTCTCTTCCGTCGCTTTGAATGCGACGGGTTGCACCTCGGGTGTTGAGATGGTGTCTTGCTCCAAGTTGACAATGTGTTTAGAGTCTTTGATCATAAGTTCAAAGCTCACAAACTTGCCAATCACCTCCTCGGGAGACATCTGTTTGTATCTAGGATCCCCACGTATTAATTGAACTTGAGTAGGATTACGAAATACGAGGGATCTAATAATAACCTTGACCATTTCATGGTCATCCCATTTTGTGCTCCCGAGGTTGCGCACTTGATTGACCATCGTCTTGAGCCGGTTGTACATGGCTTGCGGCTCTTCCCCTTTGTTGAGGACGAATCGACCGAGTTCTCCCTCGATCGTTTCGCGCTTGGTGATCTTGGTCACCTCGTCCCCTTCGTGCGCGGTTTTGAGGACGTCCCAAATTTCTTTGGTGTTCTTTAACCCTTGCACCTTGTTATACTCCTCTCGACACAAGGAGGCAAGGAGTATAGACGTGGCTTGGGAGTTAAAGTGCCTAATTTGGGCGGCCTCGTCCGAGTCGTAGTCCTTGTCCCCCCACCTTAGGTACCTGCGCTCCATACTCAACAATTTCTCAAATACTTTCGTGGAGTGAGGTTAGATGGTGCCTCATTTTATCACTCCACATACAATAATCTTCACCATCAAAATATGGTGGTTTGCCTATGGGTATGGAAAGTAATGGAGCGCGCTTTGAAATACAGGGATAGCGTAGGGGCATCTTACTATACTTTTTGCGCTCATGGCACTTAGAAGTAGTGGACGACTCGGAGCTTGATGTGGAGGGTGACGAGGAGTCGGTCTCATAGTAGACCACTTTCTTCATCTTCTTTTTCTTCTTGTCACCTCTTCGATGTGACTTGATGGAGGATGAGGATTCCTCCTTGTGCTTGTTGCTGGACTCCCTTGAGAGAGTCCTCCCCGAGCTCGCAGGCTTGTCGCCGGTCATGATCTCCCTCTTGGCGTTATCTCCAGACATCACTTCGAGTTGGTTAGGCTCTTAATGAAGCACTGGCTCTGATACCAATTGAAAGTCGCCTAGAGGGGGGTGAATAGGTGAAACCTGAAATTTATAATTTTAAACACACACTACAAGCCAGGGTTAGCATTAGAATTAAATTCAAGTCCAAAGAGAGGGAAAAACAAATCAAACAAGAATCAAGGCAAGTGAACACATTGATTTGTTTTATCGAGGTTTGATTCCAAAGAACCTAGTCCCCGTTGAGGAGGTCACAAAGACCGGGTCTATTTCAACCCTTTCCCTCTCTCAAATGGTCACTTAGACCGAGTGAACCTTCTCCCTTAATCTTGCAAGTCACTTAGACCCTGCAAGGATCACCACACACTTGGTGTCTCTTGCCTCGCTTACAAAGCACTTGAGAATAAGAATGGGAAAAGAAAAAGGCCAAGCCAAGCAACAAGAGCAACAAAAGAACACAAAACACCCTCTCTCAAGTCCCTAATGGAATTGAGTTGATTTGAAGGCTTAGAGAGGATTCAATCTATTTGATGTGTCTTGGAGTGGAGTCTTTTGCTCTTGTATTGAATGAGATGTTTGGAATGCTTGGATTGATATGAATGAGCTGGTTGGGGGGTATTTATAACCCCAACCACTTCCATAGCCATTGGTGAAGGCTGCTGGCGATGGGCACACTGGACAGTTCGGTGCGCCACCGGACAGGTACTGTGCGTTATCCGGTGCGCCGCCACGTCAGCCAACCGTTAGGGTTCAGAGCTGGTCGACCGTTGGAGGCTTTGTCTTCTTGCGGCACCAGACAGTCTGGTGCCCTCTGACTTTGCTGCTCTAACTCTGCCGTGCACTGTTCACCGTGGCAGGCGCTTTTGCAGTCGACCGTTGGCGCGAGCTAGCCGTTGCTCCGCTGGCTCACCGGACAGTCTGGTGGCACACCGGACTGTCCGGTGAATTATAGCGGAGCGTGCCCTGGAATTCCTGAGAGTGACTGGTTTGGAGTTGTATGGGCATGGTGCACCGGACACTGTCCGGTGGCACATCGGATAGTTCGGTGCGCCAAACAACCACACACTTAAGTCCTATTGCTCCAATTAAATTATGTCCCTAACTTGATTTCTTTCTTGGTTTATGTTGAACCTTATGCACCTGTAATACATGAATTCTAGACAAACTAGTTAGTCCATGTGTTTGTGTTGATCATCAAGCACCAAAATTAATTATAGGAAATGGTTAACCCAATTTCCCTTTCAAAAGATCCTATCATCGACCGGTAAACCTTTTGATCTACGGATTTACCTCCCGTGTCGAGGTTGAGATGCCCATTAGTTCCCATGGGTGTCTTGATGGGTTTGCCATTCTTCATCCCAAACTTCTTAAGTATGTCTTGAATATATTTTGTTTGGCTGATGAAGGTACCATCTTGGAGTTGTTTGATTTAAAATCCAAGGAAATACTTCAACTCCCCCATGATAGACATCTCGAATTTTTGAATCATGATCCTACGAAACTCCTCACGAGATGACTTGTTAGTAGACCCAAATATAATATCATCAACATAAATTTGGCATATAAACAAGTCTTTTGCAATTGTTTTAGTGAAGAGAGTAGGATCGACCTTTCCGACTTTGAAGCCATTAGTGATTAGAAAATCTCATAGGCATTCATACATGCTCTTGGAGCTTGCTTGAGCCTATAAAGCGCCTTTGAGAGTTTATACACATGGTTAGGATACTCACTATCTTCAAAGTCGTGAGGTTGCTCAACATAGACCTCTTCCTTGATAGGGCTATTGAGGAAGGCACTTTTCACGTCCATTTGATAAAGCTTAAAGCCATGTTAAGTAGCATAGGCAAGTAATATTCGAATTGACTTAAGCCTAGCTATGGGTGCATAAGTTTCATCAAAGTCCAAACCTTCGACTTGTGAATAACCTTTGGCCACAAGTCGAGCTTTGTTCCTTGTCACCACACCATGCTCATCTTGCTTGTTGCGGAATACCCACTTGGTACCTACAACATTTTGATTAGGACGTGGAACTAGATGCCATACCTTATTCCTTGTGAAGTTGTTGAGCTCCTCCTACATTGACATTATCCAGTCCGGATCTGTTAGTGCATCCTCTATCCTGTATGGCTCAATAGAGGAAACAAAATGTGACGGAACCTCCCAAGTTATTAGGCCCACCTACAGTTATCCTTGTCCCACGGACTTCAGACAACCCTGCAGGTGCACCTGATCACTTGACAAGTTCGGTATCTAAATTCCTTACCTTCCCAAGAGCGTTTTACCCATCACGCAGACATTACAATTCATCGGAGATACGAAAGTGCGGAAGCAATTACAATAACTTACCTTATATTAAAGTAAGGAAGAGTTATAATATTACAGACCAGAAACAAATATAAGAGTGCGGAGTATTATTATTACATCACTCAGAGGCAAAGACCCCTCCCGATAAGTATTAAACAAAAGTTTTAATGGAGGATCCTTTCCTCCCGAAGCTTCACTCCTGGCTTTCTTCTTTGGGAACCACCTTTGAACAAAAGCAGCAAAAGTTTGCTGCTTCTTCACCTAAAACCACATGGGACAAAGCCCTGAGTACGAAGTGTACTTTCGCAAGACTTACCCGACAAAGTAAAAGACTCTCAAGGATATGCTGGCTTTAAGGGAGTCAAGGTAAGGCTTATCAATAATCAATGACTCTGTTTGCAGAAATGCTTACTAATAGTGGATCCTTAAAAATCCAGTTTTATTTGTCAGGTTAAGTAAAATTACCTGCAACTAGGGTTCTTTCTATCCTAATTCATTCACTTGACCTATACTAGCCAATTTCTTAACAACCCTTCATCTTCACTGGATTGCTACGTGTAAGTCAGTGACCAAGTCTTCGTATCCGCGAAGTTACGGTGATCTGAATCGATTATACTCAGCTGAGGATCTCCAATCACACGACATATGTAGCACTTAACCCTTGCATATGTTAACTCGCCACCGGGGTTCTTAAGACTAGATCAGGTTCACGCCAACCGAGAGCACAGATACACCACCGTCCATCCTCTTGCCATGGAGGGTACACGCTACTCTCGCCATCTCTCCACTCCCATTGCGTGTTATCTTATTCTGGTATTAGTCTGCCCAAGGCAAAGCTTACCCATGACGAGGCATGTGACCAGTTAAAGGGTCCTCGGTCAGCAGGCCTACATCGACAAGGTCCTTAATCGACTCAGACGGAGACACTACACCGAGACTCTCTTTCTCGTGCAAGTCACCCACCCGGTCTCAGTTTTATCATTTCAAACCCAAAGCTTGGTACCTGGCAGAGATACATCTTTTCCGATGTTGAACCCATCATGGCCATGATGGATTCACCATCAAGTTTTATTTTCGAAAACATCCCACCCACTTTGAAGCATCATCTTTTGTGAAAACAAAACATTTTGTTTTTCTAAAGCAATACTAAGCATAAGAAAAACCTTTTTGTAAAACAGGGATTTAAGAGGTAATTAAATCCAAGGAAGGAAATGCAGGAATTAGTTTAGCACACGACTCCTATTACCTAATGCATCAAGTAAGTGAGAAAGATTTTAAAAGCAACAAGGAGGTGGGAAATGCACCGGGGCTTGCCTTGTGTTACTGGTGAATCAGGCTCTGTTCCGTAGATATCAAGATAAAAACAGTTGCCTGCCTGATGTTCCTCAGGTGGTAGTGGTGGTGAAGTCTTCGCTTCTTCGACTTCTACTTCTTCTTCGATTTCTAAATATAGCCATACATAATAATGAATGCCCATGTAATGCTGATGAGAGTGCAAAGATAATAAAAGTTTATTATCTAAAGTCTTGAATATAACTTTCCTTCACGGGTCTCCGAGAATTTAGGGTTTCTGGAGTCAATAGTGAAGTTCATTGGGCACGAGCTAGGGTTTTGGGTTTTAATTATCAAACAGGGTCCAATCCATACCAAACTTTACCCAAGGCCTCTAAATATTATTTAGAGTTTACCCTAAAAGTTTAGTGAATTTTGGATTTATTATTTATACCCTAAAAATTCAGAAGCATGGTTTTTGGCTATTTTAAATGCTCTATAATTTCCTATTTGGACTAAAAATCATAAAACTATTTTACTTAAATACTATAGGAAATTAGAGACCTAGCAAAATTGGTTTGGTCTTTTTATCATTTTCTACAATTTTCTAGAATTTCTTTAGCTCTGGCAGAAAAAGAAAAAGAAAAACGATGAACAGTATTGGACCAAAAGCGACCCAAGTCAGCCCACTACAGGCTGAAGCGCGCCCGCGCAGACTTTGCGAATAGACCCCTGACATTTTGAATAACCCAAATGGGGTGCCCTGCACTATTTCTGTGAGTCGCTGACAGTTTACAAGGAACCCCCATGTTCTAATTCTTCGTGTGGCGGAACTGCCCGAATTATTCCAACTTAAGTGCCTAAGTCCTGCCTTAGAGGCTAGACCACACTTAAATGGGAATAACTCGTCAATCCCTCGGATCTAGTCCGACGAGGCCACTGACAGGATCAAGTACCACAGTCTCACTCGATGGTGAGTCACAGAGCAAATACAATAAAGCATAAAACCATACATTAAGGAGTATTAAACTTATTACATCATCATCGGAGATTTAGCAAAAGTAGTCATCATTGTTCGAGGTGCAGCGGAATAAAACCAACGATAAATAAACAGAGAGATGGGGAAGCCTGTCCCATCACTCCTCCGGCTCCTCCTCAGCCGAGGTAGGGTCCCACTCGACTGTCCAACCCGGTGGCAAGGTGGACGGCCAAGTCACTCCAGCAACCATGTCCTCCAGAGAACCTGTAAAATTTATGCCACAAGCAAGGCTGAGTATACTAATACTCAGCTAGACTTACTCGGTGTGAGGAGTCTACTCCTCTACCTCTAGACATGCAGCTGTTTGGCTGAGGGTTTTGGTTGCCAAAAGCACTAGCTGAGTCTATAAATCAAATTTTAGCTTTGTCAATTTTTAGTGTGACTCTCTTAAGACTAAATGTATACCTATCTAATCATACATGGTATCAAACATTTAGCAATCAAAAACTTTTTCCAATTCATCACCTTTCCACTTGTTACTCAATGTAGCAGCATGGATCAAGCAGTCTCATTAGCTGCGAGAAGCAGACGATTCAGACCGAGTTTTTATCCTTGCAAGGTAAACCTAAACACACGACGTGGCGAGGCACTCCGTCCCCACACACATCAACCGTCCCCATCGATTCTCTGGCAGCAGATCAGGGCTCACCACCTTAGCGTACAATGCCTCACTGACCCCGACTGCTGTCGTGCAGTGACCGCACTTGTACCCACCATAACCAGAATGGGAGACCACGTCTCAGGTCACGTGAGGGGATATGTCCGCTGGCAGGTTCAATCAGGTACTAGGCTTACCGATTTACCATATTTCTCGGCATGTGCTTAGTACATTCAAACGCTTGACACAGGGTACCACACCTTAATCCTTATTCCAATTTCCGTCTTGTAGACAACGCATCCCCATGGACCGTTGTCCACAGACTATCATCATTACGATATATCAAAAATGGATACAACCAATTCCTGACCTCGCGCGAGTGCTAGAAAAATCACTCGACTTCTACCGAGATCCCTAATTAGTAAAGCAGCTACTCGACCTAGCATACCAGTATTCATCACAAAAGGATTCCTGAGATCATGCAACTAGGGTTTCAAACAACTCCTACACTTAAGTGCACAATACAAGCCTACAATCATTAAGTGCAGTAAAATAATATATAGAACTGGTTATGCATAAAACCGGGGCTTGCCTTCCAAAGCTGGGGCAGGCAGATCCTCTGGGGCAGGCTCTGGTGCTGAATCCGGGGCTACCTACTGAGCAACTCCTTGCTCCGGCACGAGGACGTACTCTCCGTCAGCGAGGTTGCAATCTATCGAATGCAATGAATAAGGATATGTATGCTATGATTATGCAGGATTTAGTAATCATTATGCTAAGTGAAGAAAAACTAAGTTAGTTAATAACTTAGGGTTTCCTGGTTATACGGGGCTCTTGGTGGTTTATGCTTACCATTCTAGGTTTGGGTTTTGGTCTAGGGATAAGCATAGTGGATTGAAACTTGGATTTCCCTTAGATGTTTTAGTATGCATTTAAGGGGTTTTGCTGGTTGGGTTAGGGTAACATTAATCTCCACTATTAATTCCCCCTTTTCATTTTCTATTTATGAATTCTAGTGTGGGTTTGGACTATAACAGTGATTTAACTTTTTCCAAAAATTCCAAAAATTACAGTGGATTACTAGTTGTCACTGTAGTTTGTCTTATAAATTTGAGGTGGATACTAATTCAGACACTACTTGTGCAAAATTAACAAGGATAAGTTTTAAAAGGGCATTTGCACTATAGCTAGGATTTAATTGAGATTTCTGTACTAAACTTTATTTTTGTCCAGATACATAAGTGATATTAGGCCTCTGTGTTAAAAATCACAGAAAAAGGCCTACTGGATATTTAGTTGTGAATTTCTAAAGTTTTATGCCAAAAAGGTGCTTATAACTAACTTGTTATTTGAAAAATATCAAACAACAGATTCCATATTTTTCCTATGTTTATAATAACAAAACATTAGTTATCCCAAGGGTTGGGGTGTTTTCTCCTCAGGGTTATTTTTCTAGGGTTTTTCTAAGGTTTCCTTGTTTTTCTAAATTAAAAGGTATCTCCTTTCTTTTGCACTAAACAAGGGTATAATAAATTTTTCTAGTGAACTACACTGATTAGGGGAGCTAACAAAAATGTGGGTACTCCCTGGTTCTTATTTTAAATTACCTTTCATATTTTCTTTAACTTTAGGCTAAAAATGATTTAAATGGTAAACTCTACCTTAACTTGGTGTACAGAGGGGTTGATTATTTTTAAATAGGTTAGGAAGTGATTAAGTACCTCTCTAAATTTTCTTAACCCCAGTCAAATAGTGTAGCTATTTTTCCTTATTTCTTTGAGCTTTTGATCAGTTAATCATTTAATCAAAACTTTAAAGTTTTCTGTAACACTTAGGGGTTTTATATTTTTCCTAAGTAGTTTACATTATTTAGGGTCTGGCAAAATTGGTTTGACTCGATTTGGGTGAACAAAACAGAAGTTATGAATTTTTCAAGTTCTGTTTGGATTAAAAATCAGATTATTAATAAGGTTTCCTGAAAATCCACTTTGCATCGAAGACCTCGGGTTCTTTCTAAACTAACTCTTTCAGTTATACACCTGCGCTACTATTCCCTTGAGTCACTGACAGCGCACAAAACCCCCTGCCCTTTTCTTCTTCTTCCCCACAGTCCCTCCCCTTAAGTAAATAGTAACCATGGAAAGGAAAAGGACGGCGCGGCTTACCGGCAGCGAGAGAGGTCCGGCGAGGGGCGGGGTTGGCTCCGGGAGGTTCTGGCGGTCACAGCGATGTACGGCTCGATGGCGGTGGTGGCCGGAATCGACCGGACCACATGCGCAGGCGGGTGAACTCGTCGGCGGCGAGTGCTCCAGCCTAACCACGGTGATCTAGTTCAATTAAACGGCACGATGAGCTCCACGGGATGACGTAGAGGCTATGTGCGCAGGGAATCGAAAAATGGTGCAGAGGCTTACCCGGTCTACGTTCACCGGCGATCGGGTGAAGTCTGGCGACCGTGGACTGGTTTCTCCGGCGAGGCAAAGTCCGATTCCTTGCTCGGGGAGCTTCACCAAGGCACGCACAGTCTATTCTGAGGGTTAGACGGGGTCGGGAGAGTCTCTACTGGCCGGTCTACGGTGGCGGGGGATCGGGTGGCCGCGGGCATGCCGTGCGCGGGGCAATGCCGGTGATCTGGTGCTCCGGTGAGGTCGAGCGCGTGTGGAGGAGTACGGTCGAAGTCCCTGGGGGTTTTATAGGCATGGGCGCGGGCAGCGGCGCCGGCTCGGCTTTGGCATGACGCGGGGCACACGGGGGCGCGTGTCGGGCGTGCTCTGGCGAGCTCAGAGCGCGTCGAACACGTGGCTTTTGCTTCTGCCCTTGTTCTTCCCTCTGCTGAGCGGCCAAAACGTACGAATCTTGCCCTAGGACCTGTGATAGATCTCTTCCCTGCACCTAGAGCTATCTAGTTCATGTGAGTACCGAGGGTAGATATGGTCTGGTTTGAGAGATATGGGGGTGGGAAGTTGGCTATGTCAGAGCTATCCAAGCCGAGACAAATCTTGTGCCAAGTCGTGTCAAACGACTTAGGTTTGGGTTTAAACTTTTCTAGGGTGTTCTAGAGGTATTTTGGCGCCACTTTGTCAATTGGGTGAAATGGTTTTGAAGTTTGAATGAGGGTGAACATGTTTGATCTTTTGCCAAAGGTTGGTTTTGGACTTAAACAAATTCTGATTTTTCTTTTGTGCTCAACCCTTTTGTGAACCTTTTGGGATTTTTCTGAAATCTTTTTGGGGTTACTTTCTTACTATTATTTGTAGGGTATTAAGTGTACTACAACTTTTATAATTGGCCCAAGTCATGATCATGTGGTTTTCATAACCCTTTGGTCATACTTACTTCTAGGGCTCCAATTGTCCAAAGGGGTTTGAATTAGGGTTTGGGCAAATCTCCCCCTTATATGTATATGATAAGTCAAGGCATGACATCTAAAATGGGTTGCACTTATTTAGGATCTTGATCTCCAAGTTTGAAGTCCTTTACTCAAATTAAGTCACATGTGATGATGGGCTTTCCTTGTGTAGTCTTTAGTGAAAATCCTAAGGAACACCTGGGGTGTTACAGCCCTCCCCCCTTAAAGGAATCTTGTCCCGAGATTTAGGTAGAGTCCCTTGGAGAGGTGCCATGAAGGTGTGCTGGTGTGTTGCTTCTTCCTTTAACCAAGTTCCTCTAGTTAACTGCTCTTCGAATGTCATCCTCTTTGCAACTTCAGAAGGAAGTCCTTCTCACGTTATTTTCAAAACTTACTATACCTTTAACATCTAAGTTTTTCTTATATTTAGATTCAAAGGGCAGGTGGGGGTGGGGTTTTGGGTTATGCACCGACTCCTTTGGGCAGAAAGTCGGGGAAGCGAGAGCGTAGAAAATCCTCAGTCTCCCATGTAGCCTCTTCTACTGAATGGTGACTCCTCTAAACCTTATACATTCTGATCGATCTTGCCCGCGTTGATCTCTCCCTTTGGTCCAATACCCTGACGGGGTGCTCTTGATAAGACAAGTCTGGTTCTATCTCAATTTCTGGTTCAGGTAGCACTTCAGTGGGTAAGCGAACACATTTCCGCAGCTGGGATACATGGAACACATCATGAACTGCTGACATGTGGGGTGGCAACTTCAACTGATATGCTACGGGTCCACAAGTTTCCTTGATCTCGTAAGGTCCAATGTAGCGGGGAGCTAACTTGCCCTTGATCCCAAACCTCTGAACACCTTTGGTGGGTGACACTTTAAGATAAACATGATCTCCCACTTCAAACTGTAGAGGCTTCCTTCTCTTGTCGTGATAGCTCTTTTGCCTGGCCTAAGCAGCTTCTAGGTTGTTCTTTATAACTCTGACCTTTTCCTCTGCTTCAAGTACCAAGTCTGGTCCAAATATTTCCCTCTCTCCTGCTTGAGACCAATTTAGTGGGGTCCTACACCTTCTCCCATACATGGCTTCGAAAGGTGCCATCTTCAAACTGGCCTGATAGCTGTTATTATAAGAGAACTCTGCCAATGAAAGACACTTGTCCCAATCCTTTCCATAGTGTAGCACACATGCCCTCAACATGTCTTCCAAAATCTGATTCACCCTTTCTGTCTGACCATCTGTTTGGGGATGGTATGCTGAGCTTCTTATTACGTGGGTTCCAAGTGACTCTTGCAATTGCTCCCAAAATCGTGCCACGAATGGTGCTCCTCTGTCCGATACTATAGTCCTTGGTATTCCATGCAAGCAAACTATCTGGTCAATGTAAATTTCAGCATACTTTTCCGTCCTGTGGGTGGTGTGTACCGGCAAGAAATGAGCTGTCTTGGTCAATCTATCCACAATGACCCAAATGGAATCATGGTGCCGGGAGGTATTGGGCAATCCCACAATAAAATCCATGCAAATGTCCTCCCATTTCCAAGATGGTATGGGAAGGGGTTGCAAAGGGCCTGCTACCTTCAAATGACTGGCCTTGATTCTCTGGCAAGTGTCACATTCAGATATATACTTGGCAATTTCCCTCTTCATTCTGGTCCACCAGTACAAAGATTTAAGGTCATGGTACATCTTATTGCTGCTCGGGTGCATGGAGAATTTTGAAAGGTGAGCTTCATCCAATATCTTCTTTCTGAGCTCAGGGTCCTTGGGAACAACTAATCGGTCTCCAAACCATAGGATTCCCTTGCTATCCTGACGGAAGCATTTGTATTTTTCTGCCTTTAATTTGATCATTTGCTTAATGACTTGAACGCCCTTGTCACCAATTTGTGCCATGACTATTTGCTCTTGTAAGGTGGGTTCCACTGAAATATAACTCAAAGCACCAGAGGAAATGACTTCCATTTTCAACTTGCACAACTCATCACATAGGGTGGTGATTCTAGCGTCCATGTTCATACAATTACACTGGGCCTTCCTGCTCAAGGCATCTGCCACAACATTGGCCTTGCCAGGATGGTAATGCACCTCCAAATCATAGTCCTTGATTAGCTCTAACCATCTTCTCTGCCTCATATTAAGATCAGCCTGAGTGAAAATGTATTTGAGACTCTTATGATCAGTGTAAATGTTACAGTGAGCTCCCATCAAGTAATGTCTCCATATCTTGAGAGAATGAACCATAGCTGCTAACTCCAGATCATGTGTGGGGTAGTTCTGCTCATGGGGTCTGAGTGCTCGGGAGGCATAAGCAATGACTCTGTTGTCTTGCATTAAGACACATCCCAATCCAGTACCGGAAGCATCGCAATAAACTTCAAAGGGCTTGGTGTTGTTAGGTTGAGCTAGCACTGGTGCTGTTGTCAAGTGCTGCCTCAGTGTAAGGAAGGCATCCTCACACTTCTGGCTCCATTCATACTTGACTCCTTTCTTCAACAATTCAGTCATTGGCTTGGCAATTCTGGAGAAATCCGGAATAAATCGTCGATAATACCCTGCTAATCCCAGAAAACTCTGAATCTGTCTCACTGCGGTAGGAGGTTTCCAATCCATTACTTCTTGTACCTTCTCAGGATCAACTGATATCCCATCCTGAGAAATTGTGTGACCCAAAATTTTAATTTCCCTCAGCCAGAAATCACATTTGGACAATTTGGCATACAACTGATGGTCACGCAGTCTCTGAAGTACAATATGCAAATGTTTAGTGTGCTCAGCTTCACTCTTGGAATAAACCAGAATATCATCAATAAAAACCACCACGAATTTGTCCAGCTCTGGCATGAATACTAAGTTCATCAAATACATGAAATAAGTCGAGGCATTGGTTAGCCCAAAAGACATCACCAAAAATTCATAGAGTCCATATCTGGTAGAGAAAGCCGTCTTGGGAATGTCGCTGGCACGGATCTTGATCTGATGGTAACCCGAGCGAAGGTCTATCTTGGAGAACACTTTGGCTCCTACCAATTGATCAAACAAAACATCAATGCGGGGTAGTGGGTATTTGTTCTTGATAGTCACCGCATTGAGAGGGCGGTAATCGACACACATTCTTAGACTTTCATCCTTCTTCTTTACAAACAAGGCTAGGCATCCCCATGGTGAAGTACTTGGGCGAATAAACCCTTTGTCCAACAACTCTTGAAGTTGCTTTTTCAATTCTGCCAATTCCGCTGGAGGCATCCTATAAGGCCTCTTGGATATAGGAGCAGTCCCAGGTTGCAATTCAATTGCGAACTCTATGTCTCTATCGGGTGGCATCCCTGGCAATTCTTCCGGAAAAACATCTGGGTAGTCACAGACTACTGGGATTCTCTCAACTGGGGACTCTATCATAACGAAGGCACAGGAACGAGTACAACCCTGATTGGGCAAAAATAATGTGGTTTCACCATAAGTAGGTGAGTGCACCTCAATGGCCCTCACTGCAATATCAATCACGGCCTGATGCTTGGTTAACCAGTCAGCTCCCAATATGGTATCCACGCTATCCAAACCCAAAATGAGAAGGTTGGTTTTAATTATCAAACTACCAAACTTTATAGGCACATTCTTGTTGATTTGATTGGTGGCAATCCTGCCTCCTGGTGTTGAAATTGTAATACCCCCATTGGTGTGATGGAAAGGTAGCTGACATTTGGCACTAAATTTGGTACTGATAAAACTATGTGATGCACCAGAATCAAAAAGAATAATAGCAGGATAATTCAAAACTGAAAAGATACCAGTCATGACGGGTGCTCCCTCTGGAATGTCAGCCATGGTGGTGAAGTTCAGTTTGCCTTGTCTTACTTGCACCTTCTGCCTCTTGCCTTGGTTCTGGTTGGCATTTTGCCCCTGCCGCTGCTGGTTTCTGGGGCAATTCTTGGCATAATGCCCGGTGTTACCACAAGTGAAACACTTGTTGTCATTGGTCTGGCGATACTGCTGCTGTGGCTGATTGTTCCTCTGAACTGGAAATGGGGCGCGGTTGGGTGCCTGCTGCTGCTGTGGTCGGATCACCCAACGTCCTTGCTGCTGCTGAGGTCCCCTGTTCTGAGTGTCAGAGACAATCCTGAAGCGCTGTGGCTGAGCTGAAGGTCCTGCCACAGGGGTCTTCCTCTTCTTCTCTGCTTGACGAGTTGTAATACAGTCCTCCTGAGAAATGGCCATGTTGACTAACTTATTGTAGCTGTTGGCCCTGACCGTGTTGAGACGGTCACGGAGCTTAGTGCTAAGCCCCCTCCTGAACCTGTCCCTCTTCTTCTCATCAGTGTCTGTATGATACCCGGCATACTGGCACAGGTCATTGAAGGCCTGAGCATACTGTAACACTGTCCGGTTTTCCTGAGTGAGTGCCAGAAACTCGTTGAGCTTGCGGTCCATAATGCCTGCTGGTATATGATGGCCCCTGAAAGCTGCCTTGAACTCTCTCCATTCCACCTCATGGTCGGCTAGCTACATAGCAAGAAAGTGGTCCCACCATGTCCGCGCGGGTCCGCGAAGCTGCTGGGTGGCGAACCTGACCTTAGTCGCCTCTGAACAAACTTCATTGAGTAGTGGGAATTTGGACTCCACTACCCGCAGCCATACATCAGCATCAAGTGGGTCATCTGCCCTGGTGAACAAAGGTGGCTGGGTACTGAGGAACTCCTGATAAGTGGCTGCCGCCGGGTGACGCTGACGATCACCACCACCACCATAATGCTGAGGTGGCGGCTGACGCTGCGCCAACTGTCGCAGAATCTCGTTCTGCTGAGCCATCAGCTCTTGCAGAGTGGGAGGTGGTGGCGGTGGTGGAGGAATGCGCTCATTCTGTCCACGACGCGCTCTCCCTGCCATCTAAAAAATCATGGATATTCTCAATATTATATTTCCGAGGTTCAATGTTACATCACGGTGAAAGAGTCAAAAAGGGTAAAACCAATATATTCTTGCATAATTATAACAGATTCCGCATGGCATAAACTTTTCTTCTTAAATTAAAACGGGCATCATTTATCATCCCTACTTCCAAAAGAGTTTGTCATGATTACATCAATAAATCAAAAGACTCAACTCCATCTAGCCTAGTACCCTAAGGGTGCAAAAGCTAAGCTAGTTCTGAGGAGTCTATCGTCACAGACTTCTGACTCTATTTCTGCGACCTAGTGAGCAAACGAGGCAACGCTCGATTCGGGAGAAGGTGGTCTCCCTGAGCCAGCAGTGTCCAAGCTGGAGGCAGGCTCCTCTCCTCCCTCGATGTCGACGTCCTCGTTGGCATCCATGTCCTGGATCTTCTGGTGGTGCATGTCCAGATGCTGGTTAGCCTCCGCAAGCTGCTGCTGAGTATTGATAAGCTGATCCTCGAGAACCTCAATGGTGTTCTCCCTGGTTCCCACTAGCTCCTCAAGCTCGTGGATCTCATCTGACAACTGCTCCACTTGTAGATCTTTTTCCACCATCTCAGTGGACAAGTCAACCACAAGCTCCTCTCTGTTATCCAAAGTGATCTTGGTAGCCTCCAATAGTGCCATCAGATGAGACATGGCCTCTCCTCGCATCACTTGCAGACGATACAGGGCATTCATGCACCGCACCGTCAAGTGAGCAGTCTGGCCTGGGTAGATAGCCCAAATATCCTTGGCATGCTCCACTCAATCCTTCCACATTGGGTCGTCCTCCTTTTCCGCAGGGAACAACCCAATGGGGTGAGTGGACAGCTCCAAGGGGTGGAATCCGCAGAAGGTGGTCAGTCCGTGAAGAGCAATCGCCTCGATAGTATCTTCAGCTCTGTATCCAAAAGACTCAGAGTCCAGCGAACGCTAGCCTGGCTGCAGGGGATGAGGCTCCAGGGTCATCCTCACCCTACAACGGGGCACTCGGTGCTTCTCAAACAGCCGCACCGCGTACTGGGGAGGTGTCGCATAACCAGCTCCTTGAAGTACCTCCCACAAGATACGAAGAAAACCCTCTCGTGCAAGCCCGTCCGTGTGGGACTGTGCATTCCCTTCGCCCGAGGATTCGTGAGAAGTCATCTGTGCATGGTTAAGCGTGAGTAAAAGAAAAAGAATTATGAAATGAAAAGGGATCGCGATTTAGCCTCTCTAAAACTACGACAATGGTACTGGGGTACTTAATTTGTTATTACTATGTATTAAGGTTCTTACCTACTTATTAAATAGTTTAATTAAGGATGCATGCATGCTTGTCCTAACCGACCTCACATCAACTTAAAGGGAATAGGAAGGATCTCCTATCCCTTATAGTAGCCTATAGGGCTTACTTAATTAGCCACCTAGCTACCCCTTTATTATCCTAAGGCTTCACGTCCTAGGTCTATCCTTATCGTCCTGACGATCTATCCAACATTTGTTCCTAACAAGTTTTACTTTGAAAGAGGATGGTATTTACAGTTTATTGATTCCTCTGTGGTGGTACGAGCTCCGATACCAGCTGTGGTGGAACTGCCTGAATTATTCCAACTTAAGTGCCTAAGTCCTGCCTTAGAGGCTAGAACACACTTAAATGGGAATAACTCATCAATCCCTCGGATCTAGTCCGACGAGGCCACTGACAGGATCAAGTACCACAGTATCACTCGATGGTGAGTCACAGAGCAAATACAATAAAGCATAAAACCATACATTAAGGAGTATTAAACTTATTACACCATCATCGGAGATTTAGCAAAAGTAGTCATCATTGTTCGAGGTGCGGCGGAATAAAACCAACGATAAATAAACAGAGAGATGGGGAAGCCTGTCCCATCACTCCTCCGGCTCCTCCTCAGCCGAGGTAGGGTCTCACTCGACTGTCCAACCCGGTGGCAAGGTGGACGGCCAAGTCACTCCAGCAACCATGTCCTCCAGAGAACCTGTAAAATTTATGCCACAAGCAAGGCTGAGTATACTAATACTCAGCTAGACTTACCCGGTGTGAGGAGTCTACTCCTCTACCTCTAGACAAGCAGCTGTTTGGCTGAGGGTTTTGGTTGCCAAAAGCACTAGCTGAGTCTATAAATCAAATTTTAGTTTTGTCAATTTTTAGTGTGACTCTCTTAAGACTAAATGTGTACCTATCTTATCATACATGGTATCAAACATTTAGCAATCAACAACTTTTTCCAATTCATCACCTTTCCACTTGTTACTCAATGTAGCAGCATGGATCAAGCAGTCTCATTAGCTGCAAGAAGCAGACGATTCGAACCAAGTTTTTATCCTTGCAAGGTAAACCTAAACACATGACGTGGCGAGGCACTCCGTCCCCACACACATCAACCGTCCCCATCGATTCTCTGGCAGCAGATCAGGGCTCACCGCCTTGGCGTATAATGCCTCACTGACCCCGACTGCCGTCGTGCAGTGACCGCACTTGTACCCACCATAACCGGAATGGGAGACCACGTCTCATGTCACGTGAGGGGATATGTCTGCTGGCAGGTTCAATCAGGTACTAGGCTTACCGATTTACCATATTTCTCGGCATGTGCTTAGTACATTCAAACGCTTGACACACGGTACCACACCTTAATCCTTATTCCAATTTCCGTCTTGTAGACAACGCATCCCCATGGATCGTTGTCCACAGACTATCATCATTACGATATATCAAAAATGGATACAACCAATTTCTGACCTCGCGCGAGTGCTAGAAAAATCACTCGACTTCTACCGAGATCCCTAATTAGTAAAGCAGCTACTCGACCTAGCATACTAGTAACCATCACAAAAGGATTCCTGAGATCATGCAACTAGGGTTTCAAACAACTCCTACACTTAAGTGCACAATACAAGCCTACAATCATTAAGTGCAGTAAATAATATATAGAACTGGTTATGCATAAAACCGGGGCTTGCCTTCCAAAGCTGGGGCAGGCAGATCCTCTAGGGCAGGCTCTGGTGCTGGATCCGGGGCTACCTCCTGAGCAACTCCTTGCTCCAGCACGAGGACGTACTCTCCGTCAGCGAGGTTGCAATCTATCGAATGCAATGAATAAGGATATGTATGCTATGATTATGCAGGATTTAGTAATCATTATGCTAAGTGAAGAAAAACTAAGTTAGTTAATAACTTAGGGTTTCCTGGTTATACGGGGCTCTTGGTGGTTTATGCTTACCATTCTAGGTTTGGGTTTTGGTCTAGGGATAAGCATAGTGGATTGAAACTTGGATTTCCCTTAGATGTTTTAGTATGCATTTAAGGGGTTTTGCTGGTTGGGTTAGGGTAACATTAATCTCCACTATTAATTCCCCCTTTTCATTTTCTATTTATGAATTCTAGTGTGGGTTTGGACTACAACAGTGATTTAACTTTTTCAAAAAATTCTGCAAAAATTACAGTGGATTACTAGTTGTCACTGTAGTTTGTCTTATAAATTTGAGGTGGATACTAATTCAGACACTACTTGTGCAAAATTAACAAGGATAAGTTTTAAAAGTGCATTTGCACTATAGCTGGGATTTAATTGAGGTTTTTGTACTAAACTTTATTTTTGTCCAGATACATAAGTGATATTAGGCCTCTGTGTTAAAAATCACAGAAAAAGGCTTACTGGATATTTAGTTGTGAATTTCTAAAGTTTTATGCCAAAAAGGTGCTTATAACTAACTTGTTATTTGAAAAATATCAAACAACAGATTCCATATTTTTTTCTATGTTTATAATAACAAAACATTAGTTATCCCAAGGGTTGGGGTGTTTTCTCCTCAGGGTTATTTTTCTAGGGTTTTTCTAAGGTTTCCTTGTTTTTCTAAATTAAAAGGTATCTCCTTTCTTTTGCACTAAACAAGGGTATAATAAATTTTTCTAGTGAACTACACTGATTAGGGGAGCTAAAAAAATGTGGGTACGCCCTGGTTCTTATTTTAAATTACCTTTCATATTTTCTTTAACTTTAGGCTAAAAATGATTAAAATGGTAAACTCTACCTTAACTTGGTGTACAGAGAGGTTGATTATTTTTAAATAGGTTAGGAAGTGATTAAGTACCTCTCTAAATTTTCTTAACCCCAGTCAAATAGTGTAGCTATTTTTCCTTATTTCTTTGAGCTTTTGATCAGTTAATCATTTAAATCAAAACTTTAAAGTTTTCTATAACACTTAGGGGTTTTATATTTTTCCTAAGTAGTTTACATTATTTAGGGTCTGGCAAAATTGGTTTGACTCGATTTGGGTGAACAAAATAGAAGTTATGAATTTTTCAAGTTCTGTTTGGATTAAAATCAGATTATTAATAAGGTTTCCTGAAAATCCACTTTGCATCGAAGACCTTGGGTTCTTTCTAAACTAACTCTTTCAGTTATACCCCTGCGCTACTATTCCCTTGAGTCACTGACAGCGCACAAAACCCCCTGCCCTTTTCTTCTTCTTCCCCGCGGTCCCTCCCCTTAAGTAAACAGTAACCATGGAAAGGAAAAGGACGGCGCGGCTTACCGGCAGCGAGAGAGGTCCGGCGAGGGGCGGGGTTGGCTCCGGGAGGTTCTGGCGGTCACAGCGATGTACGGCTCGATGGCGGTGGTGGCCGGAATCGACCGGACCACATGCGCAGGCGGGTGAACTCGTCGGCGGCGAGTGCTCCAGCCTAACCACGGTGATCTAGTTCAATTAAACGGCACGATGAGCTCCACGGGATGACGTAGAGGCTATGTGCGCAGGGAATCGGAAAATGGTGCAGAGGCTTACCCGGTCTACGTTCACCGGCGATCGGGTGAAGTCTGGCGACCGTGGACTGGTTTCTCCGGCGAGGCAAAGTCCGATTCCTTGCTCGGGGAGCTTCACCAAGGCACGCACAGTCTATTCCGAGGGTCAGACGGGGTCGGGAGAGTCTCTACTGGCCGGTCTACGGTGGCGGGGGATCGGGTGGCCGCGGGCACGCCGTGCGCGGGGCAATGCCGGTGATCTGGTGCTCTGGTGAGGTCGAGCGCGTGTGGAGGAGTACGGTCGAAGTCCCTGGGGGTTTTATAGGCATGGGCGCGGGCAGCGGCGCCGGCTCGGCTTTGGCATGACGCGGGGCACACGGGGGCGCGTGTCGGGCGTGCTCTGGCGAGCTCAGAGCGCGTCGAACACGTGGCTTTTGCTTCTGCCCTTGTTCTTCCCTCTGCTGAGCGGCCAAAACGTACGAATCTTGCCCTAGGACCTGTGATAGATCTCTTCCCTGCACCTAGAGCTATCTAGTTCATGTGAGTACCGAGGGTAGATATGGTCTGGTTTGAGAGATATGGGGGTGGGAAGTTGGCTATGTCAGAGCTGTCCAAGCCGAGACAAATCTTGTGCCAAGTCGTGTCAAACGACTTAGGGTTGGGTTTAAACTTTTCTAGGGTGTTCTAGAGGTATTTTGGTGCCACTTTGTCAATTGGGTCAAATGGTTTTGAAGTTTGAATGAGGGTGAACATGTTTGATCTTTGGCCAAAGGTTGGTTTTGGACTGAGACAAATTCTGATTTTTCTTTTGTGCTCAACCCTTTTGTGAACCTTTTGGGGTTTTTCTGAAATCTTTTTGGGGTTACTTTCTTACTATTATTTGTAGGGTATTAAGTGTACTACAACTTTTATAATTGGCCCAAGTCATGATCATGTGGTTTTCATAACCCTTTGGTCATACTTACTTCTAGGGCTCCAATTGTCCAAAGGGGTTTGAATTAGGGTTTGGGCAAATCTCCCCCTTATATGTGCATGATAAGTCAAGGCATGACATCTAAAATGGGTTGAACTTATTTAGGATCTTGATCTCCAAGTTTGAAGTTCTTTACTCAAATTAAGTCACATGTGATGATGGGCTTTCCTTGTGTTGTCTTTAGTGAAAATCCTAAGGAACACCTGGGGTGTTACACTTCGCAGGCCGAGGTCCACGACGGTGAACTGCACAGACCGAACTCCGGCGAGCCTACGCCAGTCGGATACCGCAACGGCTCGGACTCTCATGCGACAGACACCAGATTGGACCCCTCCCGCCCATTTCCCCTCAATCAATTTCACCAGCGGGGCTTTGAATCAACCGGTTCACGGCGACAGTGCGGATGATCGGATGGGTAAACGTGTTCCGAATAACCGACGACATGGATGACAAAATTGAAGCTTGGGGAAGCTTTACGGGTTCACCAGAGGTTATGTACATGCTTGAATTTGGACTAGGCAAGTGTGACACCCACTTTGTAAATTGCTAGGAATAATGCCAGTAGAGGGACAATTTCTCTTTTTGTGAGTTTGATCTTTATGCATCATCATATGTGAACACCATGTCCAAGAACAATTAATAAAAATATATGCTACTAAATCCTTGCATCATGCTGAATATTTTATTTTTGTGTGCATTTTATAACAAGAAAATAATAAAGACCAAAAGGGGGAAAATTAAATCCTAAAAGAAATTCCTGAATCTAGAAAAGAGAAGGAAATAAATAATGTAAGGATAAAAATATGTAAATGAAAATACATTATTCCAACATTAGAGTGTGAATTTGTATAATGGACTCAAAATAGAAACTCACAATTCAAATTCAAATTTGGATTCAAAACAATTAAATAAAACAGAAAAAAAGAAGAAAAAGGAAAAGAACCCACCTGGGCCGGCTGCTACCAATTCGGCCCATGGGGAGTTAACATCCGCGCGGCCTGCTTCCACACCCGCGTTGCCGCGTCCTCTCTGGCGGGTGGAGCCCACAGGTCGGCTTCACGCCGCGGATGAGTTTCTAGCTTCTGCGATTCACTGGCGTGCGGGTCCTCCATGTCATACGCCCAGGCGCGCAGTCGCCATTCTTCCTCCCGGGAGCGCCCGGAAATCCGCAGAGCTCGGACGACCATCGCGCTGAAACAACCTCCGACGAATCCGCCGTGTTCCGGACCGAAGCTAGCGCCCTGATCAATTCCCAGGTGGGTATAATATCAGACGCCGGACCCTAAAACTCACCCTCCTCTCGTTACACGCAAAATCCAGCTGCTTCGGGGAGGTTAGTGTCGTGTTCGCCGCCGGCGTTGATCTCACCCACGGCTGGCGTCCGTGCGTCCGTGGTGTGACGGGGTACTTCAGAGGCTTGCTGGTGGTTCACCCGTTGACGAGTTGGGGGGGAAATCAATCCAGTGGCGGCCGGAATTCGACATCGCGTCCATTGGTCCGCCGTAGGAAGCCTAGCACCAGTTAGACCTCGGCATTCGGTGAGCTCTCAGTTCTTTGCCCTTGCCGTATTCTTTTACCTAGCTATTGCCGCGCCGTCATCAATCGTGGGCGATTTGGGCTCGAATTTGGCCTTTGGGCGGGGTATGTCGTTCGGGCGCCGCTCGTATCGCGGTCAGGGGTATTCGGCTGTGTGGCGGTCGGCAAAATCGTTCCCCAGGTGTTCGTCCATGGGCTAGCTTCGTGTTGCGCCAACTCCCTTCAAGGTTGATGCATTCGTACCCCGCGGAGACTTCTCCGGCCATGGCGGCCACCGTGGATTTGCCTCCGCCGTCGCTCTCGCTCGTCGGTGTGGGAGGAGAGAAAGGGTTGTGACCGTTGATCCATAGTTCGACGGTTGCGATTAGATCAAGGGATGCCGTTCGGGTGGATTAGCCAGCGCCGTTGATCTAGATCCAACGGGCGTAGTTAGATCCGATTTCATAAACTCTGGGCCGTCGGATCCCGATCGGGCGGCTGGTAATGCATACCGGTTCGGCCGAGATCCGATCTAATCCGTGCCCTTGGCAAGTGATCCAACGGCCGAGACTCGCCCGTACCCCTTCGCGGGTACGTTTTGCTAAAGAAACCCTGTAGTTTATAGAAATCAACCCGCCATCCACCTTCACTGCGTACTGTGTCTATAGATTTTTACCCCGAGCCCCCTAGGTTTCTTGGAAAATGAGGCCCAGTCCAGTGCGGTTTGAAATTGATTAAATGAATTAGAAAATAGATTTTTAATATGAAAACAATTACTATAACTTGATAAAATCATAGAAAATCCATTTTTAGTCCAAATCACTTCATTCCAGTTCCTAAAATTTTGTAATTTTATTCTCTAGCACTTAGTGTCTCTGTTTTATCATGACAACAGTAAGAAATTTAATTCCACACTTAATCTTATTCTAAACACATAAAACCTTTGAAAATTCATAACTTAAAATCTATAACTCAGAAAATTATGATTTCTGTTCCTAGGTTTTTATTTTAATGTATAGAATATTTCTGAGTATTTTGTTTACATGTTTGGTGTAATGTTAATTTTCCCTATATCCTGTGCTTGTTTGTATTGTGGCGAGTAGAAGAGCCCGTTGCTGAGGATCCTGGTGAGCAGCAGGTTGAAGTAGCTGAGCAGGAGCTCATTGAAGGCAAGTTGTGCCCTTGACCACTTTTTACCCAATAATGTTCTTTAATATCACATACTCATGCATAGGTTAATTTTGATGGGACCCAATAGGTCACCCTAGATTGTTTATCTCATTACCTTGTTTACCCCTGAATCACTTGGGTAGTTTGCTATTGCTTTACATGGTTTTGGGATAATCATTTATTATATCTATGTTCCAATTATTCTTGTTATTCTGTTTATGTTCATGTTGAGATCATTAATGTTAATTGGAACATAGAGCTTAACTTGAGAACCACGTGCCACCACAAGGGAGGAATGGGACCCCTTGGCTGACTAATTAGGAAAGCTAGTGGAAGACTACCTTACCCGAAAGGGGCAAGGGCAGTAGGGGAGTGGTCAGTGTAGGGAGGTCCCTGGTTGATTTTGCTGCGATGGCGGTCAGCCAGGAACCCTGCATTGGAACTTCCTATAAACTGTAGCGGGTTTTCGGAAGCTAGTGGAACTTTGTAAAGGCCTCGTAGTGTTGCCCTGCCGCGCTTCCTAGGTAGAGGTGTATGGGATTCATGACCCCTTGGCAGATGGGTAACATGACTTGTGGGTAAAGGGTACAACCTCTGCAGAGTGTAAAACTGGTATACTAGCCGAGCTCACGGTCATGAGCAGCTCAGGACTCTCTGATGTTTAAATTATGGAACTTAAATTCAATTTTGTCATTCGCATTGCATGGGTTTATTATTAATTTTGTTCTATTACTTTACTTATGGTTTGGTATCTACTTACACTTAGTAACTGCTAATAAAATTTTGACCAACTACTTAGAAGCAATGCTCAGCTTTAACCCCTGTCATTGAATAGCCTTACACATCACATGAACTCACACCTTTGTGAGTTTATGTCCACTGGTTCCCCACAACTTGTTGAGCTATGATCATGTGTGAGCTCACCCTTGCTGTCTCACACCCCCCCACAGGAGATGATCAGGTGGTTCAGGAGGAGCCGCCTAACACTGAGGAGTTCGATCTGATCTAGGTGGCGTTTCCCAGTCGACATTGGCGCCGACGATCCTTAGTTCGTTTTATCTTTATTATTTTATTTTGTAATAAGTCTTCCGCTATGTAATAAATACTCTGATGTTTTATGACATTTATCTCTATACACTCTGTTATTATATATGTTGTCTTCTTGGCGCATGTATGAGATGCACCCGGCTTTGTTCCTTAAAACCGGGTGTTACAGAAGTGGTATCAGAGGAAATGTTGACTGTAGGACGAAACCTAGATAGAAATGGACAACCCTTACCTACTTATCTTACTCTGATTCATTCCATACTTACCTTATCTTGATCCTGTCTCACCTTCTACTGTTCTACTCTGATCATTCTTACCTTTTCTACTCTGAGACAAGATGGATTTCAAACCTTGGAATCCCTACCCCTATGACATTCTTAAGAGTTAGGGAACCCAAAACAAAAGTTAAAACTATTTTCTTAAAAAAAATGTTGGTTGATTGTGCTGATGCTAAATGTCTGATTTGCTTCTTTGATTGATTGAATTATTATAGATGGACATCTTAGCATGTACCAACAAAAGGTATTGAATTAGCTATAGTAGGTGAAATATTAAACTGCTTAGCTAATAAATCCCCCAAAGTAACATGATTGTAATTACTGCCTTGTCTACTGCTTTTTCTTACCATATGTATCTAACTCAGATGGTCAATACCAGGAGGGGTGGTGGAATTGATTTGCCTCCTAACCGACACACTCGAAGAATTTATAAACAACCTCAGCCACAACCTGCAGAGATGAATCCTCCCAATCCTCCACCAGGCGGAGTTGACCCACTGGTTGCTGCTCAGATGGCGGTGATGCAGCAAATGGCAGACACTATGGCTGATATGCGTGCCCAGATGCAACAAGAACGCCAGGAGATGCGTCAGGAAAGAGAAGATATACGACAGGAGTTGCGCCAGGAGCGAGATGAGATACGCCAGGAAAGGAGGGCGCAACAACAGCAGCTGCAACAGCAAATGCAACAACAGCAACAGCAGCAACAAGTACCACTGCCTCCACCACCACCACCACCAGTTCCACCTCGTGATAAGCACCGGGAGTTCATGAGTCATAAGCCACCTACATTCGCTAGCTCACCTGATCCACTGGACGCGGATGATTGGCTGAAGTCCGTTGAGAAGATGCTGAATATTGCACAGTGCACGGACCGGGAGAAGGTTTTATATGCTTCTGGACGTCTGACTGGTCCTGCTGCTGACTGGTGGGATTCTTATACTGCTGCCCATGATGCTGCGGATACAATTACTTGGGCAGAATTCAGTACACAGTTCAGGAACTACCATATTCCAGCCGGTATGATAAAGATCAAGAAGAAGGAATTTCTGTCGCTGAAGCAAGGAAGTATGTCAGTCAGCGAGTACCGCGACAAGTTTATTCAGTTATCCAGATATGCCCCTGAAGAAGTTGCTGAGGACGAGAGGAAGCAAGAGCATTTCGTTGAAGGACTTAATGGACCACTGCAGTATGCTCTTGTGGCACACACATTTCCATCATTTCAGAGGCTGCTTGATAAGGCACTGGCTATTGAACACAAGCGTGTTCAGCTGGGTGATTTGAAGAGAAAGGCAATATCTCAAGGACAAGGAAGCAGCAGTGTTCGTCCTCGCTACAGTTCACCACAGGGTACACCGACTCGACCAGGAGGACCACGCCCAGTTCAGCAATCACCACTGAGGACTCCACCTCCTCGACAGGCTACCCCTACTGGCACCCCGACGAAGTTTTCAGGACAGAGTCCGGGTACTCAATGTTTCAAGTGTGGGAAGATTGGTCATTATGCAAATGTCTGCCCACAGAGGATTGCTACTACTCCAGTTCAGAACAGGCAGCAAACTCCAGGATCTGGCAAGGGATATTCTATTGCCAAGGTTAATCAAGTCAGCGTTGATGCTACTCCGGATGGAGGGGACCTCGTAATTGGTATGTTTTATGTTAATGCAATTCCTGCAACCATATTATTTGATTCTGGTGCTACACATTCATTCATGTCTGCTAGATATGCCAACACAAATGAAATACCACGGCTAAATATGAGAAAACCCATGATAGTAATTACACCTAAAGGGCCTGTTGAGGCGAATCAAATGACACGTAGATTGACATTAACCATTATGGGTAGAGAATTTGGAGCTACTGCTATAATATTGGAGTCAAGCAGTATAGATCTGATCCTTGGTATGTCATGGCTAAGAAAGGCAAAGGCCGTTATAGCATGTGGTAGAGGTACCGTAGAACTCACTACCACTAAAGGAGAAAGATTTCAAGTTAATATTGCAGTAACCTCCTCACCTATGCGTGCAATGTTCTTTATACCTGAGGAGTTTGTTGGTGACAACATCCGGGTGGTTAGAGATTTTCCGGATGTCTTTCCAGAGGAGTTACCAGGGATGCCACCTGATAGAGAAGTTGAGTTTGTTATTGACCTCTTACCTGGAACCGCCCCTATTTCTAAACGGCCATATAGGATGTCCGTAGAGGAGTTGAAGGAACTTAAGAAGTAGTTAACTGAGTTACAAGAGGCTGGGTACATTCGTCCGAGTTCCTCACCTTGGGGAGCACCGGTCTTGTTTGTACAGAAGAAGGATGGATCGCAACGGATGTGTGTGGATTATAGATCTCTTAATGATGTTACGGTGAAGAACAAGTATCCGTTGCCCCGTATTGAGGATTTATTTGATCAGATGAGAGGTGCAAGAGTATTTTCGAAGATTGATCTCCGATCGGGATACCATCAGATGAGGATTAGACCATCGGATATTCCCAAGACGGCGTTCTCGACCAGATATGGATTATATGAGTTCACAGTTATGTCGTTTGGATTGACTAACGCACCAGCTTATTTTATGAACTTGATGAACAAGGTGTTTATGGAGTATTTGGACAGATTCGTCGTGGTATTCATCGACGATATTCTTATTTATTCTCAGAGTGATAGTGATCACGAGGAACATCTGAGGTTGGTGCTACAGAAGCTACGAGATAATCAACTCTATGCCAAGTTCAGCAAGTGCGAGTTTTGGATTGGCGAGGTGCCATTTCTTGGTCATATTATTTCTAATGGAGGAATAGCAGTGGATCCTGCTAAAGTTAAGGAGATAATGGAGTGGAGAGTACCCACTACAGTTACTGAGATTTGGAGTTTCTTAGGACTTGCTGGATATTATCGGAGGTTTATCGAAGGATTTTCTAAGATTGCCAAGCCTATGACTTCGCTTTTGGAGAAAGGAAAAGAATTTAAGTGGGACGAGAAGTGTCAAGACAGCTTTGATCTATTGAAGAAAAGATTGATGTCGCCCCCAGTGTTGATTATGCCAGACCTACAGAAGGGATTTGACATTTATTGTGATGCATGTGGCCAAGGACTTGGATGTGTGTTCATGCAAGAAGGACATGTGATTGCTTATGCTTCTCGACAGTTACGCAAACATGAATTGAACTACCCCACTCATGACTTGGAATTGGCAGCCGTTGTGCATGCACTTAAGATTTGGAGACATTATATCATGGGAACCAAGAGCCAAGTATATACGGATCATAAGAGTTTGAAGTATATATTCACTCAGAAGGATCTCAACCTTAGGCAACGCCGTTGGTTGGAGCTTATTAAGGATTATGATTTGGAGATTCACTATCACCCGGGCAAGGCAAACTTGGTTGCAGATGCCTTGAGTCGCAAGGAGCATGTTCATTCAGCTATTGTTGCCCAGCTACCCGATGAGATTGTTGAGGATTTCAGGAGACTTAACCTGGGGATAGTTGCTCATACTGAGGGAGTTACTATTGATGTGGAACCTACTTTGGAGCAAGAGATCCGCAAAGGACAAATTGGTGATGCTAAAATAAAAGAGATTAAGGATCTGATTACTGAAGGTCGAGTTCCGGAATTCACGGAAGATGAGCAGGGCACTGTATGGTTCAAGGACAGGATGTGTGTTCCTGATATTAAAAGCCTTCGAGAGACTATATTGAAGGAGGCCCATGACTCGGATTATTCTATTCATCCTGGTAGTACCAAGATGTATCAGGATTTGAAGCGGAAGTATTGGTGGTATGGATTGAAAAGAGACGTGGCTGCACATGTGGCCATGTGCGATGTATGTCAAAGAGTTAAGGCTGAACACCAGAGGCCAGCTGGACTATTGCACCCACTGAAGATACCCGAGTGGAAGTGGGAAGAGATTGGTATGGATTTCATTACTGGATTGCCTCGCACCCAGAAAGGATATGATGCTATATGGGTGATTGTGGATAGATTGACTAAAGTGGCTCACTTTATTCCTGTCAAGACTACTTATAAAGGTTCTCAGTTAGCAGAGTTATATATGGCCCGGATTGTGTGTTTACATGGAGTACCAAAGAAGATCATGTCCGATCGAGGTTCACAGTTTACCTCAAGATTTTGGAGAAGCTTTCATGAGAACATGAGTACAAAGTTGAATTTTAGCACGGCATATCACCCCCAGACGGATGGACAGACTGAAAGGACTAATCAAGTATTGGAAGATATGTTGAGAGCATGTGCCCTTCAGCATGGAGGAAGTTGGGATAAGAGTCTGCCTTATGCTGAGTTCTCGTATAACAATAGCTATCAGGCCAGTCTGAAGATGTCACCTTTTGAAGCTTTATATGGGAGGAAGTGCAGGACTCCTTTGTATTGGGATCAGACTGGAGAGAGACAGTTCTTTGGGCCTGAACTGATTCAAGAAGCAGAAGAACAAGTCCGTATAATTCGAGAGAATTTGAGAGTGGCTCAAACCAGGCAAAAGAGCTATGCTGATAATAGAAGGAGGCCACTGGAATTCGAAGAAGGAGATTATGTGTATCTCAAGGTGTCACCACTTCGTGGAATGAGGAGATTCAAGGTTAAGGGCAAATTGTCCCCTCGCTATATTGGACCATTCTTGATCTTTAGGAGAGTTGGGGAGATGGCATACCAACTCGAGTTACCTGCTAGTCTATCGGATGTGCATAACGTGTTCCACGTATCTCAACTAAAGAAGTGTCTTCGTGTCCCTGAGGAACAGTTACCAATGGAAGAGCTTAGTGTTCAAGGTGATTTGACTTACACGGAGTACCCGATCAAGATTCTTGACACATTGACTCGAGTTACGAGAAATAAGGTGATAAAGATGTGCAAAGTCCAATGGAGTCACCACGGTGAAGATGAAGCAACTTGGGAAAGAGAAGAAGAGCTTCGCATAGATTTTCCCCACCTTTTCTCTAGTTCTTCTTAAATCTCGAGGACGAGATTATTTTTAAGGGGGGTAGGATTTGTGACACCCACTTTGTAAATTGCTAGGAATAATGCCAGTAGAGGGACAATTTCTCTTTATGTGAGTTTGATCTTTATGCATCATCATATGTGAACACCATGTCCAAGAACAATTAATAAAAATATATGCTACTAAATCCTTGCATCATGCTGAATATTTTATTTTTGTGTGCATTTTATAACAAGAAAATAATAAAGACCAAAAGGGGGAAAATTAAATCCTAAAAGAAATTCCTGAATCTAGAAAAGAGAAGGAAATAAATAATGTAAGGATAAAAATATGTAAATGAAAATACATTATTCCAACATTAGAGTGTGAATTTGTATAATGGACTCAAAATAGAAACTCACAATTCAAATTCAAATTTGGATTCAAAACAATTAAATAAAACAGAAAAAAAGAAGAAAAAGGAAAAGAACCCACCTGGGCCGGCTGCTACCAATTCGGCCCATGGGGAGTTAACATCCGCGCGGCCTGCTTCCACACCCTCGTTGCCGCGTCCTCTCTGGCGGGTGGAGCCCACAGGTCGGCTTCACGCCGCGGATGAGTTTCTAGCTTCTGCGATACACTGGCGTGCGGGTCCTCCATGTCATACGCCCAGGCGCGCAGTCGCCATTCTTCCTCCCGGGAGCGCCCGGAAATCCGCAGAGCTCGGACGACCATCGCGCTGAAACAACCTCCGACGAATCCGCCGCGTTCCGGACCGAAGCTAGCGCCCTGATCAATTCCCAGGTGGGTATAATATCAGACGCCGGACCCTAAAACTCACCCTCCTCTCGTTACACGCAAAATCCAGCTGCTTCGGGGAGGTTAGTGTCGTGTTCGCCGCCGGCGTTGATCTCACCCACGGCTGGCGTCCGTGCGTCCGTGGTGTGACGGGGTACTTCGGAGGCTTGCTGGTGGTTCACCCGTTGACGAGTTGGGGGGGAAATCAATCCAGTGGCGGTCGGAATTCGACATCGCGTCCATTGGTCCGCCGTAGGAAGCCTAGCACCAGTTAGACCTCGGCATTCGGTGAGCTCTCAGTTCTTTGCCCTTGCCGTATTCTTTTACCTAGCTATTGCCGCGCCGTCATCAATCGTGGGCGATTTGGGCTCGAATTTGGCCTTTGGGCGGGGTATGTCGTTCGGGCGCCGCTCGTATCGCGGTCAGGGGTATTCGGCTGTGTGGCGGTCGGCAAAATCGTTCCCCAGGTGTTTGTCCATGGGCTAGCTTCGTGTTGCGCCAACTCCCTTCAAGGTTGATGCATTCGTACCCCGCGGAGACTTCTCCGGCCATGGCGGCCACCGTGGATTTGCCTCCGCCGTCGCTCTCGCTCGTCGGTGTGGGAGGAGAGAAAGGGTTGTGACCGTTGATCCATAGTTCGACGGTTGCGATTAGATCAAGGGATGCCGTTCGGGTGGATTAGCCAGCGCCGTTGATCTAGATCCAACGGGCGTAGTTAGATCCGATTTCATAAACTCTGGGCCGTCGGATCCCGATCGGGCGGCTGGTAATGCATACCGGTTCGGCCGAGATCCGATCTAATCCGTGCCCTTGGCAAGTGATCCAACGGCCGAGACTCGCCCGTACCCCTTCGCGGGTACGTTTTGCTAAAGAAACCCTGTAGTTTATAGAAATCAACCCGCCATCCACCTTCACTGCGTACTGTGTCTATAGATTTTTACCCCGAGCCCCCTAGGTTTCTTGGAAAATGAGGCCCAGTCCAGTGCGGTTTCAAATTGATTAAATGAATTAGAAAATAGATTTTTAATATGAAAACAATTACTATAACTTGATAAAATCATAGAAAATCCATTTTTAGTCCAAATCACTTCATTCTAGTTCCTAAAATTTTGTAATTTTATTCTCTAGCACTTAGTGTCTCTGTTTTATCATGACAACAGTAAGAAATTTAATTCCACACTTAATCTTATTCTAAACACATAAAACCTTTGAAAATCCATAACTTAAAATCTATAACTCAGAAAATTATGATTTCTGTTCCTAGGTTTTTATTTTAATGTATAGAATATTTCTGAGTATTTTGTTTACATGTTTGGTGTAATGTTAATTTTCCCTATATCCTGTGCTTGTTTGTATTGTGGCGAGTAGAAGAGCCCGTTGCTGAGGATCCTGGTGAGCAGCAGGTTGAAGTAGCTGAGCAGGAGCTCATTGAAGACAAGTTGTGCCCTTGACCACTTTTTACCCAATAATGTTCTTTAATATCACATACTCATGCATAGGTTAATTTTGATGGGACCCAATAGGTCACCCTAGATTGTTTATCTCATTACCTTGTTTACCCCTGAATCACTTGGGTAGTTTGCTATTGCTTTACATGGTTTTGGGATAATCATTTATTATATCTATGTTCCAATTATTCTTGTTATTCTGTTTATGTTCATGTTGAGATCATTAATGTTAATTGGAACATAGAGCTTAACTTGAGAACCACGTGCCACCACAAGGGAGGAATGGGACCCCTTGGCTGACTAATTAGGAAAGCTAGTGGAAGACTACCTTACCCGAAAGGGGCAAGGGCAGTAGGGGAGTGGTCAGTGTAGGGAGGTCCCTGGTTGATTTTGCTGCGATGGCGGTCAGCCAGGAACCCTGCATTGGAACTTCCTATAAACTGTAGCGGGTTTTCGGAAGCTAGTGGAACTTTGTAAAGGCCTCGTAGTGTTGCCCTGCCGCGCTTCCTAGGTAGAGGTGTATGGGATTCATGACCCCTTGGCAGATGGGTAACATGACTTGTGGGTAAAGGGTACAACCTCTGCAGAGTGTAAAACTGGTATACTAGCCGAGCTCACGGTCATGAGCAGCTCAGGACTCTCTGATGTTTAAATTATGGAACTTAAATTCAATTTTGTCATTCGCATTGCATGGGTTTATTATTAATTTTGTTCTATTACTTTACTTATGGTTTGGTATTTACTTACACTTAGTAACTGCTAATAAAATTTTGACCAACTACTTAGAAGCAATGCTCAGCTTTAACCCCTGTCATTGAATAGCCTTACACATCACATGAACTCACACCTTTGTGAGTTTATGTCCACTGGTTCCCCACAACTTGTTGAGCTATGATCATGTGTGAGCTCACCCTTGCTGTCTCACACCCCCCCACAGGAGATGATCAGGTGGTTCAGGAGGAGCCGCCTAACACTGAGGAGTTCGATCTGATCTAGGTGGCGTTTCCCAGTCGACATTGGCGCCGACGATCCTTAGTTCGTTTTATCTTTATTATTTTATTTTGTAATAAGTCTTCCGCTATGTAATAAATACTCTGATGTTTTATGACATTTATCTCTATACACTCTGTTATTATATATGTTGTCTTCTTGGCGCATGTATGAGATGCACCCGGCTTTGTTCCTTAAAACCGGGTGTTACAGCAAGAGTAGAACAGCGGGTCGACAGAGAGGGTGTCACGGCGGCGTTCTATGGAGCAGAGGAGTGTTCTGGTGATGGGAGTCTGACAAACTTCAATTGGTCGGCTCCGAGAGCAATAGGAAGCTATAAAAAAGCTAGAACAGGAAGCAATCGGGGAGTTACTGACCCGAGGAGTGCTGGTCATGGAGGAGTTCTTCACGGCCGCGCGAAGAACAGGGCGGAATGGTTTTGTGGACTGTGTGAGTTCTTCTGGTGAAATTGAGTCGATTGCTCAAGTGCTTGTGTGCGTGATGTGGTGAAGAAGTAGGATCCGAGCTCAATTTATAGGCTGATGGCCGGAGTTGGATGAGAATCGCGGAGCTATAACCGCGCCGGCGAGCTCACCGCGCGGGCAGAGCCACGGCGATGGTCCAGTGACCGCCGATTAACCGGGCAGTGCCACCGCAACATTTTAACACCACATCGCAAATTAACTTTACTGTGGCCGTAGACCCATCCCCTACCGTGGTGGCGTTCTTATCGCCGATGAGATCTTTCTGAAGTTCGATGAACAGTGCACCACGATTCAGTTAAAAATCGTCTGATAGCCCATCTTCGGATCAAATTATCCCCAAATTCCTCATGGCACCAAGACTTAATACCTGTAGCAAAGTTGTTGTTCTACAATGGCTCTACAACTTTGTTACATTGACCCAGGGCAAATTCTTTGAATTTCTCAATCTATAGAGCTCCAAACTTAGCCCTGATCAACTGTTTTCAGGCTTAGCTATATGGTCACAAAAGTGGTTTTTTTTGCAAATAGGCCCAAAACCTAGGGTTTCATTTGCAATTCCCCAAGTATGTGAACCATATGACTAAAGGCACCTTATTTCCATGATTTTTGCTCTTTAGTCCAAAAGTGCACTAATTTTGCACTTAGCCCCTAGGGTTTAAGTCTAGGGCTTTCCAGGGTTCTCTTTAGGGTTTTTTGGTGCTCTTAGGGTTTGGATATCCCTTAACTTCATTAATGGTGGTGTTTTATGATCATTATTATCAAGTTTTGAAGTTTTCCCTTGTTTAGGCTTTGGTTACTCTATTAAGCCCAATCTAGGGTTAAACACTGTACCCTAGGGTTTCACTAGTAACATGTCACATCAATACAACTTGTTTGAAATTTTTGCCTAGTGAATGCACTCTAGGTGTGACAAACACATGATATGCCCATGCTTATGATGTTATGCTCAAGTTTTAGTGGCAGTAACACCAGGGGTGTTACATCCTTCCCCCCATAAAAGAATCTCGTCCTGAGATTAAAAGTCCTAGGGTAAGTAATGGAAAAGGAAATGCTTCACACTTTTATTTCCTTATTCTTGGTACAAGGCAGGGGTGGTTTGGGGTTCACTCCTTCATTACAACAATTGTATACACTTTACAAATTACATGAGGCTAAAAAGCCTAGGAAATTCTTTTCTAAAAAGTCATGAGTTTCCCATGTAGCCTCATCTTCTGAATGCTGGTTCCACTGTATCTTGTAAAACTTGAGAGTTTCCCTTCGGGTAATTATGTCCTTTTGATCCAAGACTCGAATAGGGTGTTCTGAATATGTCAAGTCTGGTTCTAAGGCAACATCCGTTACTTCAATGGTTCGATCGAGAACCCGAAGACACTTCTTCAATTGAGACACGTGGAACACATTATGTACAGCAGACAAGGTTTCGGGTAACTGGAGTCGGTACGCCACTGGTCCACATTGCTCAAGAATAGGGAAAGGACCAATGTACCGGGGTGCAAGCTTCCCTTTTACCCTGAAACGTGATACACCCTTCATTGGTGAGACCTTTAGGTAGACATAATCTCCAACTAGAAAGTACAAGGGCATCCGTCGTTTGTCTGTGTAACTCTTCTGTCGAGCTTGGGCTTTCTTCAAATTATGAATTATTCATTGAACTTTCTTTTCTGTCTCCTTTACCATATCAGGCCTGAAGAAGTTTCTTTCACAAAGATCAGACCAGTTTAACGGAGTACGACACCGTCATCCGTACAAAGCTTCAAAGGGTGCCATTTTGATGCTTTCTTGATAGCTATTATTGTACGAGAACTCCGCTAATGGTAAACAATCATCCCATTTCTGTGGGAATTCTAGAACACAAGCCCGTAACATGTCCTCAAGTATTTGATTCACTCTCTCAGTCTGTCCACTAGTTTGGGGGTGATAGGCCAAACTGTGAAACAACTTGGTACCCAGGGACTTATGAAGTGTTTCCCAAAACTTGGCTACAAATTGCGGTCCACGATCCGACACTATCGTCTTTGGAACCCCATGCAGACTAAGAGTACGAGCATTATATAATTGGGCATAGACAGCAACTGGTTGATTTGTTTTGACTGGCAGAAAATGGGCTATCTTGGTAAGTCGATCAACTATAACCCAAATAGAATCATACCCTTTTGTTGTCCTGGGCAATCCCACAATGAAGTCCATGCTTATATCTTCCCATTTCCATGTTGGGCTAGGTAAAGATTGTAATGGACCAGCAATCTTCATGTGTATGGCCTTGACTCGTCTACAAGTGTCACATCGTGCTACATAGCGTGCGATTTCAATCTTCATCTTTGTCCACCAATAATGCTATTTTAGGTCATGATACATCTTAGTGCTTCCGAGATGAATAGAATAGCGACTAAGATGCGCTTCATCCAAAATTTGCTGGCGGATTTCTTCATTTTTTTGGCACAACTATGCGATTGTTGAACCATACAATGCCTTGATCGTCTTTTCTGAAACATGTGGCTCTTCCGGCCTTCATCTTCTCATAGATGTGTTTCATACCCTCATTATTCTTTTGAGAATCAATTATCCTTTGTAGAAGGACTGACTCAAGCCTCAAGTGATTCAAAGTTCCATGTTGAATTATTCACAGGTTCAACTTCTCCATTTCTTGGCATAACGTAATATCAGAAGTCTTCATCGTCAGACAATGGCAGGAAGCCTTGCGACTTAACGCATCTGCCACTACATTAGCCTTGCCTGGGTGATAATGAATTTACAATTCATAATCCTTAATAAGCTCGAGCCATCTTCTCTGTCTCATGTTCAGCTCTGACTGGGTGAAGATGTACTTCAAACTTTTATGATCTGTATGGATGTGATAGACATTTCCCAGTAGATAATGGCGCTAGATTTTTAGGGCATAAACCACCGCAACTAACTCCAGGTCATGAGTTGGATAATGTTCCTCATGCCGGCGCAACTGCCTGGAAGCATAAGCTATCACTCGGCCTTCTTGCATTAGAACACAGCCGAGACCACTGCCTGATGCGTCACAATACACATCAAAGGGTTTTTCAATATCCGGTTGAGCTAATACCGGAGAAGTGGTTAAAAATACCTTCAATTGTTCAAAAGCTTCATTACATTTTGAAGACCAAATAAATTTAGTATCATTCTTCAATATACTTGTGAATGGTTTCACAAGCTTAGAAAAATCTGGAATAAATCGGCGGTAATAACCAGCCAGTCCAAGGAAACTTCGGATTTGATGTACAGTGGTTGGGGGTTTCCACTCCAAAATATCCTTGACCTTTGCTGGGATCCACCGCAATCCCCTTGGCAGATAATACGTCCCAGAAATTGGATTTCTTCCAGCCAGAACGCGCACTTACTGAATTTAGCATATAATTGATGTTCTCTTAAGCGCGTTAACACGATCCGTAAATGCTGAGCATGCTCCTCTTCATTCTTAGAATATATTAAAATATCGTCAATGAATACCACCACAAATTTATCCAGCTCGGGCATGAATACCGAGTTCATAAGATAGGTGAAGTGGGCAGGAGCATTTGTTAGTCCGAAAGACATAACCAGATATTCAAACAAACCATACCGCGTAGTGAATGCGGTCTTCGGTATATCTTCAGGTCGGATACAGATCTGATGATAGCCCGATCTGAGGTCAATTTTAGAGAATACCCTTGCTCCAGTTAGTTGATCAAATAAAATGTCAATTCAGGGAAGAGGGTACTTATTTTTGATGGTAACCTCATTAAGGGGTTTATAATCCATGCACATCCATAGTGTTTGGTCCTTCTTCTTAACAAAGATGGCTGGACAACCCCATGGCGATGAGCTTGGTCAGATGAATCCCTTCTCCAGTAGATCTTATAATTGGGTCTTGAGCTCTGCCAATTCTTTTGGAGGCATTCGGTACGACCTTCTAGAAATAGGAGTCGTACCGGGCTTCAACTCAATCACAAATTCTACATCTCTCTCTGGAGGCAATCTAGGCAAATCTTCTGGAAAGACGTCTGGGAACTCACATACTACCAGAATATCTTGGATCTTTGGTATGATAGCTTCATATACTCTGCCAATTGGTTTAGCTGGAATGGCTACGGGGATGGTCAAGGGAACCTCTTGGCCATAACTCAATCTGACAGTTCTCAAATTAGTGTTGAGAATAGCTTTATGTTGGGCCAACCAATTCATGCCCAGAATTACATCTATATCTTGGCCTTTCAGAACAATCATATTAGTAGGAAAGTCCCACTCAGCCAATGTTACGGGCACTTGGAAAGCCACTTCTTTAGTAAATATTTGTCCCCCGGGTGAATGAATAGTAAACCCTTCCCTTGATTCATGGTATGGAATGCAATGCTGCTCCACAAATTTCTTGCTTATGAAAGTATGCGAAGCACCAGAATCAAAGAGAATAATTGCAGGGTGATTGGCCACTAGAAACGTACCCATCATAACCGGTTCGCCTTCCAGTGTTGTGGCCACTTATGTGTAATAAATCCGACCAGTTTTCTTCATATTTCTGCCCATGGTATTGTTTGTCGTATTTCCCTTTCCTTGAGCAGAATTCCCAGAACTCTACTGATTACTTGATCTATTCTGCTTTGGGTATGGACAGTCCTTGATAAAGTGACCGGACTTTCCACAGTTAAAGCAGCCTGTTGAAGAGCTTGGGAGGGTAGGGAAACGAGTACCAGGGGCACTCAGCTGATTTGTTGGACTGGGGGCAGTGGCGGGGCGAATGAAGACTGGTTGTTTGAAAGGGTAGGAGGGTGGACGTGGTGACGAGCGATTCAGATTAAAAGGTCGGATTACCAACCTTTGTCTTTTCTCAGACCCCTGACTGGCCTATTGCCTCCATAGCCCTTCGATTTTCCCGAGCCTGCGTATTTGGCCTTGACTGCCAGTGCTGTGCTGACATCCCTTCCATAAGAAAGATCAATGCAGGTGGCCATCTTCTGTTGCATTCAGTCATTGAGACCTCTCATAAAGCAATTTCTCTTCTTCAGATCCGTGTTAACTTGATCGATGGCATACTGGGACAAGTGGTTGAATTTGTTGAGATACTGAGTGACAGTATCCCCACCTTGTTTGAGCTTCATAAACTCCTCATGTTTCATGTGGGGCACCCCTTTAGGTATATAGTGCTCCCGGAAAGCCAGCTTGAATTCGTCCCACGTGATTTGATGACCGGCTGGTTGCACGGCTACATAATTTCCCCACCAGGTACTGGCAGGGCCTCGCAACTGTTGTGCCGCAAATAAGGGCTTTTGAGTCTCCGTATCGGAGAAGCCCAAACTTCTGTTCGATAATGCGGATCCACTCATCCGCTTCTAGAGGATCTTCCGCCTTGACAAATAATGGGGGACCTGTCTCGGAGAAATCCAAATATGATGTTTCGTAGGGTCCTTGCTGATATGCTCGCCCACCTTGCTGTTGCATTTGTTGTCCCGCCATTTTCCACAGAAAGCGGGTGTTGTCGGCCGTAGCGTTAACTAAGGCAGCGATGGCCTCAGCTAATGTTGGAGGTACTGGGGGCGGGTTCGGAGTTGTTTCCCTCCCACGGGAGGTCCCTGCTCCATCCTGTGCATGAGTCTTAGAAGGCATCTGAGGCAAAGAGCATTTGGAAAATATAATATGCCAAAGAAAACCATCCATTTACATTACTGAAAAGGGTAATGATACAGACTCGAATTTACAACAGGATTACATTACCTATTATACACTACTACTACTACTACACCACTATACTACTCTTGCTTCTTGTCACTTTTGGTAGCTTCACTGTCGGGCGAAGGAGACCATTCATCAACCAACTTCATAGAGGGAGGGGGCCTGAACAAGTCCAGTTCACCACCGAGTGCTTCTCTTGCTACTCTAGAAGGTCTGACTCCCATTATGACAGGATCCGCAGGTACGTTAGGGTGCAGTTGGGAATACAATACATGAACTTCTTCATGTAGTGTATTACAATACACCTGCAAGTGGTCCACGGTTGTGCTAAGCTCTTCCACGTGGGCTCGAGCTCTAGCTTCCTTGGCCCAAGCAAGTGAACGAGAGTTAACCGCCCAATCAAGCGCTAGATCCCGTTCAGCGAGTTGGTCTTGCAGGTGGCGGATGTCTGTTCTCAATTCGTTTATTCTTTCACCATCCGCGACCCATATATTGTTCCTGTGATGGAGCTCTGATCGAAGCTGTTCTACTTGGGATTCCAGATCCCTGATTGGATCGTTGCTACCACTACTGATGTCTTCATGCCGTGGGGCTAGCTGATGGCGGGGCACGCTAATCGATCTGGTAGACTTGCGCGCGGTCTTTCTTGTGCGCGGCAGCATATCTCCATGAGGGGAAAATCTTATTAGCCTAGTTTTTTAGCATGATGCATGTGTAATTACAGAATCAACCTTAGTTGATTCACACCTTCTACACATTGCACTCTACTATCTGGTCTTTTAAATAAGTACCTCAGAAGGTGATTGGATAAGAAGGAAAGAAATACTCTAGATAAGTCTTTGAAAATCCTTTTTGAAAATGTCTCATAATATCTACAAAGATGGGCTTCGCTCCGATACCAGCTGTGACGAAACCTCCCAAGTTATTAGGCCCACCTACAGTTGTCCTTGTCCCACGGACTTCAGACAACCTTGCAGGTGCACCTGATCACTTGACAAGTTCGGTATCTAAATTCCTTACCTTCCCAAGAGCGTTTTACCCGTCACACAGACATTACAATTCATTGGAGATACGAAAGTGCGGAAGCAATTACAATAACTTACCTTATATTAAAGTAAGGAAGAGTTATAATATTACAGACCAGAAACAAATAAAAGAGTGCGGAGTATTATTATTACATCACTGGGAGGCAAAGACCCCTCCCGATAAGTATTAAACAAAAGTTTTAACGGAGGATCCTTTCCTCCCGAAGCTTCACTCCTGGCTTTCTTCTTTGGGAACCACCTTTGAACAAAAGCAGCAAAAGTTTGTCGCTTCTTCACCTAAAACCACATGGGACGAAGCCCTGAGTACGAAGTGTACTTTCTCAAGACTTACCCGACAAAGTAAAAGACTCTCAAGGATATGTTGGCTTTAAGGGAGTCAAGGTAAGGCTTATCAATAATCAATGACTCTGTTTGCAGAAATGCTTACTAATAGTGGATCCTTAAAAATCCAGTTTTATTTGTCAGGTTAAGTAAAATTACCTGCAACTAGGGTTCTTTCTATCCTAATTCATTCACTTGACCTATACTAGCCAATTTCTTAACAACCCTTCATCTTCACTGGATTGCTACGTGTAAGTCAGTGACCAAGTCTTCGTATCCGCGAAGTTACGGCGATCTGAATCGATTATACTCAGCTGAGGATCTCCAATCACACGACATATGTAGCACTTAACCCTTGCATATGTCAACTCGCCACCGGGGTTCTTAAGACCAGATCAGGTTCACGCCAACCGAGAGCATAGATACACCACCGTCCAGCCACTTGCCATGGAGGGTACATGCTACTCTCGCCATCTCTCCACTCCCATTGCGTGTTATCTTATTCTGGTATTAGTCTGCCCGAGGCAAAGCTTACCCATGACGAGGCATGTGACCAGTTAAAGGGTCCTCGGTCAGTAGGCCTACATCGACAAGGTCCTTAATTGACTCAGATGGAGACACTACACTGAGACTCTTTCTCGTGCAAGTCACCCGCCCGGTCTCAGTTTTATCATTTCAAACCCAAAGCTTGGTACCTGGCAGAGGTACATCTTTTCCGATGTTGAACCCATCATGGCCATGATGGATTCACCATCAAGTTTTATTTTCGAAAACATCCCACCCACTTTGAAGCATCATCTTTTGTGAAAACAAAACATTTTATTTTTCTAAAGCAATACTAAGCATAAGAAAAACCTTTTTGTAAAACAAGGATTTAAGAGGTAATTAAATCCAAGGAAGGAAATGCAGGAATTAGTTTAGCACACGACTCCTATTACCTAATGCATCAAGTAAGTGAGAAAGATTTTAAAAGCAACAAGGAGGTGGCAAATGCACCGGGGCTTGCCTTGTGTTACTGGTGAATTAGGCTCTGTTCCACAGATATCAAGATAAAAACAGTTGTCTGCCTGATGTTCCTCAGGTGGTGGTGGTGGTGAAGTCTTCACTTCTTCGACTTCTACTTCTTCTTCGTTTTCTAAATATAGCCATACATAATAATGAATGCCCATGTAATGCTCATGAGAGTACAAATACAATAAAAATTTATTATCTAAAGTCTTAAATATAACTTTCCTTCACGGATCTCCGAGAACTTAGGGTTTCTGGAGTCAATAGTGAAGTTCATAGGGCACGGGCTCGGGTTTTGGGTTTTAAGTATCAAACATGGTCCAATCCATACCAAACTTTACCCAAGGCCTCTAAATATTATTTAGAGTTTACCCTAAAAGTTTAGTGAATTTTAGATTTATTATTTATTCCCTAAAAATTTAGAAGCATGGTTTTTGGTTATTTTAAATGCTCTATAATTTCCTATTTGGACTAAAAATCATAAAACTATTTTACTTAAATACTATAGGAAATTAGAGACCTAGCAAAATTGGTTTGGTATTTTTATCATTTTTCTACAATTTTCTAGAATTTCTTTAGCTCTGGCAGAGAAAGAAAAAGAAAAACGATGAACAGTATTGGACCAAAAGCGGCCCAAGTCAGCCCACTACAGGCAGAAGCGCGCCCGCACGCGCGTGCCCGCGCAGACTTTGTGAATAGACCCCTGGCATTTCGAATAACCCAAACGGCATGCCCTACACTATTTCTGTGAGTCGCTGACAGTTTACAAGGAACCCCCCATGTTCTAATTCTTCGCAGGCCGAGGTCCACGACGGTGAACAGCACAGGCCGAACTCCAGTGAGCCTACGCCGACCGGATACCACAATGGCTCGGACTCTCCTGCGATAGACACCAGATTGGATCCCTCCCGCCCATTTCCCCTCAATCAATTTCATCAGTGGGGCTTTGAATCAACCAGTTCACGGCGACAGTGCGGATGATCGGATGGGTAAACGCGTTCCGAACAACCAACAGCATGGATGACAAAATTGAAGCTTGGGGAAGCTTTACGAGTTCACCAGAGGTTATGTACATGCTTGAATTTGGACTAGGCAAGAGTAGAAAAGCGGGTCGACAGAGAGGGTGTCACGGCGGCGTTCTACGGAGCAGAGGAGTGTTCCGGTGATGGGACTCTGGCAAACTTCGATTGGTCGGCTCCGAGAGAAATAGGAAGCTATAAACAAGCTAGAACAGGAAGCAATCGGGGAGTTACTGACCCGAGGAGTGCTGGCCACGGAGGAGTTCTTCACGGCCGCGCGAAGAACAGGGCGGAATGGTTTTGTGGACTGTGTGAGTTCTTCTGGTGAAATTGAGTCGATTGCTCAAGTGCTTGTGTGCGTGATGTGGTGAAGAAGCAGGATCCAAGCTCAATTTATAGGCCGATGGCCGGAGTTGGATGAGAATCGTGGAGCTGTACCGCGCTGGCGAGCTCACAGCGCGGGCAGAGCCACGACAATGGTCCGGTGACCGCCGATTAACCGGGCAGTGCCACCGCAACATTTTAACGCCACATCACGGATGATCTTTACTGTAGCCACAGACCCATCCCCTACCGTGGTGTCGTTATTATTGCCGGTGAGATCTTTCTGAAGTTCGATGAACAGTGCGCCACGATTCAGTTAAAAATCGTCTAACGGCCCATCTTCGGATCAAATAATTATCCCCAAATTCCTCATGACACCAAGACTTAATACCTATAGCAAAGTTGTTCTTCTATAATGGCTCTACAACTTTGTTACATTAACCCAGGGCAAATTCTTTGAATTTCTCAATCTACATAGCTCCAAAGTTAGCCCTGATCAACTGTTTTCAGACTTAGCTATATGGTCACAAAAGTGATTTTTTTTTGCAAATAGGCCCAAAACCTAGGGTTTCATTTGCAATTCCCCAAGTATGTGAACCATATGACTAAAGACACCTTATTTCCATGATTTTTGCTCTTTAGTCCATAAGTGCACTAATTTTGCACTTAGCCCCCTAGGGTTTAAGTCTAGGGCTTTCCAGGGTTCTCTTTAGGGTTTTTGGTGCTCTTAGGGTTTGGATATCCCTTAACTTCATTAATGGTGGTGTTTTATGATCATTATTATCAAGTTTTGAAGTTTTCCCTTGTTTAGGCTTTGGTTACTCTATTAAGCCCAATCTAGGGTTAAACACTGTACCCTAGGTTTTCACTAGTAACATGTCACATCAATACAACTTGTTTGAAATTTTTGCCTAGTGAATGCACTCTAGGTGTGACAAACACATGATATGCCCATGCTTATGATGTTATGCTCAAGTTTTAGTGGCAGTAACACCAGGGGTGTTACACAAAAGAGTAATGTACACAGAAATGAGCAACTCGAGATCTAGTGGTTACCCCATTATAAATGTCACCAAGGATGGAGTTGACGGGGTGATCTCGTTGAATTGCTTGGTGGACTCTTGGGTGTGGCGGTCTTTGACACTGAACTTCTTGATCATCTTCCTTGTCTTGATCATCTTCATCTCCCCCTTGATCATTGTCCTCCTCTTGAGGTGGCTCATCCTCTTGATCTTCTTCTTCATCATCTTGAGCCTGATCCTCGACTTGAGTTGGTGGAGATGCTTGCATGGAAGATGATGGTTGATCCTGTGCTTGTGTGGGGTCTTCGGATTCCTTAGGACACACATCCCCTATGGACATGTTCCTTAGTGCGATGCACGTAGCCTCTTCATCATCTAATTCATCAAGATCAACTTGCTCCACTTGGGAGCCATTAGTCTTATCAAACACAATGTCACAAGAAACTTCAACTAGTCCAGTGGACTTGTTAAAGACTCTATATACCCTTGTGTTTGAGTCATAACCTAGTAAAAAGCCTTCTACATCTTTAGGAGCAAATTTAGATTTTCTACTTCTCTTAATAAGAATAAAGTATTTGCTCCCAAAGCAAATTGAGCAAATTTAGACGGTTGTAGCCCATTTTGCATAATTGAGAAACAGAAAGCAAATTGTAATCTAAAGAATCTACAAGGAAAACATTGGAAATAGAATGGTCAGGTGATATAGCAATTTTACCCAATCCTTTGACCAAACCTTGATTTCCATCCCCGAATGTGATAGCTCGTTGAGGATCTTCATTTTTCTCATAGGAGGAGAACATTCTCTTCTCCCCTGTCATGTGGTTTGTGCACCCGCTATCGATTATCCAACTTGAACCACCGGATGCATAAACCTACAAAACAATTTAGGCCTTGTTCTTAGGTACCCAAACAGTCTTGGGTCCTTTGATGTTATGAACAAGCACCTTGGGACTCTTGTGTTTGCCCCCAACATATTTGGCAACTATTTTGCCTGATTTGTTAGTTAAAACATAAGAGGCATCAAAAGTCTTAAATGAAATGTTATGCTCATTTGATGCAGCAGGAATTTTCTTTCTAGGGATTTTAACATGAGTGGTATGCCTGGAGCTAGAAGCCTCATTTTTATACATAAATGCATGATGAGAAATAGAATGAGGTTTTCTAGCATGAATCTTCCTAATTTTGTGTTTGGGATAGTTTGCAGGATATAAAATGTAACTCTCACTATCCTGAACCATGGGAGCCTTACCCTTAACAAAATTAGATAATCTTTTAGGGGCATTAAGCTTGACATTGGATTGGATCCTATGTTGGAACCCAATGCCATCCTTAATGCCAGAGCGTCTCCCATTATAAAGCATGCTACGAGTAAATTTAAAATTTTCATTTTCGAGCTCATGGTCAGCAATTTTAGCATTTAATGCAACTATGTGATCATTTTGTTTCTTAATAATGGCAAGGTGATCATCCATAGCTTCAATATTGACACATCTACATCTAGTACAAATAGTAACATGATCAACAGTAGATGTAGAGGGTTTTCAAGTGTTTAATTCTTCTATCTTAGCATTTAAAATGACAATCTCATTTATAAAATAGGAAATAGAATCATTGCAAACATTCAATTCTTTAATCTTAGAAACTAAATTATCATTCTCAATTCTAAGACTAGAAATTGAATCATTACACACACTTAGCTCCTTAGACAAATTTTCATTCTTCTCTACTTCTAGAGCATAAGCATTTTTTAATTTAACAATTTTTTTTCTTTAACGAGGAAGTCCTCTTGGCTTTCCAAGAGATCATCCTTCTCATTAATGGTCTCTATCAGTTCATTTAATTTTTTTCTTTTGTTCCATGTTAAGGTTGGCAAAAAGCGCAAGTAAATCATCTTCATTATCGCTAGAGCTACCCTCATCACAAGATGTTGTATATTTCGGGGTGGCTCTAGAGTGTACCTTCTTCTTTTTGCCGTCCTTAGCCATGAGACATTTATGGCCGATGTTGGGGAAGAGGAGACCCTTGTTGATGACAATGTTGGCAGCGTCCTCGCCGGAGGAGTCGGTGGAGCTCTCGTCGGAGTCCCATTCCCGATACATGTGCGCATCGCCGCCCTTCTTCTTGTAGTATCTCTTCTTTTCCTTCATCTTCCCTTTCTTGTCTTCGTCCCTGTCACTTTCACTAGAAATTAGACATTTAGCTATGAAATGACCGGACTTACCACAACAGTAGCACACCCTCTTGGAGCGGGATTTGTAGTCAATCCCCCTCCTTTGTTTGAGGATTTGGCGGAAGCTCTTGATGATGAGCGCCATCTCCTCGTTGTCAAGCTTGGAGGCGTCGATAGGAAGCCTACTTGGTGTAGACTCCTCCTTCTTTTCTTCCGTCGCTTTGAATGCGACGGGTTGCACCTCGGGTGTGGAGGTGGCGCCTTGCTCCAAGTTGACAATGTGTTTGGAGTCTTCGATCATAAGTTCAAAGCTCACAAACTTGCCAATCACCTCCTTGGAAGACATCTGTTTGTATCTAGGTTCCCCACGTATTAATTGAACTTGAGTAGGATTACGAAATACGAGGGATCTAAGAATAACCTTGACCATTTAATGGTCATCCTATTTTGTGCTCCCGAGGTTGCGCACTTGATTGACCATCGTCTTGAGCCGGTTGTACATGGCTTGCGGCTCTTCCCCTTTGTTGAGGACGAATTGACCGAGTTCTCCCTCGATCATTTCGCGCTTGGTGATCTTGGTTACCTCGTCCCCTTCATGTGTGGTTTTTAGGACGTCCCAAATTTCCTTGGCGTTCTTTAACCCTTGCACCTTATTATACTCCTCTCGACACAAGGAGGCGAGGAGTATAGAGGTGGCTTGGGAGTTAAAGTGCCTAATTTGGGCGGCCTAATCCGAGTCGTAGTCCTTGTCCCCCACCTTTGGTACGTGCGCTCTAAATTCAACTATTTCCCAAATACTTTTGTGGAGTGATGTTTGATGGTGCCTCATTTTATCACTCCACATACAATAATCTTCACCATCAAAATATGGTGGTTTACCTAAGGGAACGGTAAGTAATGGAGCGCGCTTTGAAATACGGGGATAGCGTAGGGGCATCTTACTATACTTCTTGCGCTCATGGCGCTTAGAAGTAGTCGACGACTTGGAGCTGGAAGTGGAGGGTGACGAAGAGTCGGTCTCGTAGTAGACCACTTTCTTCATCATCTTCTTCTTCTTGTCACCCTTCTGATGTGACTTGATGGAGGAAGAGGATTCCTCCTTATACTTGTTGCCGGACTCCCTTGAGAGAGTCCTCCCCAAGCTTGCGGGCTTTTTGCCGGTCATGATCTCCCTCTTGGCGTGATCTCCAGACATCACTTCGAGTTGGTTCGACTCTTAATGAAGCACTGGCTCTGATACCAATTGAAAGTCGCCTAGAGGGGGGTGAATAGGCGAAACCTAAAATTTATAACTTTAAACACACACTAGAAGCTGGGGTTAGCGTTAGAATTAAACTCAAGTCAAAAGAATGTTTCTCTTGCTAAGAGTTGCTCAACCAATGTGGATAACATTTGGGAGCAAACTCAAATCAATACTAGCAAGAGAACTATTAGAGAGGGAAAACAAATCAAGTGAAGATCAAGTGAGTAGACACGATGATTTGTTTTACCGAGGTTCGGTTCCAAAGAACCTAGTCCCCATTGAGGAGGTCGCAAAGACCGGGTCTATTTCAACCCATTCCCTCTCTCAAACAGTCACTTAGACTGAGTGAGCCATTCCCTTAATCTCACGGGTCACTTAGACCCCGCAAGGACCACCACACTCTTAGGTGTCTCTTGCTTCGATTACAAGCACTTAGAAAAGAAGTGAGGAAGGAAGAAAGGCAATCCAAGCAACTAGAGCGCAAATGAACACGAACACACTCTCTCTCAAGTCGCTAAGTGGTTGAGATGAATTCGAGACTTGGAGAGGGTTTGATCTTTGGAAATGTGTCTTGGAGTGAATGCTCTAGCTCTTGTATTGAATGTGATCTACTGAAAGCTTGGATGACAAAGGATGTGGTGGTTGGGGGGTATTTATAGCCCCCAACCACTTTGTAGCTGTTGGCCAAGGCTGCTGGCGATGGGCGCACCGGACAGTCCGGTGCGCCACCGGACAACCACTGTGCACTGTCCAGTGCGCGCCACGTCAGCGCAACCGTTAGGGTTCTGAGCAGTTGACCGTTGGAGCGCCTTGTCTTCTAGCTGCACCGGACAGTCCGGTGCCACACCGGACAGTTCGGTGCCCTCTGACTTCTGCGCTTCTGACTATGTCACGGTACTGTAGCGTACTGTAGCACTTTGCAGAGTCGACCGTTGGCGCTGGGAGCCATTGCTTCGCTGGCTCACCGGACAGTTCGGTGAATTATAGCGGAGCACGCCTCCATTTTCCCGAGAGTGGCTGATTCGAAGTTGTACAGCCCTGGTGCACCGAATACTGTTCGGTGGCACACCGGACAGTCAGGTGCGCCATTTTCCAGCACACTCAAGTCCTTTTGCTCCAAATAAATCCTGTCCCTAACTTGATTTCTTTCTTGGTTTGTGTTGAACCTTATGCACCTGTAATAGATAATATCTAGACAAACTAGTTAGTCCACGTGTTTGTGTTGGTCATCAACCACCAAAATTAATTACAGGAAATGGTTGACCCAATTTCTCTTTCACTAACGCTAACCTCGACCTTAGTGCAAGTTTAAGTTTGAAAATTTCAGGTTTCGCCTATTCATCCCCCCTCTAGGTGACTTTCAATTGGTATTAGAGCTAGTGCTTCATTAAGAGTCTAACAAACTCGAAGTGATGTCTGGGGATCACACCAAGAAGGAGATCATCACCGGCGACAAGGCCATTGGTTCCAGAAAGACTCCGTCAAGGGAGTCCGGTGACAAATACAAGGAGGAATTCGTCTCCTCCTTCAAGTCACATAGGAGGGGTGTCAAGAAGAAGAAGAAAATGAAGAAGGTGGTCTACTACGAGACCGACTCTTCGACACCCTCCACATCCGGCACCGAGTCGTCCATAACTTCGAAGCGCCATGAGCGCAAGAAGTATAGTAAGATGCTCCTACGCTACCCTCATATTCCTAAACATGCTCCTCTACTTTCCATTCCCTTAGGCAAGCCACCATATTTTGATGGTGAAGATTACTGTATGTGGATTGATAAAATGAGGCACCATCTAACCTCACTCCACGAAAGCATTTGGGAAATAGTTGAGTTTGGAGCGCAGATACCACAGGTGGGGGACGAGGACTACAATTCGGATGAGGCCGCCCAAATTAGGCATTTTAACTCCCAAGCAACTTCTATACTCCTCGCCTCTTTATGTCAAGAGGAGTATAATAAGGTGCAAGGATTAAAAAATGCCAAAGAAATTTGGGACGTCCTCAAAATGGCGCACGAAGGGGATGAGGTGACCAAGATCACTAAGCGTGAGACGGTCGAAGGAGAACTCAGTCGATTCGTCCTCAACAAAGGGGAAGAGCTGCAAGCCATGTACAACCGGCTCAAAACGATGGTCAACCAAGTGCGCAACCTCTGGAGTGCCAAGTGGGATGACCATGAAATGGCCAAGGTTATTCTTAGATCTCTTGTTTTTCATAATCCCACTCAAGTGCAACTAATTTGTGGAGATCCAAGATATAAACAGATGTCTCTCGAAAAGGTTATTGGCAAGTTTGTGAGCTTTGAACTTATGATCAAAGACTCCAAACACATTGTCAACTTGGAGCAAGGCACCACTTCCACACCCTAGGTGCAACCCGTTGCATTCAAAGCAACGGAGGAGAAGAAGGACGAGTCTACACCAAGTAGACTCCCAATTGACGCCTCTAAGCTCGACAATGAGGAAATGACTCTTATCATCAAGAGCTTCCGACAAATCCTCAAGCAAAAGAAGGGGAAGGACTACAAACCCCGCTCCAAGAGGGTTTGCTACAGGCGTGGTAAGTCCGGTCACTTTATAGCTAAATGTCCATATTCTAGTGACAGTGATAGGGACGAAGACAAGAAAGGGAAGAAGAAGAAGGTGGAGAAGAAGAAATACTACAAGAAGAAGGGTGGCGAGGTGCACATAGTACGGGAATGGGACTCCGACGAGAGCTCCACCGACTCCTCCGATGAGGACGCCGCCAACATCGCCATCCACAAGGGACTTCTCTTCCCCAACGTCGGCCTCAAGTGCCTAATGGCAAATAAAGGCAAAAATAAGAAGGTACACTCTAGAGATACACCCAAATATACTACATCTGATGATGATGGTACCTGTCACACCCGGTTCCAGGGGGTAGAACCGAGTGCATAGCATATGTGTGCCAGGATCCATTTCCACACATATGTTGACGTCACAAGTGAATATATCAAAAGACAATGCAATAAAAGCGTAAAGAGAGTAGAATACTTTATTACATCATCTGAATCATTGCATTTTTAACAAGTACCACATCAAAGTAAAGCGGAATTTAAATAACAGGGGCAATCTCCCACAGGAAGATGACCGGCTCATCATTAGACTTAGAATTCGTCGTCGTTAAAATCTCCAGCAAAGTCTCCAGCTTCACCCTCTGATCAAAATATTAGCAAGGGTGAGCTCACTTATGGTCGAGGCTCAGCAAGTGGGGGAAAAATTAATGCAGGTATAACAAGGTGAGGCTAAGGTTGAGTAGTAAGCATTTTAGTTGGTCAACATTTTATTAACAACACCTGTCTTACTAATAAGTGTGAATCCCAAGTATCCCAATTAAACAAAGGAAAATGAGTATAACAAAAACACTTAAGTGAAACCACTTAAGCGAACAATTGGTAGATCATCGGATCTCAATTTATTTCCATCTTCAAGTTTAATTATCATGTGAGGAGTCCAGGCTGCTCTTAACCGGGAGCATGGCTGATATATCAGTTTTACACTCTGCAGATGTGGTACAACTTTACCCACAAGCCATGTATCCCATATAGCCCGGGTTGATCGGACCCTTAAACACTGCCGAGGTGAATGGCTAGGGATCCATTATGAGGCTTTCACAAAATACACTTAATACGAAGCAACCCGCTAAGGTTTCTAAAGCCGATGGTGGTGACCCCCTGGGTGAGGTACCTTAGCCAAGAATACATCCCCATGATAACGTGGGCTGCCAACACCACCGCTTCCCCTCTTGCCCATATTTCAGGTAAGGTTGCCAGGCACTAAGCATATAAAGCTAATTACCAAAGCTAGAGCCATGATAGCACTCGTGGTTGCACTATTATCCTGGGTGGTCACTCCATGTTCCAATTAATTTAAAATAATGTTGTGTTAACCATCGGGTTAATATCATAATTGCCAATTTCATTATCAGAACATTAATATCAATTAATGAGTGACATAAAAGTTATTAAGTGGGGCGGTAGCACAAATTTGCAAAGCTTAATAATTTCCCCAGGGTAAACAAGGAATACAGTTGGTAAATCTAGGGAATCCTTAATTAGGTAAAACCCATCAAATTATACAGTATATCAAAAAGTAAATATTATTATATGGAATGATTGGGTATAAAATAATATAAAGAGGGAGAATCCACTTGCCTTGCTCAAAAGTATCCTGCGGATCGTCCTCGAACGAATTCGGATCCTCTACCACAAAATTAGCTTCTAATAACGTCGTACGTTGCCATACAAAGAGAAAACATACACCAATAAATAAACATGCACCATTACATACACATACACCATTACATACACATTAACACATCGCACTTATCACACCTTAAATACATCCTAAACGCGTAAATACTTATTAATTCAATTATAGCTATTATTGTGAGTCATAAATAGTGAAATTTATGAGTAAGTGTTATAAATATAGTTTAACTAGTATTAATCTGTATTAACATCATCAATGAAAATAAATGGTAGTTATTGTCTTTAATACTAACTAGGTCAGTGCACGTGCGTTGCAACGGAGCCACTACATTACATCCTTCAAGTATAAGGGATTTGCCACTTGCAACGAGCTCCAATGTCTAGGAACAATTTAGAAGAGGTAAAAATTAGAAAGCGGAGTCCTTCAAAAGGGCGAAGCGAGGCGGAGCGCCGAGCGGCCTCGTGAACGCCCGCTCCTCCTTGAGACAACAACAAAGAAGGTTGATTTATGAGCAAACAAGTACACGTAAATAACAAACTTTTTTTAAGTGTGCTATATAGATATGGAAGTATGATATGTAATAATAATGACGATGACGATATCTTGAAATAGAAAAATCCTAATTAAAGGTTCCATAAGAGCATGACTAAACCAAATATAGCAACAATATCAGGTTTTTATGTATTTCATGGAATCGACTATCCTGTGATAAACATACTACAACAAACAATTATAGCTAAATGCCTCTTTCCGTACAAAAATGAGTTGTTCTAAAGCGAATAAAAACAAAAACCAAACATGTTGGTTTCTATCTCCAAGAATAGAAGTAGCTCGAAACCCATTTGTCGGCGTTTCGAGACCGGGGGGTCCCTAGGCCGACGAGTGAGTGTGCCGCGTGCCCCAGCCCAGATGGGTCGAGCGCGTGGGCGAGCGCGAAGGGGGGAGAGAGCGAGGCGGCCGGAGCCGGGTCGTGAGGGAGGCGGAGATTCCCGCGGCCTTCGTGTTCGTCCCGCGCCCAGGTCGGGTGCGCTTGCAGTAGGGGGTTACAAGCGTCCGCGCGGGTGAGGGGAGCGAGCGGCCCCAAGAGAGCGCCTGCCCCTGCCCTCGTTCCCGCGAGGCCAACCTTCTCTAAGAAGGCCCTGGTCCTTCCTTTTATAGGCGTAAGGAGAGGATCTAGGTGTACAAATGGGGGTGTAGCAAGGCGCTACGTGTCTAGCGGGGGAGAGCTAGTGCCCTAAGTACATGCCAAGGTGGCAGCCGGAGAGATCTTGGCACCCAGCTGGTGTGGCGTCGTGGCCGTCGGAGAAGCAATGGAGCCTGGCGGGGGGACAGCTGTTGAAGTGGTTGGGCCCTTGCTGACGTCCCCCTGCTTATGTAAGGGAGCTGAGAGCCGCCGTCGTCATGGATCTAGTGGGGCGCCATCATTGCCTATCTGGCGGAGCTGGCCAGATGGGACGTCGGTCCTGTTCTCTGCGGCCCGAGTCGGCTCGGGGTAGGGTGATGATGACGCTTCCTGTTGACGTGGCGGACTTGTGCCCTAGGTCGGGCGACGTGGAGGCTCCTCCGAAGCCGAGGTCGAGTCTATCCTGCATGGCCGAGGCCGAGCTCCTGGGTCGGGCGAGGCGGAGGTCGTTCGGCAGAGGCCAGGGCGGAGTCCGAGCCCTGGGTCGGGCGAAGCGGAGTTCGTCGTCTTCCGGGGCCTTAGCCCAAGTCCGAGCCCTGGGTCGGGCGGAGCGGAGTTCGCCGTCTTCCGGGTCCTTAGCCCGAGTCCGAGCCCTGGGTCGGGCGGAGCGGAGTTCGCCGTCTTCCGGGGCCTTAGCCCGAGTCCGAGCCCTGGGTCGGGCGGAGTGGAGTTCGCCGTCTTCCGGGGCCTTAGCCCGAGTCCGAGCCCTAGGTCGGGCGGAGCGGAGTTCGCCGTCTTCCGGGGCCTTAGCCCGAGTCCGAGCCCTGGGTCGGGCGGAGTGGAGTTCGCCGTCTTCCGGGGCCTTAGCCCGAGTCCGAGCCCTGGGTCAGGCGGAGCTTCCTATGGCGCCTTTGGCAAGGCCTGGCTGCCCGTCAGTCTTACTCTTTGCGTTAAACGCCCCTGCGACTCGGTCGGTCGGCGTGGTGATTTAGCCAGGGTTGCTTCTTAACGAAGGCAAGGCCTCGGGCGAGCCGGAGATGCGTCTGCCGTAAAAAGGGGGCCTCGGGCGAGACGGAAACACCTCAGGGTCGGCTGCCCTTGCCCGAGGCTAGGCTCGGGCGTGGCGTGATCGAGTCGCTCGTATGGACTGATCCCTGACTTAATCAAACCCATCAGGCCTCTGCAGCTTTATGCTGATGGGGGTTGCCAGCTGAGAATTAGGCGTCTTGAGGGTACCCCTAATTATGGTCCCCGACAGTAGCCCCCGAGCCTTGAAGGGAGTGTTAGCACTCGCTTGGAGGCTTTCGTCGCACTTTTTTGCAAGGGGACCATCCTTTCTCGGTTGCACTTTGTTCCGGCGGGTGCGCGCGAGCGCACCCGCCGGGTGTAGCCCCTGAGGCCTCGGAGGAGTGGTTTCACTCCTTCGAGGTCTTAATGCCTTGCGTAATGCTTTGGCTGGTCTGGCGGTTCCCTCATGCGAACAGGCCGTAGCCCGGGTGCACTGTCGGGGCCCAAGTTCTCGGGCTGGTATGTTGACGCTGTCAACGGTTCGGCCGGAGCCGGGTTTGCGAGAGCAGCCCCCGAGCCTCCACACAGGGCGAGAGGACGATCAGGGACAGACTCGGCTTTTTTACATACGCCCCCATGTCGCCTTTCCGCAAGGAGGAGGGGGGGAGAGCGCCATGTTACCCTCGATGGGCACCGAACATGGTGTCTCCGGTGAGCTGCAATCGGGTAATCCGAGTGGACGTCCGTGCCCCGTTCGTTGGGGGTCGGCTAGGGGCCCGGAGGCACGCCCAAAAGTACCTGCGGGTGACCTGCCGGACCCGGTCCCCTGGCGATGGGGTCCGAGGGCTCGATGCCTCCCTCCGATGGGATTCCGTTACAGGGTCGTTCCCGCTGGTCTCGGAAATGTCTTAGGGTACCTCGGGAGCGCAGCCCGAGCCTTGGTTATGTATCGAACGTACCCCTGGTCATCCCTCGCTCGGTGTCTGAGGCGACTGTGAACCCTTCGGGGGGCCAGCCTTCGAACCCCTGAACAGTAATGGGCGCGGAGCCCGAGTAGCCTGAGGCGGTCGTGGAACCTTTCGGGGGGCCGACCTTCGAACCTCTGACCAGTAGTGGGTGTCGGGCCCACGCGATCTGAGGCGGCTGTTGAACCCTTCGGGGGGCCAGCCTTCGAACCCCTGATCAGTAAGGAGGCTCGGAGCCTAGTTCCTTCACGGGGAAGGATCCCTTTGGGGGTATTCCCTTTCCCGGTCCCTGTTGCAAGAGATAGAGAAAGAGAAAAAAGGGAAAAAGGACACGAAATTGAACGACGTGGCGTACCTTTTTTGGTGTGGTCGTGAAGGCGAAACGTCGCCAGCTGCTCCTGCCAGAAGCGCCGCCTGTCTAGCCGCGGAGTTAATGCGCCGGGGCGAGTAGTTGGCGAGGCTGCCGTTGCGCGTGCGCGAGCCGTTCGAGGAACGGGTCACGGGCGTGTCGTCTTCACACCGTGAGAGGGGGTTCTCTCGCTGCCCCCGGACGGGACGTGAGCTTGGCTGATGGCGTGACCGCTGCTCTCGCGCGCCTGCCACCGTCATTACTGCCGGCCCACTTTTGACCTCGTTTGACCGCTGCGCCAGGCTGGCGCTGCTGGGTCGCGCGCTGGGTCGCCTTGGGTCGCGGTATTGGTTCCGCAATCGAGGAGGTGCGGCGGTGGCGCAAGCAGTACAGTGGCTTGCATGCAGCATCCGGCGCGCCGGTCGCGCGACGCGTGGGCTTGAGCCTCCGTGCTGGCCTGTCAGTAGTCGGAGAGGCGCGTCCACTTGGCGCGGTTGCATGCCGCCCGCATGGCTGCCCGCCCCTTTCGCCCGTTGGTCTGGGCAAAAGTGGAGGGTCACTTGTAACCGCTGGGTGGTTGCGCGCGTCGTGCGCGACGGTTCGACTTCTTCTGCTCGGAGCCGGTCTGCACGACATGTGGGTCCCAGCCCCCGCGCCGCAGGGGAGGGCTTTGGAGGCGTGTTGGAGAAGACTCAGCCCGTGACAGTTGGGGGCGCAAGCAGGGAGAGTCGCCTTTAAAAGGAGGGCGACCCCTTTCATAAGGCGACCATGTCTTCTCCCTCCCTTATGCATCGTGTTTTTCCGCCTTTCAAGCCCCCGGATGGGGGAAACCACCGTCTCCTCGCCTCATCGTCGGAGGACACCACTCCGTGGGAGTGGGTACCTTTCAGCCATCGTTCGGCTTCAAGGATTTTCATCATGCAGCCCGGCTGCACCCCTCCACCAGCGGTCACCCCAGAGGGTGACCTCCGGCTTGGTGATGGGGGAAAGCGAGCCGGGCTGCGGCCTCTGCCCCTCCCTCAGCCTCAAGGACTTTCGTCATCCAGGCTAAGATGGAGGACGAGGCGAGTCAGGGGGCTGCCTCCGTGTGGGTCGGTTGCCCTCTTCTTCCCCGGACGTCTGGGGGAGAACGGCACCCTCCAGCTTCACGGAGACTTCCTCCAGCCATGCCGGAAGAGGCGGGTCGTCGTCACACAGTCAGGGCGCCACGCCGCGTCCTCCGTCTGGACGACGATTGCGCCGTGCACCACGAGGGCAGTGCCCACGCCCTGGACGGCCCCAGCATGGGCGAAGACCTGCCGGCGCGTTCCGAGGCGTCGGCGGACGGAGGTGGCTTCTCTACCGATGAGATTGCCAACTCTGTCAGCAGCCCTGGGTCTCCGTCTCCTGGCCTGAATGGCTGCCTCTCGTCCTCGGGGGGTGAGAGTTCTTCCGCCGCCCCGCAGGCCCGCCCCTATCGAGTGGGGTTGTTCGTACCTGCGGGGGGGAACCGGAGTTCCGTTTGTAATGGCACTTCGAATGCCAGTGTTTTTGTTCATTACGGCTTTCGGGGCCTGAACATGTATGTAACGTCGGCACAGAGCCGTATTTTTTCCTCATTTCCGAGCACTAAGACTCGTCTGCTGATTATCTGAACCGTTTTACCAAGCACGAGTCGCCCCGTGTCAAGGTGACGAGTGAGGTATCCGTATCCCGGAGGCGTAGGAGTCCCTCGGCTCGGTCGGCCCTGTTGTCCGAGGCTCCTCTAGCTTAGTTAAAGAGACCCCTCGGCCGCTCTTCGACGAGCCGAGGCTGGGGGTAGCGATATCAGCATGAGCAGAGGCGGAGTTGGCTCGAAAATGAAACCTGGTTGGCCGGAGCTTAGCCGAGTTGTCCGTTGGCAGGATCGACGCCGGAGTTGGTCAGCCGAGGCTTCGGACCGGGCTGGTGCCCTCGGAAGGTGGTTAGCCGAGGCCCCGGAGGTGGCCGGCCGAGCCGCCCGCTCGGGCCGGATTCCCGGAGAAGTCCCTGACAGCGATTGCCCGGGCGCGGTGACGATGTCGCCCTTCGGAGCGGAGGCCCTCGGACCGCGTCGCCGTCCGCGGCTAGGTCGGGCCTCGCCGAAGGTGCCGTCGATGCCGAGGGTGTCGCTGCCCCCTTCCAGCGTCGAGACCCGAGCCTGCAGGATCGGATTGTCTTGTAGCGTGGGCTTTGTGCGGCCGTCGAGGCCAGAACACACACCCTTGCTGTGTTGTAAAGCTGCGTCTCTTTTCCTCTTGTTTCGAGCATCTGGACTTTTTGTCGGTAACAGGGATGTTAGTGCGAGCGAGAGTTGCTTCTCGCGGAAGGTGATGAGTGAGGTATCCGTATCCCGGAGGCGTGGGAGTCCCTCGGCTCGGTCGGCCTTGCCGCTTACGCGTACTTTCACCCGTCCATGAGGCCCCGTCACCGACTTGGTCGAGAAGACTCGAAGAATCGCTTTGACAGAAGGGCTTCTGAACGTAGAGACTTGTTCGATCCGCGGAGTCACCTTATCCGAACGCGAGTTACTTATCGCAGAAGGTGATGAGTGAGGTATCCGTATCCCGGAGGCGTAGGAGTCCCTCGGCTCAGTCAGCCTTGACTGCTTACGTGTACCCCGTCGTTTCCAGGACCCACTTTTCGAAGTAGTCAAAAAGCACGAAAGATATTCTGGTAAAAGAGATTTTCCGTTCGAGGAAAATTTTGACGCAGAGGGGGTTTCCCCCCTTTTAGCCCCCGAGGGAGGGTCGGGCTTTGCCGAGGCGAGGCCGACCCTTCCTTGTTGACTAAACTTTGCGTGGGTGCGAGGTATATGAACAATTTGGAAACATCTTAAGGGTAGAAGCCACGTAGCTGTTGGATGTTCCAAGCGTTGCCGTAGACCTCGCCTTGACTGTTGGCCAGCTTGTATGTTCCGGGCTTCAGGACTTTGGCGATGACGAATGGCCCCTCCCAGGGGGGCGTGAGCTTGTGCCTCCCTCGGGCGTCTTGCCGCAGCCGAAGCACCAGGTCGCCCACCTGGAGGTCTCGGGGTCGGACCCCTCGGGCGTGGTAGCGTCACAGGGACTGCTGATACCGCGCCGAGTGTAGTAAGGCCTTGTCCCGAGCCTCGTCCAGCTGGTCCAGCGAGTCTTCTCGGCTAGCTTGGTTGCTTTCATCGTCGTAGGCCCTCGTCCTCGGGGAGCCGTATTCCAGGTCAGTGGGTAAGACGGCCTCGGCCCCGTAGACCAGGAAGAACGGCGTGAAACCCGTGGCTCGGCTCGGCGTCGTCCTCAGGATCCAGACCACCGAGGGGAGTTCCTTCATCCATCGCTTGCCGAACTTGTTGAGATCATTGTAAATCCGAGGCTTGAGCCCTTGTAGAATCATGCCGTTGGCACGTTCTACCTGCCCATTCGACATGGGATGAGCTACGGCGGCCCAGTCTACCCGGATGTTGTGATCCTCGCAAAAATTTAAGAATTTTTTGCCGGTGAACTGGGTGCCGTTGTCGGTGATGATGGAGTTCGGGACCCCGAAGTGATGGATGATGTTGGTGAAGAACGCCACCGCCTGCTCGGATCTGATGCTGTTCAGGGGTCGGACCTCGATCCACTTGGAGAATTTGTCGACGGCGACCAGCAGGTGCGTGTAGCCCCCGGGCGCCTGCTGCAGAGGGCCGACGAGGTCCAGACCCCACACAGCGAAGGGCCAGGTGATGGGTATCGTCTGCAGAGCCTGAGCGGGCAGGTGGGTCTGCTTCGCATAGAATTGGCACCCTTCGCAGGCGCGGACAATTCTAGTGGCGTCAGCCACCGCCGTCGGCCAGTAGAAGCCTTGCCGGAAAGCGTTCCCGACGAGGGTTCGAGGTGCTGCATGATGGCCGCAAGCCCCCGAGTGTATTTCCTGCAGGAGTTCCTGACCTTCGGCGATGGAGATGCATCGCTGGAGGATGCCCGAGGGGCTACGGTGGTAGAGCTCCTTCTCTTCGCCCAGCAAGACGAACGACTTGGCGCGTCGCGCTACCCGCCGAGCCTCGGCTCGGTCGAGGGGCAATTCTCCTTGGCGGAGATATTGCAGGTACGGGGTCTGCCAATCTTGATCTGGCGTGACCCCGCTCCGCTCCTCCTCGATGCGCAGTGCTTCGCCCTCGGGGGTCGAGGGTTCCTCGGGCTGAACCGAGGATGGCTCGGGCTGGGCCGAGGTCACCTCGGACGGGGCCAAGGGCGTCTCGAGCTCGGGCGTGTCGCCTATCTTGACGGAGGGTTGGTGCAGATCCCGGGAGAAGACGTCCGGGGGAACCGTCGTTCGCCCCGAGGCTATCTTTGCCAGCTCGTCCGCAGTCTCGTTGTAGCGCTGGGCGATGTGGTTAAGCTCGAGCCCGTAGAACTTGTCTTCCAGGCGTCGAACCTCATCACAATAGGCCTCCATCTTCGGGTCACGGCAGTGGGAGTTCTTCATGACTTGGTCGATGACGAGCTGCGAGTCGCCGCGTGCATCGAGGCGTCGGACCCCTAGCTCGATGGCGATTCGCAATCCGTTGATCAGAGCCTCGTACTCAGCCACATTGTTGGACGCCGGGAAATGGAGGCGGAGCACGTAGCGCAGGTGTTTCCCGAGGGGCGAGACGAAGAGCAGGCCCGCGCCGGCTCCCGTCTTCATCAGCGACCCGTCGAAAAACATGGTCCAGAGCTCCGGTTGGATCGGAGCCGTCGGCAACTGGGTGTCGACCCATTCGGCTACGAAGTCCGCCAGTACCTGGGACTTGATGGCCTTCCGAGGGGCGAACGAGATTGTCTCGCCCATGATTTCCACCGCCCACTTTGCGATCCGTCCCGAGGCTTCTCGGCACTGGTTGATCTCCCCCAGGGGGAAGGATGACACCACAGTCACCGGATGAGACTCGAAGTAATGTCGCAGCTTTCGCCTCGTCAGGATCACTGCATACTGTAGCTTCTGGACTTGTGGGTAGCGGATCTTGGTCTCGGACAGCACCTCGCTGACAAAGTAAACTGGCCTCTGAATGGGCAAAGCATGCCCCTCTTCCTGCCTTTCGACCACGATCGCGGCGCTGACCACCTGTGTGGTAGCGGCGACGTAGACCAAGAGGGCTTCTCCATCAGCTGGGGGTACCAAGACGGGCGCCTGGGTGAGGAGCGCCTTCAGGTTCCCGAGAGCTTCCTCGGCCTCGGGAGTCCAAGTGAAGCACTCGGCCTTCCTTAAGAGGCGGTACAGGGGCAGGCCTCTTTCGCCGAGGCGCGAGATGAAACGGCTCAAGGCCGCGAGACATCCCATGACCCTCTGTATGCCTTTTAAGTCCTTGATGGGCCCCATGCTTGTGATGGCTGCGATCTTCTCCGGGTTGGCTTCGATGCCCCGCTCGGAGACGATGAATCCCAAGAGCATGCCTCGGGGCACCCCGAAGACGCACTTCTCGGGATTGAGCTTGACGCCCTTCGCCTTGAGACACCGGAATGTCACTTCAAGGTCGGAGAGAAGGTCGGAGGCTTTCCTCGTCTTGACTACGATGTCATCGACGTAGGCCTCGACCGTGCGACCGATGTGTTCGCCGAACACATGGTTCATGCACCGCTGGTACGTTGCACCCGTGTTCCTCAAACCGAACGGCATGGTGACATAACAGTACATGCCGAAGGGCGTGATGAAAGAAGTCGCGAGCTGGTCGGACTCTTTCATCTTGATTTGATGATACCCTGAGTAGGCATCGAGGAAAGACAGGGTTTCGCACCCCGCAGTGGAGTCCACGATTTGATCGATGCGAGGTAGAGGGTAGGGGACCTTCGGACATGCTTTGTTGAGACCAGTGTAGTCTACACACATCCGCCACTTCCCCCCTTTCTTCCTCACAAGTACAGGGTTGGCGAGCCATTCAGGATGGAATACCTCTTTGATAAACCCTGCTGCCATCAGCTTGTGGATCTCCTCGCCTATCACCCTGCGCCTTTCCTCGTTGAATCGGCGCAGAGGCTGTCTGACCGGTCGGGCTCCGGCCCGAATATCCAGCGAGTGCTCGGCGACATCCCTCGGTATGCCAGGCATGTCCGAGGGACTCCACGCAAAGACATCGGCGTTTGCGCGGAGAAAGTCGACGAGCACTGCTTCCTATTTGGGGTTGAGCCCGGAACCGATCCGGATCTGCTTGGAGGTGTCGCCACTGGGGTCGAGAGGGACGGCCTTAACCGTCTCCGCTGGCTCGAAGTTGCCGGCATGTCGCTTCACGTCCGGCACCTCCCGGGAGAGGTTTTCCAGGTCGGCGATGAGGGCCTCGGACTCGGCGAGGGCCTCGGCGTACTCCACGCACTCCACATCGCATTCGAACGCGTGTTTGTACGTGGGGCCGACGGTGATGACCCCATTGGGGCCCGGCATCTTGAGCTTCAGGTAGGTGTAGTTGGGGATGGCCATGAACTTCGCGTAGCATGGCCTTCCCAACACTGCGTGGTAGGTTCCTCGGAACCCGACCACCTCGAACGTCAAAGTCTCCCTTCGGAAGTTGGAGGGTGTTCCGAAGCAGACAGGAAGGTCGAGCTGTTCGAGGGGCTGGACGCGCTTCCCAGGAATGATCCCGTGGAAGGGCGCAGCGCCTGCTAGGACGGATGACAGATCGACGCGCAGGAGCCTGAGGGTCTCGGCGTAGATGATATTGAGGCAGCTGCCCCCATCCATCAGGACCTTGGTGAGCCTGACGTCGCCGATGACGGGATCGACGACGAGCGGGTACTTCCCCGGGCTCGGCACGTGGTCGGGGTGGTCATCTTGGTCGAAGGTGATGGGCTTGTCGGACCAGTCTAGGTAGACTGGCGCCGCCACCTTCACCGAGCAGACCTCCCGACGCTCTTGCTTATGATGCCGAGCCGAGGCATTCGCCGCATGCCCTCCGTAGATCATGAAGCAGTCGCGGACCTCAGGGAACTCTCCTGCTTGGTGATCTTCCTTTTTGTCGTCGTCGCGGGCCCTGCCACCCTCTGCGGGTGGCCCGGCCCGGTGGAAGTGGCGCCGAAGCATGACGCACTCCTCGAGGGTGTGCTTGACGGGCCCCTGATGGTAGGGGCACGTCTCCTTGAGTGCCTTGTCGAAGAGGTTGGCGCCTCCGGGGGGCTTCCGAGGGTTCTTGTATTCGGCGGCGGCGACAAGGTCCGTGCTGGCGGCGTCGTGTTTCGCTTGCGACTTCCTCCTGCCTTTCTTCTTGGCGCCGAGCGGAGTAGACGCCTCGGGAGCATCTTCCGACGGGCGGCCCTGGGGCTGCTTGTCCTTTCGGAAGATGGCCTCGACCGCCTCCTGACCAGAGGCGAACTTGGTGGCGATGTCCATCAGCTCGCTCGCCCTGGTGGGGGTCTTGCGACCCAACTTGCTCACCAGGTCACGGCAGGTGGTGCCGGCAAGGAACGCGCCGATGACATCGGAGTCGGTGATGTTGGGCAGCTCGGTGCGCTGCTTCGAGAATCGCCGGATGTAGTCCCGAAGAGACTCTCCCGGCTGTTGCCGGCAGCTTCGGAGGTCCCAGGAATTCCCGGGGCGCACGTACGTGCCCTGGAAGTTGCCGGCGAAAGCTTGGACCAGATCCTCCCAGTTGGAAATCTGCCCCGGAGGCAGGTGCTCCAACCAAGCGCGAGCAGTGTCGGAGAGGAACAGGGGGAGGTTGCGGATGATGAGGTTGTCGTCGTCCGTTCCACCCAGTTGACAGGCCAGGCGGTAGTCCGCGAGCCACAATTCCGGTCTCGTTTCCCCCAAGTACTTGGTGATAGTAGTCGGGGGTCGGAATCGGGGCGGAAACGGCGCCCGCCGAATGGCCCGGCTGAAGACCTGCGGACCGGGTGGTTCGGGCGAGGGACTCCGATCCTCCCCGCTGTCGTAGCGTCCCCCACGCCTGGCGTGATAACCTCGGTGCACCCTTTCGTCGAGGCGGGCCCGACGATCGCGATGAGGGTGCTCGTCGCCGAGGTGGCCCGGGGCCGCAGGCGCGGTGTTGCGCGTACGCCCGGTGTAGACCGAGGCTTCCCGCATGAGTCGGGAAGTCGCGGCACGAGGTTCCGAGGGGTACCCCTGCCTTCGGGAGGCAGAGCTCTCGGCCCGCCGGGCCGCAGCGCCTTCCAGGAGATGCTTGAGCTCTCCCTGGATTCGCCGACCCTCGGTGGTTGATGACTCTGGCATCGCGCGGAGGAGCATCGCTGCGGCGGCCAGGTCCTGACCGGTTCCGCCGGATGCGGGTGGCGGTCTGTCCCTGGCATCGTTGGCGATGCGGTGCTAGAGACCTTGGGGCAGGTGACGTATTCCTCCGGCCGGGGGCTGGCCCGCCCATACCTGCCCGACGTCCCGGCGGATTGCCTCGAGCGCTCCTGCTCCCTCATCGAGCCCGGCCTGCGCCCCGCGGACTTGCTCGAGCTGTGGGTCGTGACCCCCCGCCGGAACGGGGACCACAGCTAGCTCCCGCGGGATGTCGGCGCGAGGCGCTGGCCTAGGGGGATCACCATCCTCCGGCATGCCGAGACAGCTGCCTCCGGAGGGATCCCCTAGCTCGATGTGGAAACATTCGCGGCTCGGGCCGCAGTCCTTGTCGTCAAGGCTGCGGCTGCCGTCGGAACAGTCGGAGAGGCAGTAGTTGCATGCGGTCATGAAGTCCCGCATGGCACTGGGGTTGCCAGATCCAGAGAAATCCCAGCAGATGCTGGGGTCGTCATCTTCCTCGGACCCAAAGGGTCCGTAGGTCGAGACGCCCGTCAATCGGTCCCAAGGCGACCGCACACGAAACCCGGAAGGGGTTGCACTCGCCTCAACGTGAGCGCCCGCCAGAGCGAGGTCACTAGGCGGGTTGAGGTCGAGTTGAAATGACAAAGGATGGGAATCAGCCGGTACCTTTTGGTCGACGAGGAGCGACGAAGTCACATCGGGGGCTGATCGCGCCGTCGTCCTGGGTACGAGTGCGACGTCCTGCAGGCCCTCCGTGAGCGCGCTGGCGTCGTCCACTTGCTCGGGGTCGGCGTGTCGCGGGGGGACGGCGCTCGCCTTCGCCTCAAACGCGAGGGTGACGCCCGACGCGTCCTCCGTTGGGGCGCTGGGGATGTCGATTTGCTCGATAGCAGACTGAGCGCAGCCTCCCGCTCGGCCCTGGTTGCCCCGCCTCCTCCTCCGATGGCGAGGGAGAGGATGGGGCGAGCTCGAAAGTTGTCCTTCCCCCACGCGGGAAAGACGTCGTCGATTCCGCCGCCGGCGGGCGGGCTGTCCGCCGCCATTGCCGCCGTCGCGAGGCGGTGGAAGGAGTATCATGTCGTAGCTGCCGTCGAAAGACATGAACTCGAGGCTCCCGAAACGGAGCACCGTCCCGGGTTGAAGAGGTCGTTGGAGACTGCCCATCTGGAGCTTGACGGGAATCTGCTCGTCAACACGCAGCAGGCCCCTACCTGGCGCGCCAACTGTCGGCGTTTCGAGACCGGGGGGTCCCTAGGCCGACGAGTGAGTGTGCCGTGTGCCCTAGCCCAGATGGGTCGAGCGCGTGGGCGAGCGCGAAGGGGGGAGAGAGCGAGGCGGCCGGAGCCGGGTCGTGAGGGAGGCGGAGATTCCCGCGGCCTTCGTGTTCGTCCCGCGCCCAGGTCGGGTGCGCTTGCAGTAGGGGGTTACAAGCGTCCGCGCGGGTGAGGGGAGCGAGCGGCCCCAAGAGAGCGCCTGCCCCTGCCCTCGTTCCCGCGAGGCCAACCTTCTCTAAGAAGGCCCTGGTCCTTCCTTTTATAGGCGTAAGGAGAGGATCCAGGTGTACAAATGGGGGTGTAGCAAGGCGCTACGTGTCTAGCGGGGGAGAGCTAGTGCCCTAAGTACATGCCAAGGTGGCAGCCGGAGAGATCTTGGCACCCAGCTGGTGTGGCGTCGTGGCCGTCGGAGAAGCAATGGAGCCTGGCGGGGGGACAGCTGTCGAAGTGGTTGGGCCCTTGCTGACATCCCCCTGCTTATGTAAGGGAGCTGAGAGCCGCCGTCGTCATGGATCTAGTGGGGCGCCATCATTGCCTATCTGGCGGAGCTGGCCAGATGGGACGTCGGTCCTGTTCTCTGCGGCCCGAGTCGGCTCGGGGTAGGGTGATGATGACGCTTCCTGTTGACGTGGCGGACTTGTGCCCTAGGTCGGGCGACGTGGAGGCTCCTCCGAAGCCGAGGTCGAGTCTGTCCTGCATGGCCGAGGCCGAGCTCCTGGGTCGGGCAAGGCGGAGGTCGTTCGGCAGAGGCCAGGGCGGAGTCCGAGCCCTGGGTCGGGCGAAGCGGAGTTCGTCGTCTTCCGGGGCCTTAGCCCGAGTCCGAGCCCTGGGTCGGGCGGAGCGGAGTTCGCCGTCTTCCGGGTCCTTAGCCCGAGTCCGAGCCCTGGGTCGGGCGGAGCGGAGTTCGCCGTCTTCCGGGGCCTTAGCCCGAGTCCGAGCCCTGGGTCGGGCGGAGTGGAGTTCGCCGTCTTCCGGGGCCTTAGCCCGAGTCCGAGCCCTGGGTCGGGCGGAGCGGAGTTCGCCGTCTTCTGGGGCCTTAGCCCGAGTCCGAGCCCTGGGTCGGGCGGAGCGGAGTTCGCCGTCTTCCGGGGCCTTAGCCCGAGTCCGAGCCCTGGGTCGGGCGGAGCTTCCTATGGCGCCTTTGGCAAGGCCTGGCTGCCCGTCAGTCTTACTCTTTGCGTTAAACGCCCCTGCGACTCGGTCGGTCGGCGCGGTGATTTAGCCAGGGTTGCTTCTTAACGAAGGCAAGGCCTCGGGCGAGCCGGAGATGCGTCTGCCGTAAAAAGGGGGCCTCGGGCGAGACGGAAACACCTCAGGGTCGGCTGCCCTTGCCCGAGGCTAGGCTCGGGCGTGGCGTGATCGAGTCGCTCGTATGGACTGATCCCTGACTTAATCAAACCCATCAGGCCTCTACAGCTTTATGCTGATGGGGGTTACCAGCTGAGAATTAGGCGTCTTGAGGGTACCCCTAATTATGGTCCCCGACACCATTCATACACAACCAGGTTTCCAATGAATCAGCGCCACCTCTTGGTTTCCACAAACACAAGCATCAAATTAGCTGCAACTGAAAAGAAAATAGAAAATTAGTACATATATATATAATGTTGGAACATTGATTGAATCGCAGAATAAAAACTGATGGTCGATCAGGTGGCTTCAGAGATCAGAACAAGCAATAGCAAAAGATTATGCTACGTCCACACTAATTGTTTCATTTTATGAAAATAAACAAAAAGCTCAATTGTTTCAACCTGTGGGGAGTGAAAATAAAATCTTGTGTTAGTCACACATTACTGGTAGGATGTTAAGGCATGAGCAAGCATTGTTAAAGCTAACTGGATCTCTAAAATCAGCAAGCGCACAACAACACAGAGACTACAAGATCGCCTACTCACCGGCCCTTGGAAATGCAAGGCTAGAAATTCCCAACCTATGTGACGTATCGATGTTCACCGTCAGTGTCACTGCATGAATATGGTCTAAGCTGGTTAAGAGTCACAAGACAATGGTTGCATTTTTTACCTGAGACGATGCATCGCTAACACCATTGAGGAAATGATACTGCAGATTTATCGCCAGGCAAAACGCCGTGTCAAGTGGGTGCATACAACTCTGGTTGTCCATGCAGCCAAGAGGGCTTCCATGGTGAGGCTGGCTGAGGTACAGCAACGGAGCGCCTGAGGTCTCCAGCGAGAAATGTGGCGGACCACAAGACTGATGTACCTGATCACAAACAGGAACAAAATGTGAGCTAGGGCCCCTCGATCCATACCTGAAACCAAATGTAGTAACATGAAGCGAGCGATCATGTATGTGTGTCCTCACATCTTTAGGGAGGACGTTAGGCAGGCTATTTAAGTCCACCTGGATTCACGGTGGCCAGTTTCATGGACATAATTTAGAACATAAAGATGTCAAGATCAATTTAAAACAGAACACTACACAGCATCTGGCTGCTACTGCTTGCCGTGCCCACTAATATAAGTGCCAAAAAAACACAACATAATGATGAGATTTAACTTAAATATCAGATAGTGCAGTCTCTTATTTAATAAAAAAATAGAAAGCACAATATGTTTCAAGTATCATAACCACCTAGTGACAATCAGATTGATGAAATGGACATTAATAGTAGTGCGCCCAATAGTTCCTTAACCTATTTTTCAAGTCTGTAAATTTATATGTGTGTAACAGAAATTAAAGCAAGGTTCCCCATTGGAGTTTGTATATATATATATATATATATATATATATATATATATATATATCAAAAAGTATTGCACATTATAACTTGTTTACTCATTAATAAGCCATAAGACAAAGAACTTCTAATATCAGCTCTAGCTTCTTTATAATCAACTGCAATCAGACAAACAGACTTCTAATATCAGACTTCTAATATCAAATGTAGTCTAGCTTCATTCTCCAGTACATCATAACTGGAACTGTTAGCCCATAAATTCTGGAACTGTTAGCCCATAAAGTATCATCAACTTATTTGATATAGCATACTTTCTATTTGAAGAGGACATATCCTATGCAATCACTCATTTTGGTGCAAGCGTGCAATCAAACTATCCAGAGCATCCAGTCTAGATCAAACGGTTTCATATGGAAGTGGTTAAATGTAAAATAGACACTAGGTTTCAGGTGGAAGGGGTTAAATGTAAAATAACAGTTACCATTAGATCTAGATCGGATGCACCAGATCGCTTGATTGCATGCTTGCACCAGGATAAGTGATTGCATAGGATATTTTCCCCTATTTGAAATACTGGAACTGTTAGCCCATAAATTCAAATCAGTAGTTCCTAAGCATGTCTAAGATTCAAATGTCAAAATACATCATAACAAAACAAACTTGCGAACTATGGAGCACTCAAACAAGTACCAAACATGGTTATAAAAAGAACGGTACAATTCTGGGTCAGATTTGTGGATGACTTAGCATATGTACCAGTACAGGTCCAGGAAACCAACACCAACAGCACAAAATGACTTATATTAGCCAAAACTTTTTCTTTCGCGACGATTGATGCTAAAAGAGAAAGCATGAATGTGATGCTAAAAGGAGCCACATTTCTTTTTTCAAGGGATGTCTCATTTCATTTGCAGTTGTGGTCTAATTTCTAATACGCCTAGAGTGGGATGGTGCTGCCTGACCAGGGCAACCAAGCAGATTTACATGTCATTAGTGTAATTATTACATCTTTATTTCTTGCGCGGAATCTAAGGAAATGATGGAGTAATGTGCTGCTGGTCATGTGATGATGCATCCATCCGAGGCAGTTACTAAAGGTCCAAGATAGGCTAACCTATTTGAGCCTGGAGTGAAGCATGCACTGTTTGTTAGCATTGGAATACAGAACCTGCAATAGGTAACAAGATTTTGCTTCTACGGAATATATATGAGCCCCTTAAAAGAATTTATTCTAGTCCTTTGATACATTAAAGTTGTTTCCATCAAAACTAAAATGTTTGTATTGGTTCAGTCTGTAGGTTGAATGGCTGACTATCAATAGCTCAAAAATAAAAATAGATGATGTATTTGTTGTCTGTATCCCTTTTTCAAGGCAGGTCTCGGATGAGAAGGGTGTGAAATCATCATTTCAACATGATGTCTCACAGACACACTAAAATTTGATGGCATTATATACGAAGGACAAAAGTAGCTGTTGATCATTATTTTCACTTTAAAGAATGGAAATAAGTGTATTTCTATTGTACATAGTTTTACTAAAATGTTTTTTGGTTTTACTTAGAAAAAATCATGTGGGTTTAATACTGTGTAATACCTAATACTAAATTTTTAAATCCATTGCACTCCTCTTCCTTTGTTAGGTTGCCGAATATGATGAAAAAATGGCTAGCAAGATGAGTTCCAGTGGAAGGGCTTGCCTGATGGCTAGAGACTAAACATAATTGAACACAAACACTATGAACTATACCTTACACTTCAGGACAAACTGTGTTGTTTGTACAAATGTACAATGGAGGTAGACAGACTAACAAAGACATGCAACAAATCTACAGAATTTGTTGGCTCTGTATTTGTACCAGTACGACAATTATCAAACAGGAAAATGAATCTGAGATTGGCAAAATAAGGATCTGTTCAGTTTCCTGTTTCCTCATTAACATTACTAATCACATTTGTCAAAACATAATTGGTCGTTGCAACTATGCACAAATTTAGAGGAACATTGAAATCATGGCTTCTATATTTTCCAGAAGCAGAAGGAAAAAAGAGGAGGGGATGAACCGAGAGTTGTTCATCGCCAGCGATGGGCCTGAACAAAGACCTGGCACACGGACGACATCGTTGGCGTCGGCACCGTGGTGGAGCAAGCCGATGAGGAAGTGGATGCAGGCTTCGACTTGTGTTCACCTTGTGCAATGGAGGAACGCTTGACGTCAGCAAGTGACAATATATATAGGCAAACTCGATCCTATGAAGATATACCCTATAACTTGGTACATTTTTCTTCTTGAAGAAGACACTGGATCATTTACTTCGCTATGCATCCTTTCTCAAAAGGAAAGAACCTTCATGACGATATTCAAGGTCTATGCTTAATTGTTTACCTCATTGATGAAACACCATTCACTGATAGATGTGTGCCTCCATAGAGACTGTGTTGCTTCAAAAGAAAGTCATACCATTTGAAATCATAAAGAATAACAACCTATAAAGAACCACATGAGTTAAAAAGACGACAATGTCCTAATATATACAAGACAAAAATTATAAAATGAATGATGATCACGTAGTTACCTCAAGATTGTTGCTAGACGGATCAGCTGTTGGAGTTATCTTCATACCACCACCAAAGTACTTGACAGACATTGGATCATTTAGTTCGTTATGCATCCTTTCTCAAAAAGAAAGAACCTTCAAGATGATATCCAAGGTCTATGCTTAGTTGTTTACCTCATTGAACACCATTCACTTATAGATGTGTGCTTCTATAAGTAAAAGAAATAAAATTGATAAAAATGGTATGAACAAATGAACATGGCGTAGAATCTTGTTAATTGCACATGGGAACTATTATGTCAACAGGGAAAACAAGCAATCTAGCTTCAGTGAAGAGAAGTTTAGAATCATCAAATTGATCGTTAGTACTATATATGTTATCTCGAGCACCCTCAGTTTGTTATATAACTTCAGACTATCCTTAATTGCACATGTGAACTGTTATATCAACAGGAAAAACAAGCAATCTAGCTTTAGTAAACTAAGTAAAGAGAAATCCAGTATCATCAAAATGATCGTTAGTAATATACATAATATCTCGAGCACCCTTAGTTTGTTATATAACTGATGAGGGGAGCACTGATCCGTTTAAGGATTGTCCATGAAACCATTATATTTTGTTTATACTGCTCATACCATGAAGGTGAAAATCTAGCAAAGCTGGAATTAACATAGTTAACAAATAGCACATCACAATTAATTCAATAAAGTTGTGCCAAAAAGGCATCATTAGTTCAATGGCATAACTAACCATGACTAAACCCAATGTGGTATGCCCTTGGGAATGTCACCACAAACTCTCCAAGATACTGTACTAACCTGAAACAGTACATATCAGCAAAGAATTCATATGAATCTGATGTCTGAATAATATCATGAACATTTGACCCAATTGAAACGCTGGCCATTTCAGAGCTTGTACCTACAGCAGGGCACACCATGGGCTACAAGAACATCTGGAGACATCAATGTTGTCTTCTCCCCAAGCACTGCCAGCGATGCTGCGTGGATTAACAATACAAATTTATGGAACCTGCTAGACCACAACCGAAACATGCAGATAGCGAGCATGAGAAAGGACAAATACCAAGGCAGTCAGGGTTTCCTCCATATCCATGTACATGAATAACTTCCTCTAGCTCTGAGGCTCGATCCCCAGGGACTGCATACCATGTCTTGGGTGCATCGGTGTGAAGGAAGTTAACTGGTTTAGTGTAGTGAATGAAAAGCTGGCATATTTAAACTTTCAATCAGTACATGACAAAAGTAAAGCAGCGCATACAATTACTAAGCACACAATTTTCATTTTCTCTGTTTTCTTCAAACATATATAACAGCATACCTATAGTCTCTAGGAGGCTGGGACTGTGTAATGCACGTTTCCATATAAGATTCTATAGAACAAATAGAATAGCAATATTGATGTCATGCACCTTTTTTTCGAGCATTAATCTAGGCAGTAGTCCAAAATTTCCTGTTGGCTTCCTTAAGAATAGCAAACAAAAATAGCAGGTAAAATGGTAATTCTTTGCAAACATGGTATAAAAGAAGGCAGGGATGGGAGCAAACCTTAGTACCAACAGGAAAGCAGATATCCATAGATCCTCAGGAACATAGCAACAAATCGTTAGTCAAAATGCACTTAAAGTAAATAGCTACCTAGATTAATGCATCTAACAGATCATTGTCTTATAATTCCTTGTGAGCTAAATGCATAATATTTAACTGTTGGATTCCTCGATGGACAAAAATAGCATGTCCATTTTGCGAGTTTGAACATTGTGTTCTGCTTATAAAACCAGTTGAAGGAGTTCTACAGGGACAACAAACTCAACTAGACTTGTCCTGAGAGTAGTAATTCAAAAGACAATTCTATTAAATTAAAGCCATGCATTTTTGAACAAAAATAAAATAGCACAAGGCCTAACAGAATTCAGGAATTATCAAGCAGGAAGGGAAGAGAAAGAGCGAGCAAACCTAGGTACAAAACGATAAATAATTCTACTGTACTGCTGCTCAGCACCCACTCTGCGGCTGTGATGCTTACCTGAGACAGGAAATACACACAAGCAATTTCTGCACTATGGTGGACCTATGGCAAATAAAAGAAGCCAACAAAGTTGCCAAGTGAAAACCGATATCAAATGCTCACTGCTACCGAATCGTTGGAGGCAGAATAGACCAAATCCATCCTAAACACAACAGGCCAAACTCAATATAAATCCATGGGAATTTGAAACCTACCAATATAATTTGCACACTACAGGATCTGTACAAGTGCATGATCATGTTACACACTACAAGATATTCTGATGTTGAATTATAGTTAGCTTGTTTGTTCAGTATGGCTGAAGATTATGAGAATGCAGCAGTCATGTATGGGAATTTGAAACCAACCAATGGTTGTGTGACTGATAATTTGCATATTGTTTCTTTTATAATTCTTGCTCAGAATGAAGACATGGTGGGTTGGCGCCCATTTCTTTACCAGTGTGTTACTTTACATCGATGTCGAGTTCTTTTTTAAGCAAACTAAGCAGCAGAGTTGCCAAATACCCAATTATATTAATAAAAAAGAAGATCCAAACTGAACAATCAATGGTACCACATAAAACAACAATAAAAACACTACGTCTAAGATATAGTAGTTTTACGTGAGGGCGTTCTTGTGTTGGTCACCTTGGAGCTGAATGACCTGCAACGGACAAACAGATCAGTATACCCACCAACCAGCAGGTATAATTTTGTGAGCTTGAAACACATTGTTCTCGCATCTTACCTGACCTAGCTCTGGGTCCTGAACTACAGTACCATTGCAGTAGAATTTCTTCTTCATATTCAGACCCTGGACTGTAGTCAGAGTCTTTCTATCGTTGCGCTCTTAGATGCGCACATACACGTAATCCTTCGTTCCAGGAGCAACACCAGAGCCTCAACAAACAGATCTATTAGATACGATGCCATATCATCAGATGCACAATAATACTAAGCATGTTCAAGATGAAATTCGTGTGTGTGATGTTCCTCAACAAACAGATCTATCAGATATGATGCCATATCATCAGATGCACAACAATACTAAGCATGTTCAAGATGAACTTCGTGTGTGTGATGTTATCAATTTATTCAGTTAGCTAGAAGATGATATGCCAAACGACAATATAGAAGAGCTTGGCATCATGGATTGAGAAATAGACATACCAAAGCAGATGGAAGCTAAACGTCGAGATTAGACATGAAACTCGGTTGTTGAGGTTTGGTGGGCACCGAGATGATCACCCTTTTGATTTATTCGTCTTTTGCAGAAGCTGAGAAAATCATATTATCAACACACATGCTACACAAACCGGAAATATTTAAGCAAGCATGTTATCTTTGGAACGGTATTGGGGCTCGTCCTGGCCATGTTTCGATTCTTTCAAAGTATTTCACAGGGCCGACACCATCAAAACCTTCTATCAAGATCCCTTTGTTGTCTGAAATATAAAGCTTCATCCTATCTGTGCGACAAAATTAGGTGTTATACCAGTCTCTAGCACATAGAAAATGAAAGAAAAAACTGGGCCTATCTGTAAGCAATGTATAAGTGCTTTACAAACATCCAGATGTTCACATTCTGTCGTATACCTAAATATGGGAAAAGAAAATCAAGTCTGTTGCGGCATCAACATAATAAACATTGAAAAACATGCTACAAAAGTGCAACAACTGAAGTCATCAAGGTAAGTAACTAACTTAAGGAATAATAATGATGACTGGAAGCATATTAGATTACAACAGAAATTTGACAACAAAGGTTTTTTACAAAAATAATCCTGATGACCTTCGACGTTGATGATATACTGTACTCAAATCATCTGCTAACATAACATAATTGATTCTTCTACGAACATATTACATAATAATGTCTCTAAAGAAAGAAATCATACCACTGATTACTTCTCCGTCTAATGGTAAGCCACTTGAGAAATGTACATGTAACCTTGCCATACGCTTTAGCCCAGATTGCAAAATTGAGTCAAGATTTTTCTGTAATTCCATGTATGCAAACTGCAGACGGAACACATTAGAAAAATATATGATTACATTCCGAGCAAATTCAAAAGTGATTGTTATTTTCACATACCTGCAAATTCATCAGAGGAAAAAATAGGCTTGATCGGGCTCTCCAATATCGTTCCAAAGATAACCGGCCACGTTGAGGATGAAGTCGATCAACATTTTGCCAAGGAGCAGAGTGGGTGCCGTCGTCGTCCTTGTCTGCCGCATCATCTACTACTGCTTATGGTCCTCCACCAGCGGCTTCTCGAACTCCCATTTCTTCTGTGCACGACCTCCTCCTCCATCTCCACTCTTGGCAGCGTTGCCTTAGGCTGCTGCTCCTTTCGGGGTGACAGGGACTGGGCAAACAGTGGCTAGGCCGGAGGCGGAGGGGTGGGGGCGGAGTAGCTGGGGGTGGGGATGGAGGCGGGGGTGGCGTCGAAGGGGAGGAGGAGGCGAGTTACCTTTCTCTGCTCTGGCCCGAGCACGATGTGGTGAGTGACGAGGCGGTCTCCGTCGTTTCTATGATGGCTCTCGTCGAGGAGGTTGAGCAGCGGAGGTGGGGGAGGTCTGCGACATGCAGAGGATGGGGGAGGCGGCTCGCGCGACGTTGGGGAGGGAGTACAGGGGCAGGGGCATGGAAGCGCTGACCGGATCTGGTTGCCACCGTGACCAGCCTCTCCTCCCGCTCGCTGGCCGCCGCCGATCAGTTGGTCGTGCCAGGCGTGGAGGAGGACAACGCAGGGGACGACAGAGGGTGCTGCCTCGGTGGGTGTGCTAGCCGAGACTGGTGGGCATGGCTGAAATTGGTGGTCGTGGCCGGCGCGAGATCTGGGGCAGCGGCAGTGGGGGGATGGTTCCTGCGCGGTTGTGGGGTGAGGGGCACGGCGGGGGCTCGCGTGCTGCTTCCATGCGCGCGCGTGGGAGGGTGCGGGGGCAGATAGGGCGAGGTGGAGGAGGTTTTCGGGGGGGATCGGGCGAGGCAGGCAAGGTCTTCGGTGCGCGGTGGAGGGCGCTGATGGCGGTCGGTTGAGGCAGCGTGGATGTCGGGGGCGCAGAGAGGGGTGGTTTGGGCGAAGGGGATTTCGTGGGGGAAGGGAGCATGATGTCTGCGGGGCCGGTGGGTGTGATCGGAGAGCAGAGGATGTCACGGGATCGGACGATTTAGAGCACAGAACGATAAACGGACGGCTGAGATTGTCTAACGGCAGAACGTAGGGAGGCAGGCTACCCTTACAGTCTTAATAAGTAGTAAAGATAAATAGACTAGTAAATTTTATTCTTTTTATTTCTAACTTGAATTATTGAGTATGGCTAAGAATGAATCTATTAATATTAATATTCTAAAAATCCCTTATAAATTACTAATTGGACTTTTATAACACAAGCGAGGTTATTTTGATATAAACAAGTATTTTGCTTACTCTAAGAGTTTAAGTGCTATACTTGCGAACATGTTTATTTGGCTAGTAAAAATCTACTTTCCATACTACTAGTGTTATTTTCTCCTTTCTTTATAAAAAGAAAATATTAATAAAATAATCAGTGATAAATCATCTAAAATCCTATAATGTTTATATGACATGAGTTTTATACTATTTTCTAAATTCATTCAAATGAACCTATGATTATAATTCTCCATATAATTTCTAAAGTTCATTGCGACCAAATTTTACTACAACATTTCCTATCTAGTGTTTTTATCACCAACGTGTGACTACTAAATTTTCCGTCATATTTCTCTCTAATCCAAAATCATCGCATCGACTAACATGAACAATCATGGTGCACTAATAATCGCATATATCTACCAAAAATTCCATAGCTCACATACACATGTATTTCGGATCACACATGTTCATATTACAACAAAATGAACATACAATTCATGAATTGAATCAAAAGAATTTCGGAAATACACAAATTAATTTGGGGTTGTCTTCCACCTTGGGTTCTCGCTTGCGTAGGGAAATGGAGATGGCTCAGCAAGGCGGTCGGTCGCAAGAGAAGCAGGCAGGGGTCCTCGACGTCAGGCGGGCTCCGGTGGGGCGAGCTCCGGTGAACTCCGGCGAACTCCGGCGACGAACGGTGAGGAAGAGAGTGCGAGGAATGAGAGAGAGCTAGGGTAGGGGAGGAAGGGAGAGAGGAGGAGCGTCAGATTTATAGGGGAGAGGGAGGGAAATGGAGGGTCGGCCAGGCTCTTCAATGGGGCATAGTCGGACTTCATGGCCACCAATGGCGCCGACGGTTACAGGGGAGTGATGGGGGAGAGGAAACAGAAGAAATGAAGTCCCTTAATTCACGAAGAAGAAACGGACGATGGTGCATGGAGCTTGGGCAGTTCGGCTTCGGACGCGCGGTGCAGGGCACGGCAGCGCACGGCGCGGTGTCGCCTGGGCGCGTGTTGGTGCGGGGTGGGGTCGCGTCCTAGGCGCTGGCTGGGCGCGCGGCTCGTCGGTCTCCTTGGTGCTGGCTGGGCGTGCGGATCGCGCACGAGGATGCGCAGGGCGGGCGTCGCGGGGGCTGGGGCTGCTGCGCGGGGTGCTGGGGACGCCTGGCGGCTAGAGCGTCGGGCTCCCTGGCGGCGCGCGTGGGGGTCACGTGGGGATGCGCAGGGCGCGGCTGCGCAGAGAGAGAGAGAGAGAGAGAGAGAGAGAGAGCATGGGAGAGAAGAGAGAAGGAGGGAGAGAGAGAAGAGGGAAGGGAGATAGGCTGGCGGCGGTGGCTGGGAATTGGGAGCTAGGGCGCACGCGGCTAGAAAATAGATGGGCCCCTAGTGGGCCGGCTAGGGTTAGGGAGTTTTGTGTTTTTTTAATTTCGAGATGAATTTTTAAAGAGCTCAAAATTTTATAAAAATTCACCAAAATTATTTATAAATAAAATATTTATTTTTAGACTAATAATTATTATATTATTTAATTATTATATTAATTACTAGGATTTTCTTTTAAAAAGAATTTCTATAAAACATCCGATCATCAATCATTCGCATATAGAGAAAAATGATTCAAAGTGCAAATAAATAATTAAACCCTAACAAAAAAATTATTACCATATTTAACATAATAACCAAATTTATTATTTGTAGTTAATGGCTTTTATGGTGTTACAAACCTACCCCTCTTAAAAGAATCTCGTCCTCGAGATTAAGAAACTTCCGAGAATAACTGAGGGAATTCTGCTCTGAGTTCATCTTCTCTTTCCCAAGTGGCCTCATCTTCCGAATGATGACTCCACTGAACCTTGCACATGTTAATAACTTTACTTCGTGTAATTCTGCGAGATGTTTCCAGAATTCTGACAGGGTACTTCGAATAGGTCAAATCCTCATTGACATTCAGTTCTTCCATGGGTAACTGTTCCTCCGGTACTCTTAATCACTTCTTGAGTTGTGACACGTGAAATACGTCATGCACATCCGATAAACTATCGGGTAACTCTAACTGGTAGGCTACTTCACCTTTTCTTTCCAAAATCTTGAATGGGCCGATATAGCGAGGAGATAATTTTCCTTTAACCTTAAACCTTTTCATTCCTCTCATTGGTGAAATTTTAAGGTAGACAAAGTCTCCTACTTCAAACATCAACTCTCTTCTTCTATTATCAGCATAGCTTTTCTATCTTGACTGTGTTGTCTTCAAATTTTCTCTAATAATCTGTACTTGCTTTTCCGTCTCTTGGAGAATTTCTGGACCAAATACTTGACTTTCTCTAGTCTGATTCCAATAAAGCGATGTTCTACAGGTATAACTCTGCTAATTGGGCTCCTGAGTAAGTTGTCTTTACAGGTATAAAGTGTGCCACTTTAGTCAACCTGTCTACTATGACCCATATTGAATCACAGCCATCCCGAGTACGGGGTAGTCCAACTATGAAATCCATACCGATTTCTTCCCATTTCCATTCTGGTACCTTGAGAGGTTGTAGTAATCTTACTGGTCTTTGGTGTTCAACTTTAACTCGCTGACACACGTCACATAATGCAACATGAGTAGCAACATCTCTTTTCAATCTGTACCACCAATACTTTTCCTTAAGATCCTGGTACATCTTTGTACTTCCAGGGTGAATAGAGTAAGCTGAATCATGAGCTTCTCTCAAAATAAGTTGGCGCAGGTGTTTGATTTTCGGTACGCAGATTCTTGTCTTAAACCATACTGTGCCTTGATCATCTTCCGTGAAATCTGAGGCTTTACCCATCCCAATCAAAGTTTTAATTTCCTTGATTTTCTCATCGGACTCTTGTCCTTTACGAATCTCTTCTTCCAAAGTAGATTCAACATCCATAACCGTTGCTTCTACATTATTGAGCATACCAAGGTTGAGTTGTTCCATTTCCCAGCATAATTCTTGTGACATCAAATGAGTAGTGATGTTGTTCACTTGACCCTTATGGCTCAAAGCATCAGCTACTACATTTGCTTTTCCTGGGTGATATTGTATTTCCAAATCATAGTCCTTGATCAACTCAAGCCATCTTCTCTGTCTTAGGTTGAGTTCCTTCTGAGTGAATATATATTTCAAGCTTTTATGATCCGTGAAGATCTTGCACTTGTTTCCAATCATATAGTGCCCCCAAATCTTTAAAGCATGCACTACGGCAGCTAGTTCCAAATCATGCGTAGGATAATTCTTCTCATGCTTTCTCAACTGTCTTGAGGCATAAGCTATCACTTTTCCTTCTTGCATTAGCACACATCCAAGTCCAAGGTGTGATGCATCGCAATACACATCAAATCCCTTGTGAATGTCTGGCATTACCAATATTGGTGCAGTGGTTAACCTTTTCTTGAGTTCTTCAAAACAATTCTAGCATGCTTCATCCCACTTGAACTCTTTACCTTTCTCCAGTAGTGAAGTAAGAGGTTTCACTAACTTGGAAAAACCTTCAATAAATCTTCTATAGTATCCTGCCAATCCAAGAAAACTTTTGATCTTGGACGCATCCTTTGGTTGCTTCCAATCCAGTATCTCACTTATCTTTCCTGGGTCCACTTTAATTCCACCATCGATAACTATATGCCCTAAGAAAGCAACTTCCTTCAACCAAAAATCACACTTCGAGAACTTCGCATATAGCTGGTTGTCACGAAGCTTTTGTAGGACTAGCCTTAGATGATCTTTATGTGTTTCTTCATTCGGAGAGTATATCAGTATGTCGTCAATGAATATGACCACAAACTGATCCAGATATTCCATGAATACTTTATTCATCAAGTTCATAAAGTATGCTGGTGCATTAGTCAGTCCGAACGACATGACCAAAAACTCATAATCCATATCTTGTCGTGAAGGCTGTCTTCGGTACATCTTCTGCTCGAATCTTTAACTGATGATATCCCGATCTAAGATCTATCTTCGAGAATATCTTAGCTCCCTTCATCTAATCAAATAAATCTTCAATCCGAGGTAATGGGTATTTATTCTTGATGGTTACTTCATTCAAACTTCTATAATCAACGCACATTCTCCTCGAACCATCCTTCTTGTTCACAAATAGCACTGGGGCTCCCCAAGGGGATGAACTTGGGCGAATGAAACCTTTTTCTAGTAATTCTTCTATTTGTTTCTTCAGTTCTACTAAATCCTTGACATCCATTCTATAAGGTCTTTTCGAGAAAGGTGCGGTTCCGGGTAATAATTCAATAGAAAACTCTATATCACGGTCAGGTGGCGTACCTGGTAATTCCTCCAAAAATACATCTGAGTACTCACACACTACCTTGATATTTTCCAAGGGCTTTTCTTCCAAGTGATTGATCACTGTCTTTCCTTTTGCATCTGTTGACTTATCTATGCTAACTTGGATTCTTTCACCTTGAGGACTTGTCAACATAATTGTTCCATTGGCACACTGTATCACTCCATCACAACTTTTCAACCAGTTGCATCCAAGAATCACACCAATACCGTTGGATCCTAGGACCACTGGGTTGACTGAAAAATCTATTCCTTGAATCTTGATATTAACATGGGGGCATGAGTGTGTGGCCTTCATGTTACCTCCTGGTGAACTAATGTGTAACATCTTCTTAAGGGGGTACTTAGGTATGTTGTGCTTTTCCACAAATGAATCAGTTATAAATGAATGCGATGCTCCAGAGTCAAATAAAACTGATGCAGGTATGGAGTTAACAAGGAACATACCATACACTATGTCGGCATCCTCAGGTACTGATTCTGCGATGACGTGATTGACCCTTCCTCTACTCTGGTTTTGCGGAGTCTTGTTCTGAGCAGATCCACGAGTGGGGGTGTTCTGGTCATTCCTCTGAGTGTTGCTCCTCTGAGGTGTCTGCTGGTTGCTGTAGCACCCACTTTGTAAGAAAGGCTAAAAAGAGAAAGTATCTTACTCTATATCTATATGTGTTGTCTATATTTATCATTTCATGAGAACATCACATGAAAACAAATAATTAATAAGAATGTATACCGCTAAATTGTGCATCATGCTGGAGTTTAATTGATGGTGCATTTAATAATAAAGAAAATATCAATAAGGTTACATTAATGATGTGAATTAAGGATTAAAACCTAATTCAAATCTTGGAATTTGGAAATAAAAATGTAAAGAAAGAAATATTATTCAATATAAAATAATATTAAAATTGAATAACTTTACCACATGATGGTGAGAATAAATTGCATAATTAACATGAACATGAATTTGCACTTAAGTGGAATTCAAATTTGAGATTTAAATTTGAAAGAGATTAGAGAAGAGAATAGAAAATAAAAGGAAAAAAATGAAAGCGCAGTTGGGCCTGAGCGACCAATTTGGCCCACTTCCGTTTTCTTCTACGCAGCCCAGGCTCGGGTGCCGACTAGTCGGGCCGCGGCGTCAATCTCACACCACGCGCCGTCCGCACCGTTCGCCCGCTGCCACACGGGCCCCACGGTTCAGTCACCCCTCTCACTGTCACACTGCGGCGTGGGCCAGTGATGTCAGCTCTTCCTTCAACAGAAACGCGCGCATGGCGAAAGCCGCCGTCGCGTTCTGTTGCGTGAATCTCGCGCGGGGGAATCCGCAGCCCTTCTTCCGACCTACCCACGGGGAGGATAAAGGCCCTCCCGGGGACTCAGTCGCCGCGCATCCACCATCCCTCTACCTTTACCGTGCGCCATTGCGAAAGAAAGTAGCCGCCGTAGTTGAAGATCGCAGTTGACCCCTCCTAACGCTCACAATACGCTCCCTGATAATCGGGTGGGGGTGTGGATCGTGCATAAGGAGGGAATCGGGCGCGCTGATCCACGGCGTGGAGTGAATCCTTCGCCGGAGTTGCGTCTCTGCCGTGTTTCCGCCGTGCGTCGCGACTGTGCTCAACCATCGTTCGTTTCTGGTGAGTAAACCCTGTGCCATACTCACTCTGGCTCCGTGGTAGTGTAGCACCTAACGGATTGGGGTTTCGCGCACTGGAGGCATGGATCTACCTGCTCCGGCGAGGCTTCCGCCGTGCACTGGGCGCCGTCTCCGCCGTGTGTGCGTCGGGTTGGGGGAGAAAGTCGCGCGCCCCGCATCGGCCGTTGGATGGTGAGGGAGCGGCTAGGATTAGGCCGAGCCATACCGAGTCAGGGAGGGGATGTGAGCCGTAGATCCATAATCTGATGGGTGCGAATCGATCTCGGTTATTTAGAATTTGGACCGTTGGATATGGATCTGAGCGCTCAGGGCGCATACCGGTTCGGGTTGGTCCGTTTTAATCTGGGCCGTTAGAATCTGATCGGGCGGCCGTGATCACAAGATACCCCTTCGCGGTGCGCGTTTTGCTTAAGAGACCCTAGGTTTACTTGAAATAGAACTCGCCGTCCTTGGGCGCTGTTCTCTGTGTCTTAGGATCTTTGCGCAGTGGCCCCTGAACTTTTCTGTAATAGTGTGCCCAGTCCAGAATTCATAATAAATGGTTAAATAAAATCTGAAAATGATTTTAATGATAAAAGGAATTGTTAAAACTTATAAAATTCATAGAAAATTCATATGTTATCCAAAATAATCCATTCCACTTTCTAAATTTTTGTAATTTTATTCTTTATCACTTAGAGCCTCTGTTATGTCATGAAAACAGTAAGAAAATTTATTTCACACTTAATCCTATTTTAAACACATAAAACCTTTGAAAATCCATAACTTAAAATCTATAACTCCAAAAATTATGATTCCTGTTCCTAAGATTTTATTTTATTATGTAGAATATTTCTGTGTATTTTGTTTACATGCTTGGTGTAATGTTAATTTTCTCTATATCCTGTGCTTGTTTGTATTGTGGCGAGTAGAAGAGCCCGTTGTTGAGGATCCTGGTGAGCAGCAGGTTGAAGTAGCTGAGCAGGAGCTCATTGAAGGCAAGTTGTGCCCTTGACCACTTTTTACCTAATAATGTTCTTTAATATCACTTATCCATGCATAGGTTAATTTTGATGGGACCCGATAGGTCACCCTAGATTTGTTTATCTCATTACCTTGTTTACCCCTGAATCACTTGGGTAGTTTGCTAATGCTTTACATGGTTTTGGGATAATCATTTATTATATCTATGTTCCAATTATTCTTGTTATTCTGTTTATGTACATGTCAAGTTCATTAATGTTAATTGGAACATAGAGCTTAACTTGAGAACCACGTGCCACCACAAGGGTTTAATGGGACGCCCTTGGCTGACTAATTAGGAAAGCTAGTGGAAGACTACCTTACCCAAAAGGGGCAAGGGCAATAGGGGAGTGGTCAGTGTAGGGAGGTCCTTGCTTGATTTTGCTGCGATGGCAGTCAGGCAAGAACCCTGCATTGGAACTTCCTATAAACTATAGCGGGTTTTTGGAAGCTAGTGGAACTTTGTAAAGGCCTCGTAGTGTTGCCCTGCCGTGCTTCCTAGGTAGAGGTGTATGGGATTCGCGACCCCTTGGTAGATGGGTAGCATGACTTGTGGGTAAAGGGTACAACCTCTGCATAGTGTAAAACTGGTATACTAGCCGTGCTCGCGGTCATGAGCAGCTCAGGACTCTCTGATGTTTAAATTATGAAACTTAAATTCAATTTTGTCATTTGCATTGCATGGGTTTATTATTAATTTTGTTCTATTACTTTATTTATGGTTTGGTATTTACTTACACTTAGTAATTGCTAATAAAATTTTGACCAACTACTTAAAAGCAATGCTCAGCTTTAAACCCCTATCATTGACTAGCCTTACACATCACATGAACTCACACCTTTGTGAGTTTATGTCCACTGGTTCCCCACAACTTGTTGAGCTATGATCATGTGTGAGCTCACCCTTGTTGTCTCACACCCCCCCACAGGAGAAGAACAGGTGGTTCAGGAGGAGCCACAAGGCGAGGAGTATGATCTGATCTAGGTGGCGTTTCTCAGTTGACATTGGCGCCGACGATCCTTAGTTCGTTTTATATTTATTATTTTATTTTGTAATAAGTCTTCCGCTATGTAATAAATACTCTGATGTTTTATGACATTCATCTCTATACACTCTGTTATTATATATGTTGTCTCCTTGGCACATGTATGAGATGCACCTGGCTTTGTTCCTTAAAGCCGGGTGTGACAGAAGTGGTATCAGAGGAATGTTGGCTGTAGGACGAGACCTAGATAGAAATGGACAAACCCTCTCCTACTTACCTTACTCTGACTCATTCTATACTCATCTCATCTTGATCTTGTCTCACCTTCTACTGTTCTACTCTGATCATTCTTACCTTTTCTACTCTAAGACAAGATGGATTTCAAACCTTGGAATCCCTACCCTTATGACATTTTTAAGAGATAGGGAACCTAAGATGAAAATAAAACTATTTTCTCTATTTTAAAAATGTTGGTTGATTGTTCTAATGCTAAATGCCTGATTTGCTTCTTTGATTGACTGAATTATTATAGATGGACATCTTAGTATGTACCACCATAAGTAATAAATTAGCTATGGTAGGTAAAATATTAATCTGCTTAGCTAATAAAATTCCCCAAAGTAACCTGCTTTGTAAATACCTGCCTTGTCTACTATTTTCTTACCATATGTATCTAACTCAGATGGTCAATACCAGGCGGGGTGGTGGAATTGATTTGCCTCCCAATCGACACACTCGGAAAATATACAGACAACCCCAGCCACAACCTGCAGAGATGAACCCTCCTAATCCTCCAACAGGCGGAGTTGACCCACTGGTTGCTGCTCAGATGGCGGTGATGCAGCAAATGGCAGACACTATGGCTGATATGCGTGCCCAGATGCAGCAAGAACGCCAGAAGATGCGTCAGGAAAGAGAAGATATACGCCAGGAGTTGCGCCAGGAGCGAGATGAGATACGCCAGGAAAGGAGGACACAACAACAGCAGCTGCAACAACAAATGCAACAGCAGCAACAAGTGCCACTGCCTCCACCACCACCACCAGTTCCACCCCGAGACAAGCATAGAGAGTTCATGAGTCATAAGCCACCTACATTTGCAAGCTCACCTAATCCACTAGACGCGGATGATTGGCTGAAGTCCGTTGAAAAGATGCTGAATATTGCACAGTGCACGGACCGGGAGAAGGTTTTATATGCTTCTGGACGTCTGACAGGTCCTGCTGCTGACTGGTGGGATTCTTATACTGCTGCCCACGATGCTGCTGATACTATTACTTGGGCAGAGTTCAGTACACAGTTCAGAAACTACCATATTCCAGCTGGTATGATAAAGATCAAGAAGAAGGAGTTTCTGTCATTGAAGCAAGGCAACATGTCAGTCAGCGAGTATAGAGACAAGTTTATTCAGCTGTCGAGATATGCTCCGGAGGAAGTTGCTGAGGATGGGAGGAAGCAGGAGCACTTCATTGAAGGACTTAATGGACCCTTGCAGTATGCACTGGTTGCACACACTTTTCCATCATTTCAGAGACTGCTGGATAAGGCTCTTGCTATTGAACACAAGCGTGTTCAGCTGGGTGATTTGAAGAGAAAGGCAATATCTCAAGGACAAGGAAGCAGCAGTGTTTGTCCTCGCTACAGTTCACCACAGGGTACACCGACTCGACCAGGAGGACCGCGCCGAGTTCAGCAATCACCACTGAGGACTCCACCTCCTCGACAGGCTACCCCTACTGGCACCCCGACGAAGTTCTCAGGACAGAGTCCAGGCACTACTTGTTTCAAGTGTGGGAAGGCTGGTCACTATGCAAATGTCTGTCCATAGAGGATTGCTACTACTCCAGTTCAGAACAGGCAGCAAACTCCAGGATCTGGCAAGGGATATTCTATTGCCAAGGTTAATCAAGTCAGTGTTGATGCTACTCCGGATGGTGGGGACCTCGTAATTGGTATGTTTTATGTTAATGCAATTCCTGCAACCATATTATTTGATTCTGGTGCTACACATTCATTCATGTCTGCTAGATATGCCAACACAAATGAAATACCACTGCTAAATATGAGAAAACCCATGATAGTAATTACACCTAAAGGGCCTGTTGAGGCGAATCAAATGACGAGTAGATTGACATTGACCATTATGGGTAGAGAATTTGGAGCTACTGCTATAATATTAGAATCAAGCAGTATAGATTTGATCCTTGGTATGTCATGGCTAAGAAAGGCAAAGGTCGTTATAGCATGTGGTAGAGGGACCGTAGAACTCACTACCACTAAAGGAGAAAGGTTTCAAGTTAATATTGCAGTAACCTCCTCACCCATGCGTGCAATGTTCTTTATACCAGAGGAGTTTGTTGGTGACAACATCCGGGTGGTTAGAGATTTTCCGGATGTCTTTCCAGAGGAGTTGTCAGGGATGCCACCTGATAGAGAAGTTGAGTTTGTTATTGATCTCTTACCTGGAACCGCCCCTATTTCTAAACGGCCATATAGGATGTCTGTAGAGGAGTTGAAGGAACTTAAGAAGCAGTTAACTGAGTTACAAGAGGCTGGGTACATTCGTCCGAGTTCCTCACCTTGGGGAGCACCAATCTTGTTTGTACAGAAGAAGAGCTTCGCATAGATTTTCCCCACCTTTTCCCTCATTCTTCCTAAATCTCGAGGACGAGATTAATTTTAAGGGGGGTAGGATTTGTAGCACCCACTTTGTAAGAAAGGCTAAAAAGAGAAAGTATCTTACTCTATATCTATATGTGTTGTCTATATTTATCATTTCATGAGAACATCACATGAAAACAAATAATTAATAAGAATGTATACCGCTAAATTGTGCATCATGCTGGAGTTTAATTGATGGTGCATTTAATAATAAAGAAAATATCAATAAGGTTACATTAATGATGTGAATTAAGGATTAAAACCTAATTCAAATCTTGGAATTTGGAAATAAAAATGTAAAGAAAGAAATATTATTCAATATAAAATAATATTAAAATTGAATAACTTTACCACATGATGGTGAGAATAAATTGCATAATTAACATGAACATGAATTTGCACTTAAGTGGAATTCAAATTTGAGATTTAAATTTGAAAGAGATTAGAGAAGAGAATAGAAAATAAAAGGAAAAAAATGAAAGCGCAGTTGGGCCTGAGCGACCAATTTGGCCCACTTCCGTTTTCTTCTACGCAGCCCAGGCTCGGGTGCCGACTAGTGGGGCCGCGGTGTCAATCTCACACCGCGCGCCGTCCGCACCGTTCGCCCGCTGCCACACGGGCCCCACGGGTCAGTCACCCCTCTCACTGTCACACTGTGGCGTGGGCCAGTGATGTCAGCTCTTCCTTCAACAGAAACGCGCGCATGGCGGAAGCCGCCGTCGCGTTCTGTTGCGTGAATCTCGCGCGGGGGAATCCGCAGCCCTTCTTCCGACCTACCCACGGGGAGGATAAAGGCCCTCCCGGGGACTCAGTCGCCGCGCATCCACCATCCCTCTACCTTTACCGTGCGCCATTGCGAAAGAAAGTAGCTGTCGTAGTTGAAGATCGCAGTTGACCCCTCCTAACGCTCACAATACGCTCCCTGATAATCGGGTGGGGGTGTGCATCGTGCATAAGGAGGGAATCGGGCGCGCTGATCCACGGCGTGGAGTGAATCCTTCGCCGGAGTTGCGTCTCTGCCGTGTTTCCGCCGTGCGTCGCGACTGTGCTCAACCATCGTTCGTTTCTGGTGAGTAAACCCTATGTCATACTCACTCTGGCTCCGTGGTAGTGTAGCACCTAACGGATTGGGGTTTCGCGCACTGGAGGCATGGATCTACCTGCTCCGGCGAGGCTTCCGCCGTGCACTGGGCGCCGTCTCCGCCGTGTGTGCGTCGGGTTGAGGGAGAAAGTCGCGCGCCCCGCATCGGCCGTTGGATGGTGAGGGAGCGGCTAGGATTAGGCCGAGCCATACCGAGTCAGGGAGGGGATGTGAGCTGTAGATCCATAATCTGATGGGTGCGAATCGATCTCGGTTATTTAGAATATGGACCATTGGATATGGATCTGAGCGCTCAGGGCGCATACCGGTTCGGGTTGGTCCGTTTTAATCTGGGCCGTTAGAATCTGATCGGGCGGCCGTGATCACAAGATACCCCTTCGCGGCGCGCGTTTTGCTTAAGAGACCCTAGGTTTACTTGAAATAGAACCGGCCGTCCTTGGGCGCTATTCTCTGTGTCTTAGGATCTTTGCGCAGTGGCCCCTGAACTTTTCTGTAATAGTGCGCCGAGTCCAGAATTCATAATAAATGGGTAAATAAAATCTGAAAATGATTTTAATGATAAAAGGAATTGTTAAAACTTATAAAATTCATAGAAAATTCATATGTTATCCAAAATAATCCATTCCACTTTCTAAATTTTTGTAATTTTATTCTTTATCACTTAGAGCCTCTGTTATGTCATGAAAACAGTAAGAAAATTTATTTCACACTTAATCTTATTTTAAACACATAAAACCTTTGAAAATCCATAACTTAAAATCTATAACTCCAAAAATTATGATTCCTGTTCCTAAGATTTTATTTTATTATGTAGAATATTTCTGTGTATTTTGTTTACATGCTTGGTGTAATGTTAATTTTCTCTATATCCTGTGCTTGTTTGTATTGTGGCGAGTAGAAGAGCCCGTTGCTGAGGATCCTGGTGAGCAGCAGGTTGAAGTAGCTGAGCAGGAGCTCATTGAAGGCAAGTTGTGCCCTTGACCACTTTTTACCTAATAATGTTCTTTAATATCACTTATCCATGCATAGGTTAATTTTGATGGGACCCGATAGGTCACCCTAGATTTGTTTATCTCATTACCTTGTTTACCCCTGAATCACTTGGGTAGTTTGCTAATGCTTTACATGGTTTTGGGATAATCATTTATTATATCTATGTTCCAATTATTCTTGTTATTCTGTTTATGTTCATGTCAAGTTCATTAATGTTAATTGGAACATAGAGCTTAACTTGAGAACCACGTGCCACCACAAGGGTTTAATGGGACGCCCTTGGCTGACTAATTAGGAAAGCTAGTGGAAGACTACCTTACCCGAAAGGGGCAAGGGCAGTAGGGGAGTGGTCAGTGTAGGGAGGTCCTTGCTTGATTTTGCTGCGATGGCAGTCAGGCAAGAACCCTGCATTGGAACTTCCTATAAATTGTAGCGGGTTTTCGGAAGCTAGTGGAACTTTGTAAAGGCCTCGTAGTGTTGCCCTGCCACGCTTCCTAGGTAGAGGTGTATGGGATTCGCGACCCCTTGGCAGATGGGTAGCATGACTTGTGGGTAAAGGGTACAACCTCTGCAGAGTGTAAAACTGGTATACTAGCCGTGCTCGCGGTCATGAGCAGCTCAGGACTCTCTGATGTTTAAATTATGAAACTTAAATTCAATTTTGTCATTTGCATTGCATGGGTTTATTATTAATTTTGTTCTATTACTTCATTTATGGTTTGGTATTTACTTACACTTAGTAATTGCTAATAAAATTTTGACCAACTACTTAAAAGCAATGCTCAGCTTTAAACCCCTATCATTGACTAGCCTTACACATCACATGAACTCACACCTTTGTGAGTTTATGTCCACTGGTTCCCCACAACTTGTTGAGCTATGATCATGTGTGAGCTCACCCTTGCTGTCTCACACCCCCCACAGGAGAAGAACAGGTGGTTTAGGAGGAGCCACAAGGCGAGGAGTATGATCTGATCTAGGTGGCGTTTCTCAGTTGACATTGGCGCCGACGATCCTTAGTTCGTTTTATATTTATTATTTTATTTTGTAATAAGTCTTCCGCTATGTAATAAATACTCTGATGTTTTATGACATTCATCTCTATACACTCTGTTATTATATATGTTGTCTCCTTGGCGCATGTATGAGATGCACCTGGCTTTGTTCCTTAAAGCCGGGTGTGACAGAAGTGGTATAAGAGGAATGTTGATTCAGTTGGTTCTGCTGAATCTGTTGAACAGTTGCAGTGAGACCCTACAGGAACTGCATCTGGGCGGCGATGAACTGCTCCATGTTGGGATTCGGTGGTGGTGGTGGTATCTGTTGACCACGCTGGTTCCAGTTGTTGTTGGGTCCTTGACGAGCGTTCACCATCTGATTGGTTAGGAAGTGAAATCCTTAGAAAAGTTAGGAGTAGAAAAGATTTTAGAGGGGAGTATCCTAAGTTTATTATTTTTTATATGCTCTTATGGCCATCATTCCATAAGACCATTACACTCAAACAAAAATCCAACTCAAGCATGTCAACCAACACCATCACATGGTTGTTATTTATTAATAGGATAACTTAAAAGAGTATCATCGTCTGACACAGAAACTAACTTATTACATCATAACTTAAAACACTTAAAGCAGCCTAGTGACGGATCCGGGCTCCCCATAACGCAGCCTCTTGCGGGGAGGAGACAACGCCATGGCGGGGACCTGGGCTTCTGGCGGGTCCAGTCCTTGAAGTTGGGCCTCCAGGGCCACAATCCTGGCATGGGCATTCTCCAGCTCCAAGTGCACCCTAGAGAGATCCAGGGTGGCACTGTCCAGGTCGATGTTGAGATCGGCCACTACACCAGCTAGGGTGTTGAGGCGATCCCCACCAGCTTCACCTGGAACGATGCTAGTCTGGCTTCCTCCACTCAGACGCAGAGGAAGATGTCTGAACCTCATGTCCTGCAGCTGCTGCCGGTAGGTGTGGCTGAGCGACCATAGGGTCCGTCTGGCAGCGTCGCTGACCAAGGCAGCATAGGTGGATAGCGGTGTCAGGGACTCATGAGCAGACAGAGTCCTAAATCCCCTATCCCCTGCATCCATCACCCTGACATGGATGCGAGTGATGTAGTAGCAAGCCCGGGGAGGCTCGCTCACTCGCCTTGTTTCATATAGGGGGCGGACGTAGGTGCCTAGCGCGTGTAGCACGTCTTGCAGCAGGTTGGGGAAGTGCCCCGTTGTGAACATTGATGTGTAATGTTCGACAACTGGACCAAACCCCATGAAGTAGTCCTGCTGGGTGTAGTCGGCTTCCTGGTTGACAAGTTCGTCTCCTCCTTCATCGTCGTCGTCATCCTCGTCACCGTCATCCCCAGAGTCATCGGGGTCGTCGCCTCCGAGTGCAGGTGCTTGGACGGCTGGTGCAGGCGGTGCCGATGTCGATGACCTAGCTGTGAAGGCCAGGGACTCTACCAACGGGGTGGGGGTCGGTAGCTGTTTCTCCGAGCTGTCCTCCAGGATGACTACATTCTCCACTTGGATGTGAGGGAGATCCACCGGAACTTCCTCGACTACCACTGGGTAGACCAGAATCTGCCAGGGCTAAGGGGCGTAGCTGGTGTTGACACAGGTAGTGTGGAGAGTACGAACCATCTACAAGAGAAATGTCAACTCAGTTGAAATTTTAAAGAGGTAAGGCTGATAAAATAATTTATAAGAATGAAATTAGCAAGTTTTGAACAAACTAGGCTTTCCATTTCTAACTAGTCCAACGACCTAGGGTCAGCAAAGGCTTTGATACCACTTCTGTCACATCCCGTCCAATCCTTGGACCGGTGGTACTTTACTCTTGGCAGCTCTCTAGGATCATATATTGTCCCCACAGACCAACACAAGTCTTTTGTGCACACTTTGTCCTCACTCATGCGCACCCAAGAAAACTTCCTGATCGGTCACCCATTCCAAATTGCTCCAAGCCAAGCACGCTTAACTTGGATGTTCTTTCGAGATAGGCTTCCGAAAAAGAAGATGCACCTTGTTGGTATGATTACACTATTAATTCTATTAAGCCTTGGGCCAGGATATCACAGTACCTCTAGTGATGATAATGATGATTTAACCTCTCTTTTTCCTAACCTAACTAAGGACCAAAAGAAAAAGATAAATGAAATGATAGAATCCATTAACGAGAAGGATGATCTCTTGGAAAGCCAAGAGGACTTCCTCGTTAAGGAAAACAAAAATTTATTAAATTGAAAAATGCTTATGCTCTAGAAGTAGAAAAATGTGAAAACTTGTCTAGAGAGCTTAGCATTTGCAATGATTTATTTTCCTAACTTAGAGATGAGAATGCTAATTTAACTTTGAACATGCACTTCACCCGGGGTTAGGGTTAGAAATAAATAATCTTGAATTTGGAGTGCGGAAGAAAGTTTCTCTTGCTATGAGTTGCTCAATCAATGTGGATAACTTTGGGAGCAAACTCAAGGCGATGTGAGCAAGAGAACTTTAGAGAGAGGAGAGAGAAGAAACAAATCGAGTGAATATCAACACAAGTGAACACATCGAATTGTTTTTCGAGTTCGGTTTCAAAGAACCAAGTCCCAATTGAGGAGGCCACAAAGGTTGGGTCTATTCCAACCCTTTCCCTCTCTCAATCGATCACTTAGACCGGTCGAGTGCTTCTTCTTAATCACACGGGTCACTAAGACCCCGCAAGGATGACCACACAAGTAGGTGTCTCTTGCTTGCTTTACAAAACACTTGAGAAGTTTAGAGTGAGAAGAAGAAAGGAATCCAAGTAACAAGAGTAACAAAAGAAACACAAATGACCCTCTCTCCAATCACTAAGCACTTGATTTGATTTTGGAGCATGGAGAGGATTGAATGCTTTGATTGTGTCTTTAGAGTGTATTCTTTGCTCTTGTATTGAATGATAAGTGTGGGAGGCTTGGATGACATGAATGGAGGTGGGTGGGGGGTATTTATAGCCTCCAACCACTTCCTAGCCGTTGGCTGACTTTGGTGTCGATGGGCACACAGGATAGTCCGGTGGTGCACTAGACATGAAACTGTTCATTGTCTGGTGCGTGCCACATCAGCTAACCATTGGGGTTTGGAGCTGTTGACCGTTGAAGTCCTTTGTCCTCTTGTGGCACTGGACAATCTGGTGGCACACCAGAAAGTTCGGTGCATTCTGACTTTGCAGTTCTGACTTCTGCTCTATCCACTGTTCCTTCGTCAACGCAGTTGACCATTGGTGAAGTTGACTGTTGCTTCGTTGGCTCACCGGACAGTCCGGTGAATTTTAGTGGAGTGGCTCTGAGAAAACCCGAGAGCGACCAGTTTGTGAGGGCTGCTGAAAGTCGCCTAGAGGGGGGTGAATAGGCGAAACCTGAAATTTATGAACTTTAAACACACCCTAAGGTCGGGGTTAGCGTAAGAATTAAATCCAAGTATGAAGATAGTTCTCCTTGCTTAGAGTTGCTCAATGAATGTGGATAATGTTTGGGAGCAAACTCAAATATATATGAGCAAGGGAACTTTTTGAGAGAGGAAAGAGAGGAAACAAATCAAGTGGAGATCAACAAGTGAACACGGTGATTTGTTTACCGAGGTTCGGTTCCGAAGAACCTAGTCCCTATTGAGGAGGCCACAAAGGCCGGGTCTGTTTCAACCCTTTCCCTCTCTCAATCGGTCACTTAGACCGGTTGAGTGCTTCTTCTTAATCTCACGGGTCACTAAGACCCCGCAAGGATCACCACACAATTAGGTGTCTCTTGCAAGGTTTACAAAACACTTAGAGAGTTTGGAGAGATGAAGAAAGCACGATTAAGAAAAACAAGCAAGAAGAGAAATCAAATGAAACACGGATCACACCCTCTCAAGTTTCTAATCACTAGTGATCACTTATCTCAATTGGGAAACTTGGAGAGATTGGAAGCCTTGAATGTGACTTGGAATGAATTGCTAGCTCTTGTATTGAATAAGAATGTATGGAGTGCTTGGGTGGTGTGAATGGAGGTGGTTGGAGTTGTATTTATAGCCTCCAACCACTTCCTAGCCGTTGCTTCCTTTCTGCCGACCGCGAACGGTCCGTGCCCTCTGCCTGGACTGTTCGCCCTTGCACATCAACAACTAAAAACGCAACAGTCAACAGTAACGGCTATCTCACCGGCTACAGTGCATTTAATGCGTCATCAGATGTCAGGTAAAGTAGTCGCGGACGGTCCGGTCGTGCACTCCGGACGGTGCACGAGGACGCTAAAATTCATTTTACCGAACCCGTCACCTTCGGGAGTATCTGGTTCTTCACCGACTGGACGGTCTGCGCTTGAGGCCAGACGGTCCGCGATTGGTCTCGGACGGTGCTTGCTTCTCCTTCAAACAGTCTGTAGTGTAGACGAGGTTTTTGTAGTGTTCCTATCCGAGGATCAACCTGATGTCGCGGATGGTTTGCCGCAAGGGCCCAGATGGTCCGAACATCGGTGTTTTTCCAAAAATCTTCTCCTGTCTGGAATAATCTACGGTATTTCGGATAGTCGACTTAGTATAGTTGTAGATAAACTTATGCACCTGCGGAATGATCACTTAAACAAACTAGTTAGTCCGTAAAGTTTGTGATGGTCGTCAAACACTAAAATCGATTATAGGAAATGTTTGAGGTCATTTCCCTTTCAACCTCCCCCTTTTTGGTGATTGATGCCAACACAAACTAAAGCAAATATAAAGTGCAGAAATGTAACTAGTTTGCATTTATGATGAATGTGCATAGGTTACTTCGAGTTGAACCAATTGAAAGTATCACTAAGAATGAATGGATTGTTTTTCTTTTATTAACATTTTGGACCACATTTGCACCGCTAGTTTTGTTTTTGTAAGTCTTTTGGAAATCTTTTCAAAAACTTTTGCAAATAGTCAAAGGTACAGGAATATGATTGCAAGAAGCATTTTAAAGATTTGATATTCCTCCCCCTATTTCAAATGCTTTTCCTTTGACTAAATAACAGCTCCCCTGAATGAATTCTCCTTATCTTTCAAGAGGGTTTTTGAAATACATACCAATTTGAAAATTGACTTTTAAAGATTACAAATGAAAGATCAATTGAAAACTTCATGCCAATTGAAAATTCATTGAAAAATCATTTTGGGGATAACTTAAATCTCAATTGAAAGATCTTAATATCAATTTGAAAAATATACTAAAATTTTAAAATGGAGGTGGTGCGGTCCTTTTGCTTTGGGCTTAATACTTTCTCCCCCTTTGGCATTAATCGCCAAAAATGGAGAACTTGAGAGCCCTCTAATACTTTCTCCCAATTGATTAAAGAAATATGAGTGAAAGATTATACCAATTTGAGAGATTGCGGGGTAACGACAAAGGATAAATGATACCGTCAGAGATTGGAGTGGAAGCCTTGTCTTTGCCTAATACTCCATTTCCCTTTCAATCTAAGACTAATCATAGAGATATACTTGAAAGCACATTAGTATTAGCCTTGGCACAAGAAGAATAAGAAATATGCATTTGTACCAAGTGAAAAGAGATATGATCAAAGGTATATAAATAAGTTATGTGAGCAATGTCTCAATCCAAATTCCGAGAATCAAGTATATTTAGCTCATTTCTAAGTTTGCTAAAGGTTTTCTCATCTAGTGGCTTGGTAAAGATATCGGGTAATTGGTTGTGGGTGTTTACATAAGCAATTTCGATATCCCCCTTTTGTTGGTGATCTCTCAGAAAGTGATACCGAATATCTATGTGCTTAGTGCGGCTGTGTTCAACGGGATTATCCGCCATGCGGATTGCACCCTCATTATCACATAGGAGAGGGACTTTGCTCAATTTGTAGCCATAGTCCCTAAGGGTTTGCCTCATCCAAAGTAATTGCGCACAATAATGGCCTGCAGCAATGTACTCGGCTTCGGCGGTGGAAAGAGCTACGAAGTTTTGTTTCTTAGAAGCCCAAGACACCAATTATCTTCCTAGAAACTGACAAGTCCCTGATGTGCTCTTTCTATCAATTTTACATCCTACATAATCGGCATCAGAATATCCAATTAAATCAAATGTGGATCCCTTGGGGTACCAAAGCCCAAACTTAGGAGTGTAAACTAAATATCTTATGATTCTTTTCACAACCCTAAGGTGAACTTCCTTAGGATTTGCCTGGAACCTTGCACACATGCATACAGAAAGCATAATGTCTGTTCGAGATGCACATAAGTAGAGTAAAGAACCTATCATCGATCGGTATACCTTTTGATCTACGGATTTATCTCCCGTGTCGAGGTCGAGATGCCCATTAGTTCCCATGGGTGTCTTGATGGGTTTGCCATCCTTCATTCCAAACTTTTTAAGTATGTCTTGAATGTACTTAGTTCGGGTGATGAAGGTGCCATCTTGGAGTTGCTTGATTTGAAAACCTAGGAAATACTTCAACTCCCCCATCATTGACATCTTGAACTTTTGTATTATGATCCTACCAAACTCTTCACAAGATGACTTGTTAGTAGACCCAAATATAATATCATCAACATAAATTTGACATATAAACAAGTCTTTTGCAATAGTTTTAGTGAAGAGAGTAGGATCGGCTTTATCGACTTTGAAGCCATTAGTGGTAAGAAAATCTCTCAGACATTCATACCATGCTCTTGGGGCTTGCTTGAGCCCATAAAGCGCCTTTGAGAGTTTATACACATTGTTAGGGTACTCACTTTCTTCAAAGCCGGGAGGTTGCTCAACATAGACCTCTTCCTTGATAGGGTCATTGAGGAAGGCACTTTTCACGTCCATTTGATAAAGCTTGAAGCCATGGTAAGTAGCATAGGCAAGTAATATATGTATTGACTCAAGCCTAGCTACGGGTGCATAAGTTTCATCAAAGTCCAAACCTTCGACTTGTGAATAACCTTTGGCTACAGTCAGGCTTTGTTCCTTGTCACCACACCATGCTCGTCTTGCTTGTTACGAAATACCCACTTGGTACCTACAACATTTTGATTAGGACGTGGAACTAAATGCCATACCTCATTCCTAGTGAAGTTGTTGAGCTCCTCTTGCATTGCTACCACCCAATCTGGATCTCTTAGTGCATCCTCTACCCTGTATGGCTCAATAGAGGAAAAAAAGAGTAATGTTCATAGAAATGAGCAACTCGAGATCTAGTGGTTACCCCCTTGTGAATGTCACCAAGGATGGAGTTGACAGGGTGATCTCTTTGAATTGCTTGGTGGACTCTTGGGTGTGGTGGTCTTTGATCCCTAACTTCTTGATCATCTTCCTTATCTTGATCATCTTCATCTCCCCCTTGATTATTGTCCTCCTATTGAGGTGGCTCATCGTCTTGATCTTCATCTTCATCTTCTTGAGCTTGATCCTCATCTTGAGTGGGTGGAGATGCTTGCATGGAAGATGATGGTTGATCTTTTGCTTGTGGAGGCTCTTCGGATTCTTTTGGACACACATCACCAATGGACATGTTCCTTAGCGTGACGCATGGAGCCTCTTCATCATCTAATTCATCAAGATCAACTTGCTCCACTTGGGAGCCATTAGTCTCATCAAACACAATGTCACAAGAAACCTCAACTGATCCAGTGGATTTGTTGAAGACTCTATATGCCCTTTTGTTTGAGTCATAACCAAGTAAAAAGCCTTCTACAGCTTTAGGAGCAAATTTAGATTTTCTACCTCTTTTAATAAGAATAAAGCATTTACTCCCAAAGACATTAAAATATGAAACATTGGGCTTTTTACCAGTGAGGAGTTCATATGATGTCTTCTTGAGGATTCAGTGAAGATATAACCGGTTGATGGAGTAGCAGGTGGTGTTAATCGCCTCGGCCCAAAACCGATCCGGTGTCTTGTACTCATCAAGCATGGTCCTTGCCATGTCTAGTAGAGTTCTATTCTTCCTCTCCACTACACCATTTTGTTGAGGTGTGTAGGGAGAAGAGAACTCATGCTTGATTCCCTCTTCCTCAAGAAATCCTTCTATTTGTGAATTCTTGAACTTTGTCCCATTATCGCTTCTAATCTTTTTTATTCTCAATCCAAACTCATTTTGAGCCTGTCTGAAGAATCATTTTAATTTTTCTTGGGTTTGTGATTTTTCCTGCAAAAAGAACACCCAAGTGAAGCGAGAATAATCATCCACAATGACTAGACATTACTTACTCCCACCGATGCTTATATAAGCAATCGGGCCGAATAGATCCATGTGGAGTAGCTCGAGCGACCTATCAATTGTCATGATGTTCTTGTGTGGATGATGAACTCCAACTTGCTTTCCTGCTTGGCATGCGCTACAAACCCTATCTTTCTCAAAATGAACATTTGTTAGTCCTAAAATGTGTTCTCCCTTTAGAAGCTTGTGAAGATTCTTCATTCCAACATGGGCAAGTCAGCGATGCCAGAGTCATCCCATATTAGTCTTAGCAATTAAGCAAGTGTCTAGTTTAGCTTGAATATCATTAAAATTATCTAAGTATAGCTGACCATCTAGCACTTCCTTAAATGCTATTGAATCATCACTTCTTCTAAAGACAGTAACACCTACATCAGTAAATAGACAGTTGTAGCCTATTTTGCATAATTGAGAAACAGAAAGCAAGTTGTAGTCTAAAGAATATATGAGAAAAACCATTGGAAATAGAATGGTCAGGAGATATAGATATTTTACTCAAACCTTTGACCAAACCTTGATTTCCATCCCCGAATGTGATAGCTTGTTGGGGATCATCATTTTTCTCATAGGAGGAGAACATTCTCTTCTCCCCTGTCATGTGGTTTGTGCACCTGCTATCGATTATCTAACTTGATCAACCGGATGCATAAATCTACAAAATAAATTTAGGCCTTGTTCTTAGGTACCCAAACGGTCTTGGGTCCTTTCACATTAGAAACAAGCACCTTGGGTACCCAAACACAAGTATTTGGACTCTTGTGTTTGCCCCCAACATATTTGGCAACTATTTTGCGTGATTTGTTAGTTAAAACATATGAAGCATCAAAAGTCTTAAATAAAACATTATGTTCATTTGATGCAGGAGGAATTTTATTTCTAGGCATTTTAACATGAGTGGTATGCCTAGGGCTAGAAGCCTCATTTTTATACATGAATGCATGATGAGAAGTATTGTGAGGTTTCTTAGCATGAATCTTCCTAATTTTGTGTTTGGGATAGTTTGCAGGATATAAAATGTAACCCTCACTATCCTGAACCATGGGAGCCTTACACTTAACAAAATTAGACAATCTTTTGGGGCATTAAGTTTGGTGTTGTTTTGGTTCCCTTGTTGGAAACCAATCCCATCCTTAATGCCAGGGCGTCTCCCATTATAGAGCATGCTACGAGCAAATTTAAAATTTTCATTATCGAGCTCATGCTCGGCAGTTTTAGAAATTAATTTAGCTATGTGATCATTTTGTTGTTTAATCATGGCAAGGTGATCATCCATAGCTTCAATATTAACATCTCTACATCTAGAGTACAAATAGTAACATGATCAACAGTAGATGTAAAGGGTTTGCAAGTGTTTCATTTCTCTATCTTAGCATTTAGTTTAGCATTCTCATCTCTAAGACAGGAAATAGAATCATTGCAAATATTTAATTTTTCAATCTTAGAAACTAAATTATCATTCTCAGTTCTAAGACTAGAAATTAAATCATTACACATGCTTAGCTCTTTAGACAAATTTTCATTCTTCTCTCTTTCTAGAGCATAAGCATTTTTCAATTTAACAAATTTTTTGTTTTCTTTAACGAGGAAGTCCTCTTGGATCTCCAATAGATCATCCTTATCGTTAATGGTTTATATTAATCCATTTAATTTTTTCTTTTGGTCTATGCTAAGGTTGGCAAAGAGAGACATTAAATCATCTTTATTATCGCTAGAGCTACCCTCATCACTAGATGTTGTATATTTGGGGGTGGCTCTAGAGTGTACCTTCTTCTTCTTGCCATCCTTAGCCATGAGACACTTGTGGCCGACGTTGGGGAAGAGGAGGCCTTTGTTGACGGCGATGTTGGCGGCGTCCTCGTCGGAGGAGGAGTCGGTGGAGCTCTCGTCGGAGTCCCATTCACGGCATATGTGGGCATCACCGCCCTTCTTCTTGTAGTATTTCTTCTTCTCCTTCTTCTTCCCTTTCTTGTCTTTGTCCCTGTCACTTTCAATAGAAATTGGATATTTACCAATAAAGTGACCGGACTTACCACGCTGGTAGCACACCCTCTTGGAGCGGGACTTGTAATCCTTCCCCCTCCTTTACTTGAGGATTTGGTGGAAACTCTTGATGATGAGCGCTATCTCCTCGTTGTCGAGCTTGGAGGCGTCGATTGGAAGCCTACTTGGTGTAGACTCCTCCTCCTTCTCTTCCGTCGTTGTGAATGCGATGGGTTGCACCTCGGGTGTAGAGGTGGCGCCTTGCTCCAAGTTGATAATATGTTTGGAGTCTTTGATCATACGTTCAAAGCTCACAAACTTGCGGATTACCTCCTTGGGAGACATCTGTTTGTATCTAGGATCCCCACGTATTAATTGAACTTGAGTAGGATTACAAAATACAAGAGATCTAAGAATAACCTTGACCATTTCATGGTCATCCCATTTTGTGCTCCCGAGGTTGCGCACTTGGTTCACCATTGCCTTGAGCCGGTTGTACATGGCTTGTGGCTCTTCTCCTTTGTTGAGGACGAATCGACTGAGTTCTCCCTGGATCGTTTCGTGCTTGGTGATCTTGGTCACCACATCCCCTTCGTGCGCGGTTTTGAGGACCTCCCAAATTTCTTTGGCGTTATTCAACCCTTGCACCTTGTTATACTCCTCTCGAGATAAAGAGGCGAGGAATATAGAAGTTGCTTGTGAATTGAAGTGCCTAATTTGGGCAGCCTCGTCCGAGTCATAGTCCTTGTCCCCCACCTTTGGTGTCTGCGCTCCAAACTCAACAATATCCCAAATACTTTCGTGGAGTGAGGTTAGATGGTGCCTCATTTTATCACTCCACATACAATAATCTTCACCATCAAATATGGTGGTTTTCCTAAGGGAATGGAAAGTAATGGAGTGCGCTTTGAAATACGGGGATAGCGTAGGGGCATCTTACTATACTTCTTGCGCTCATGGCGCTTAGAAGTAGTTGACGACTCAGAGCCAGAAGTGGAGGGTGACGAAGAGTCAGTCTCATAGTAGACCACTTTCTTCATCTTCTTCTTCTTCTTGTCACCCTTCCGATGTGACTTGATGGAGGAAGAGGATTCCTCCTTATACTTGTTGCCGGACTCCCTTGAGAGAGTCCTCCCCGAGCTTGTGGGCTTTTCGCCGGTCATGATCTCCCTCTTGGCGTGATCTCCAGACATCACTTCGATTTGGTTAGACTCTTGATGAAGCACTGGCTCTGATACCATTGAAAGTCGCCTAGAGGGGGGTGAATAGGCAAAACCTAAAATTTATGAACTTTAAACACACCCTAAGGTCGGGGTTAGCGTTATAATTAAATCCGAGTATGAAGATAGTTCTCCTTGCTTAGAGTTGCTCAATGATTGTGGATAACGTTTGGGAGCAAACTCAAATATATATGAGCAAGGGAACTTTTAGAGAGAGGAAAGAGGGGAAACAAATCAAGTGAAGATCAACAAGTGAACACGGTGATTTGTTTACTGAGGTTTGGTTCCAAAGAACCTATTCCCCATTGAGGAGACCACAAAGGCCAGGTCTATTTCAACCCTTTCCCTCTCTCAATCGGTCACTTAGACTGGTTGAGTGCTTCTTCTTAATCTCACGGGTCACTAAGACCCCGCAAGGATCACCACACAATTAGGTGTCTCTTGCAAGCTTTACAAAACACTTAGAGAGTTTGGAGAGATGAAGAAAGCATGATTAAGAAAACCAAGCAACAAGAGCAATCAAATGAAACACAGATCACACCCTCACAAGTTTCTAATCACTAGTGGTCACTTGTCTCAATTGGGAAACTTGGAGAGATTGGAAGCCTTGAATGTGACTTGAAGTGAATTGCTAGCTCTTGTATTGAATAAGAATGAATGGAGTGCTTGGGTGGTGTGAATGGAGGTGGTTTGAGTTGTATTTATAGCCTCCAACCACTTCCTAGCTGTTGCTTCCTTCCTGCCGACCGCGGACGGTCCGCGCCCTCTGCCCGGACGGTCCGCCCCTGCACATCAACGACTAAAAATGCAACGGTCAGCAGTAACGGCTATCTCAACGGCTATAGTGCATTTAATGCGTTGTCAGATGTCGGGTAAAGTAGTCGCGGACGGTCCGGTCGTGCACTCCGGACGGTCCGCGAGGACACTAAAATTTATTTTACCGAACCCGTCACCTTCGGGTTATCTAGTTCTTCACCGACCGGACGGTCCGTGCTTGAGGCCGGACGGTTCACAATTGGTCTCGGACGGTGCTTGCTTCTCCTTCGGACAGTCCGTAGTGTAGACGAGGTTTTTGTAGTGTTCCTGTCCGAGGATCACCCTGATGTCGCGGAGGTCAGCCGCAAGGGCTCGGACGGTCCGCACATCAGTGTTTTTCCAAAAATCTTCTCCTGTCCGGAATAATCTATGGTATTTCGGACAGTCGACTTAGTATAGTTGTAGATGAACTTATGCACCTGCGGAATGATCACTTAAACAAACTAGTTAGTCTGTAAAGTTTGTGATGGTCATCAAACACCAAAATCGATTATAGGAAATGTTTGAGGTCATTTCCGTTTCAGCTGCAGCTTGGGGCACTGGACAGTGTCTGGTGCGCCACTTGCTGCACCAGTTATTGTATTTGCTCCAAACTTTGTAGAATTCCTCAACTCACTTTTTTGTTGGTTTATGTTGAACTTTATGCACCTAAGATAAATAGCAACTAGGCAAACTAGTTAGTCCATATGGTTTGTGATGGACGTCAAACGCCAAAATCGATTATAGGAAATGTTGAGGCCATTTTCCTTTCAGGTACTAAATAGAGATTTGTTAGTGCGAATATGATACGAGCAAGCAGAATCAAGGATCCATTGGGCATCATCAGCAGCACATCCAGGAAAGGCAATAAGAACATCACCATTATCAGAACTATTTTCGGAGGCAACAGAGACAGTACCACCGATCTTACCCTTATCCTTGTTCCTCTTCTCCTTGTTCTGCAATTTGTAACAGGTCTCAATTACATGGTTCCTCTTCTTGCAGTATTTGCAAAACAAATCATCGGATGACCCCCTTGATTTGAAGCGACCCCTCTGGTTCTTTCCCCTTCCTTTGCCACATGAGTAGGACTTCTTCTGCTCACTACAACCACGAACATATAAAGCTTCTCCACTCGAGCCGACAGCATCTTCCGAGTTAACCATCTGTCTCATCTTTTATTTCACAGTCAAAGATTCATACACTTCAACCATGGTTAGGGTATCATGACTGTATAGGATGGTATCTCGAAAATTGCTAAATGATGCAGGGAGTGAACATAGGAGAAGAAGAGCTAGGTGTTCATCACCAAACTTTACCTACATAGACGTCAGATCGGCCACGATCTCCTTAAACACTGATATGTGCGTCAGAACAGAGCCTCCTTGCAACTTGTGGGAGAACAACTTCATATTGACATGCATCTTGCTGGTTAGATCCTTCGACATACAGATCGACTCCAGCTTCAACCAGAGTGCAGCGACGGTTTTCTCCTCCAAAACCTCCTGCAGGATATTGTTAGACAGATGAAGGTGAATATGTGTGAGCTCTTTATGATCCTTGTGCCTCTCCTCATTAGTCCAAGTCTTGATGTCCTTTTTGCCAAACCTGTCGGGTACCATAAATTAGGGGTACCCCCAGTACTCCTAAACGTGGCTAAAAACATCTTTAAAACAAACCATAAGGACTGGTAAGCACGGTTCAAGTCAAGGCCTCGTCTACCAAGGGTCGCGGTCCCAACTCACCCGAGCCTAGCCTCAGGCAAGAACAGTAGTCCCATACGGATTCACGGCTCGCCCGAGGGTTCCCTCCGCCAGGGGGTGCACCCCCGGCTCGCCCGAGGCAAAACTCGGGTAAACTTTGTCGGGTAGCGGCCTCGGCCAAACCGCCTTGCCACTGACCGTATCACGTGCGCATTTAATGCAGGGATCACATGACACCTTATCCTGACACACGCGCCGCGGTTGGCAAGGTCGAAATGACCGCAGTCACTTCACCCTTTTACTGATCGTTCTGACAGGATAACAACACTATTCACCCCGTTCCGACCACTGTGCCAACCACCAGGGTAAGACTAACAACAGTAGTCACCGCCTCTCCCGAGTTCAGCCTCGGGAGCAACAGGGAGTTTCGCCACGCCCGAGCACGAGCTTGGCCTCGGGAGGAATCCTCACCACGCCTGAGCATGGGCTCGGCCTCGAGATGGATCTCCGCCTCGCCCGACCCAGGCCTCGGCCTCAGCATCAGCCTCGAGAGGAGATCTTCGCCTCGCCCGACCTAGGCCTCGGCTTCAGAGAAATCACTGCCTCGCCCGAGACGGCCTCGGACCGACTACGCGAATGGGGAATACAGCACTGTCCTCCCCCTAGCTAGCCACCTCAGGCTACGAAGGAACAAGATTAGTGTCACATCAAATTACTCCAGTAACAGGTAATGATGATCCCTGGCACACGATCATAACATTGACTGTCCTCAGCTCTCTACAAAGTCAAAGAAACGTCAGCAGGACACAAACTTCAAGGTCACCTCGACGAACCAGGCTATACCGTCGGCCACGGCGCTACAGAACTCGGCTTCAAACCGGCGGAGCCGCCCGCACCGCTATAGGGGTCAGGACCAGGGGCCGTGCCGCCGGCCACGCTTCTATAGGACTCAAGCACTTCTCCACCGTCCACATTAGCGCATAACTACACCCCCCACATGTATAGCTAGGTCACCTCCTTGTACCTATAAAAGGAGATGCCTAGGGCCTTCCCAAAGGAGGCTGAAAAAAAAAGCTCACCCAGACGGCTCACACAACACCAACAAAGAACTCTTCAGTGCAACCTTCACTCCACAACACTAGATCTCTCAAGAGACCTGGGATCTATTCCCTCTCTTACAAAGCTTGTATCCCCTACTACAGGCACCCTGGTGCAAGATAATATAAGCCTCATCTTCCCTCTATTAGAAGTAGGGCCCTCTTAGCCCGAACCAGGATAAATCTTGTGTTTCATCTTACATCAATCCATCCGAGCAGGGACACACGGCATAAAATTCACTAGTCGGTTCAGTTGAGGGTCCCCCGGGTCCAAAACACCGATAGTTGGTGCGCCAGGTAGGGGCTCGCTGCGTGTTGACAATACTTTCCCGTTAAGTTCCAGATGGACAATCTTCAGTAGCCTCTTCAGCCTAGGACGATGCTCCGCTTTGGGAGTCTCGAGTTCATGTCCCTCGACGGCAGCTACGACATGATACTCCTCCCACCGCAGCATGACAGCAACGATGGTCGTCGGCTCACCCGGTGGAGGCGAACCCGACGACAACCTCTCCCCAGGGTGGAAGTGGAACACTCGGGTCTACCCCGCCACCATCATCGCCGAAGGAAACGGAGACGGGGCAACCATGGCTAGGCGAGGGGTAGCACCTCGTCGGCTGTCGGACCGGAGCGTGTTGACGGTGCCGGCACCACTGTGGGGGACATGTCGGGCGTTAGCCTCGCACCTGGGACAACGACGGGCGTCGCTTCCCAACAACGTGCCAACCCTAGGCGGACTGATGATGCTAGCACCCTTGCGAGGGACTTGTCAGGCATTAGTCTCGCGCCTGAGATAGCGACACGTTTCATCTCCACTGCAACTTCACCACCATCCACCAACCAGGAGGTACCATCGGTTTTCCATCCTATTCCTTTTAGATTCAGCTTCGATCCGCCAGGCAACCCCACTTCGGCGAGCGCTTCCACAAGGACATATCCTGACCTCCCGGAGTATCATATGTGGTCAACTTGGGACCTACTGACGGTCGCCTCAACCTCCGGACCCCCGGGTCCCGAGGAAGAGGACGGCCCCGACTTCAGTATGGATTTCTCCGGACTCCACGATCCCGGAGCCATGCGAGACTTCATGTCCGCATGTGACCACTGCCTCTCCGGCAACTCTGACGATGGCCACAGCCTTGACGATGAGGGTTACGACCCAACTCGCGGATGCTTCCACATCGATCAGGAGGAGCGCGACGGAGACAACCACCTCGGCATGCCGAGAAACAATGACGCCACTGCACTTGTGTCTCGCGTCGAGATCCTGCGGGAGCTAGCTGAGGCCCGGACCCCTGCGGGGGGTAAGGACACGTAGCTTGAGCAACTCCGCGAGATGCAGGCCAAGCTCGACGAAGAAATGGAGTGACTTATGCAGCTCCGACAAAACCTCGAGCAAGAGTGGGCAGGCCGAGCCCTCGCCAGAGGAGCGCGTCATCGAGCCCGAGACGTCCAACGCCGTATTATTGACGACGCCAGGGCAGGGCTGCCCCCCGACTTTCAATGGGGCCAGCCAGAACCTAGCTGCAACAGCGATGTTACTTCGAACAATGCTGGAGCCATCCGCCACCGAGGGGCGACGTGTCCAGGGCAAACTCAAGAACCTCCTGGAAAACGCCGCAGTCCAACAAGCCAAGAGCTCTGCCTCCCGAAGGAGGGGATGCCCCTCGGTGCATCATGACGAGCCCTCCCGACACGTGCGAGAAGCCTCGGTCCATACCGAGCCCACAGGAGACAGGACCCCTGCGGTCCTGGACCACCTCGACAACGAGCAACACCGCCATGACCGTCGAGCCCACCTCGAGGAAAGGGTGCACCGAGGCTATCACCCCAGGCGCGGAGGATGCTACGACAGTGAGGAGGATCGGAGCCCCTCACCCGAACCACCAGGCCCGCGGGTCTTCAGCCAAGCCATACGACGGCCGCCATTCCCGGCCCGGTTCCGAGCTCTGACTACCATCACCAAATACTCAGGGGAGACAAAGCCGGAGTTATGGCTCGTGGATTACCGGCTAGCGTGCCAGTTGGGAGGGACGGACGATGACAACCTCATCATCCACAACCTCCCCCTCTTTCTCTCCGATGCTGCCCAAGCCTGGCTAGAGCATCTGCCTCCTGCACAGATCTTCGACTGGGACAACCTAGTCAGGGTCTTCGCCAGTAATTTCCAAGGTACATACGTGCACCCTGGGAACTCATGGGATCTCCAGAGCTGCCGGTAGCAGCTAGGGGAATCCCTGCGAGAATACATCCAGCGGTTCTCAAAGCATCGCACTGAATTGCCAAACATCACCAACTCGGACGACATCGGAGCATTCCTTGCCGGCACCACTTGCCAGGATCTGGTAAGCAAGCTGGGACACAAAACTCCCACCAAGGCAAGCGAATTGATGGACATAGCCACCAAGTTCGCCTCTGGTCAGGAGGCCGTCGAAGCCATCTTCCGTAAGGACAAGCAGCCTCAGGGAAGGTAGAAGGAAAACGTCCCTGAGGCGTCCGTCTAGCATGGCACAAAGAAAAAGAGCAAGAAGAAGGCGCAAGCAAAACGCAACGCCGTTGAAGCAGATCTCGTCGCTACTGCCGAGCGCAGGAACCCTCGGAGACCTTCCGGAGGGGCCAATGTGTTCGACAAGATGTTCAAGGAGTCGTGCCCCTATCACAAGGGTCCCGTCAAGCACACCCTTGAAGAATGCGACATGCTCCGACATTACTTTAATAAGGCTGGGCCCTCGGTGGAAGATGGTAAGGACCAAGGCAACAACAATAAGGGGGGCAACAAGGAAGAAGAGTTCCCAGAGGTCCACAACTGCTTCATAATTTACGGTGGGCAAGTGGCGAATACTTCGGCTCGACGCCGCAAGTAAGAGCGCCGGGAGGTCTGCTCGGTGAAGGTAGCAACGCCAGTCTACCTAGACTAGTCCGACAAGCCCATTACCTTCGACCAGGACGACCACCCCGACTACATACCAAACCCATGAAGGTACCCGCTCGTCGTCGACCCTGTCATCGGCAACACTAGGCTCTCCAAGGTCCTCATGGATGGAGGCAGCAGCCTCAATATCATCTGTGCTGAGACCCTAGGTCTCTTGGGGGTCGATCGGTCCAAGATCCAAGCCGGTGCAGCACCTTTTCACGGGATTGCTCCCGGCAAGCATATCCTGCCCCTTGGGCAGATTGACTTGCCCGTCTGCTTCGGAACTCCCTCCAACTTTCGAAAGGAAACCCTCACTTTCGAGGTAGTCGGGTTCCGAGGAACCTATCACGTGGTGTTGGGAAGACCATGCTATGCCAAGTTCATGGTCGTCCCCAACTACACGTACCTCAAACTCAAGATGCCAGGCCCCAAGGGAGTCATCACCGTCGGATCCACATGCCGCCACGCTTATGAATGTGACGTGGAATGCGTTGAGTACGCTGAAGCCCTCGTCGAGTCCGAGGCCCTCATCGCCGACCTAGATAGCCTCTCCAAAGAGGTACCCGACCCGAAGCGGCATGCCGGCAACTTCGAGCCAGCCGAGGCAGTTAAGTCTGTCTCTCTCGACCCCAGCGACGGCGCCGACAAAAAAGTCAGGATCGGCTCCGAGCTCGACCCCAAATAGGAAGCAGTGCTCGTCGACTTTCTCCGCGCAAACACTGAGGTTTTTGCGTGGAGTCCCTCAGACATGCCAGGCATACCGAGGGATGTCGCCGGGCACTCATTGGACATCCGAGCCGGTGCCCGACCCATGAAACAGCACCTGCGCCGTTTTGATGAAGAAAAGCGCAGGGCCATAGGCGAGGAGGTCCACAAGCTAATGGCAACAGGGTTCATCAAAGAGGTATTCCATCCAGAATGGTTAGCTAACCCTGTACTTGTAAAGAAAAAAGGGGGAAATGGAGGATGTGTGTAGATTACACTGGGTTGAATAAAGCATGTCCGAAAGTTCCCTACCCTCTGCCTCGCATTGATCAAATTGTGGACTCCACTGCTGGGTGTGAAATCCTGTCTTTCCTCGATGCCTATTCAGGCTATCACCAAATTAAGATGAAAGAATCTGACCAGCTCACAACTTCTTTTATCACACCTTTCGGCATGTATTGTTATACTACTATGCCATTTGGCTTAAGGAATGCAGGTGCTACATACCAAAGCTGCATGGACCATGTGTTCAGAGAGCACATCGGCAGAACGATCGAGGCTTATGTCGATGACATCGTTGTCAAAACAAGGAAAGCCTCCGACCTCCTCTCCGACCTTGAAGTAACATTTGGGTGCCTGCGAGCAAAGGGCGTAAAACTCATTCCCGAGAAGTGTGTCTTCGGAGTCCCCCGAGGCATGCTCCTAGGATTCATCGTCTCCAAACGAGGCATCGAGGCCAACCCAGAGAAAATTGCAGCTATCACCAACATGGGGCCCATCAAAGATTTAAAGGGAGTACAAAGGGTCATGGGATGCCTTGCGACTCTGAGCCGCTTCATCTTGTGCCTTGGCGAGAAAGGATTACCCTTGTACCGCCTTTTAAGGAAGACCGAACGCTTCACTTGGACTCTCGAAGTCGAAGAAGCCCTCGGAAACCTTAAGGCACTCCTTACTAATGCACCCATCTTGGTGCCCCCCGCTGCGGGAGAAGCCCTCTTGATTTATGTAGCCGCAACCACTCAGGTGGTCAGCGCTGCGGTTGTAGTCGAGAGACGAGAAGAAGGGCATGCGCTGCCCACCTAGAGGCCAGTCTACTTCATCAGCGAGGTGCTATCCGAGACCAAAATCCACTACCCGCAAATCCAGAAGCTACTGTACACAGTGATTCTAACACGGCGAAAGCTGCGACACTACTTCGAGTCTCATCCGGTGACTGTGGTGTCATCCTTCCCCCTTGGGGAGATCATCCAGTGCCGAGAGGCCTCGGGTAGGATAGAAAAATGGGCAGTGGAGCTCATGGGGGAAACACTTTCATTTGCCCCTCGGAAGGCCATAAAATCCCAAGTCTTGGTTGACTTCCTGGCCGAATGGACCGACACCCAATTGCTAACAGCTCCGATCCAGGCCGAACTTTGGACCATGTACTTCGATGGATCGCTTATGAAAACCGGAGCAGGCGCTGGCTTGCTCTTCATCTCACCCCTCGGAGAACATGTGCATTATGTAATACGCCTCCATTTTTCGGCATCAAACAACATGGCCAAATACGAGGCCTTGGTGAATGGGTTGCGCGTTGCCATCGAGCTAGGGGTTCGGCGCCTCGACGCTCATGGCGACTCATAGCTCGTTATTGACCAAGTCATGAAGAACTCTCACTGCCGCGACCAAAAAATGGAGGCCTACTGTGACGAAGTTCAGCGCTTGGAAGATAAGTTCTACGGGTTGGAACTCAACCATGTTGCTCGACAGTACAACGCGACTACATATGAGCTGGCTAAGGTAGCCTCGGGATGAACAACAGTTCCCCCGAATGTCTTCTCCAGAGACATATATCAACCATCCGTAAAACTCAACGACACGCCCGAACCCGAAGGGGCTTCGGCCCAGCTCGAGGTACCTTCGGCCGCCGAGGGTGAGGCCCTGCACGTCGAGATAGAGCAGAATGGGGTCACACCAATCCTAAACTGGCAGACCCCATACCTGGAATATCTCCTCCGAGGAGAGCTACCCCTCGACAAGGCCGAAGCCCGGTGACTGGCTCGGCGCGCCAAATCGTTCATTTTACTACTCCTCGGGCATTCTCCAACGATGCATATCCATCGCCCAAGGACAAGAGCTGTTACGTGAAATACACTCAGGGGCTTGCGGTCACCATGCAGCACCTCGGACCCTTGTAGGAAACGCTTTCCGACAAGGCTTCTACTGGCCGACGCCACTAGGATTGTACGCCCTTGCCGAGGGTGTCAATTCTACGCGAGACGGACACACCTGCCTGCTTAGGCTCTACAGACAATAACTATCACTTGGTCGTTTGCTGTGTGGGGTCTGGACCTCGTTGGTCCCTTGCAGAAGGCATCCGGGGGCTTCACGCACCTGCTGGTCGTCGTCGACAAATTCTCCAAGTGGATCGAAGTCCGACCCTTAACCAGCATCAGGTCCGAGCAGGCGATGGCGTTCTTTACAAATATTATCCACCGCTTTGGGATCCCAAACTCCATCATCACCGACAATGGCATGCAATTCACTAGGAAAAAGTTCCTAGACTTCTGCGTGGACCACCACATCCGTGTGGACTGGGCCGCCGTAGCTCACCCGATGACAAATGGACAGGTGGAGCGCACCAATGGCATGGTTTTGCAGGGACTAAAACCAAGGATCTACAATGACCTCAACAAGTTTGGCAAGCGGTGGATAAAAGAGCTACCCTCGGTGGTTTGGAGTCTGAGGACAACACCGAGCCGAGCCATGGGTTTCTCGCTGTTTTTCCTGGTCTATGGGGCCGAGGCCATCCTACCCACGGACTTAGAATACGGTTCCCCGAGGGCAAAGGCATACGATGACCAAAACAACCAAACCAGCCGAGAGGATTCATTGGACCAGCTAGAAGAGGCTCGGGACGTAGCCTTACTGCACTCAGCGCGGTATCAGTAGTCTCTGCGACGCTATCACGCCCGAAGGATTCAGCCCCGAGGCTTCCAAGTCGGAGACTTGGTGCTTCGGCTACGACAAGACACCCGAGGGCGCCACAAGCTTACTCCTCCCTGGGAAGGGCCGTTCATCATCGCCAAAGTATTGAAGCCCGGGACATACAAGCTGGCCAACGATCAAGGCGAGGTCTACAGCAACGCTTGGAACATCGAACAGCTACGTCGCTTTTACCCTTAAATGTTTCAAGCCGTTCATGTATCTCGATTCCTTTACATGTATAAATAAAGTCTAACCGTCAAGGAAGGATCGCCCTTGCCTCGGCAAAGACCGACCCTCCCTCGGGGGCTAGAAGGGGGGAACCCCCTCTACGTCAAAATTTTCCTCAAAAAAAGTTTTCTACCAAAACGACTTTCGTGCCTTTCGACTATATCAATAACGGAATCCTAAAAACGAACGAGAGAGACCTCAAATGGCAAGGCCAACCGAGCTAAGGGACTCCTACACCTCCGGGATACGGATACCTCACTCACCACCTTCCGTGAAAGGTAACTCACGCTCGGATAAATGATTCTGCTATCGAACAAGTCCTAATGCTCGAAACGAGAGGAAAGAAACGCAAGGAAAACATGACTCAAGAGCAACATGGCTTTAGACTCAAACATCCAGAAAGTTCAGCCTCAGCAGCCGCAGAAAACATACACACACTTAAAATAACCGTTCTACACAGGCTCAGGCGTCGGCAGGGGGAGGAGCAGCACCCTCGGCGTTGTTTCCACCCGCGGCAGATGAAGCAGCCTCGCTGGCAGGGGTAGCAGAATGTGGCCCGGCCTTGGACGGCGACGCGGGCGGAAGGATCTCCACCTCAAAAAAGGAAGCCAGCATCGCGCCTGGACCCTCGGCAACCGCATTAAGCCTTTGGGCCTCGGCCAAGGCAACATCCTCGTCATCGGGTAGGCAGTAGCCCTCGCTGACCCGCTCCAAATCCACGTCGTAGTGGGAAGCGGGGACGGTGAAGGCCTGCCTAACGCCGTGATGCAGCGCCCCGCGGAGTCTGCTACGCACATGGCCGCCCAAGGCCCACAGGCGACTCTGGGGGGAGCTGCCCGAGGGGACATCGTCAAGGCCAAAGGTCCGGCAAAAGGCCGATATGGCCTCGGACATGGCCATGTGGTCAGCCTCCTTCTGCTCGGCCACCTGGGCAAGCGCCTTGCAATTCTTAACGGACTCGTTAAGAGCCATTTCGAACCCTGAAGACAGTCAGATAAAATTCAGACACAAGGAGAAGAGTTCAGCTAAAACAAAAACACAAAGCAGGCAAAACATACCTTTGGCTCGGGCGCTCTGCTGAGAAGCCATAGCTTGGGCGGACCAGGCTAACCCGACGGCTACGGCCAGGCCCTTCGAAAGGATCTCGGCCCAAGCAGTCGCCTCTGCTAGCCGCTCCGTGACCTCAGCCAGCTGTCCCTTAAAAGTATCAGCCTGGCTCACGGCCTCGGCAGCTTGGCCCCAGAGTTGGTCCCGCTCGCTGGTGACCTAGCCAAGCTCCAGCTGCCGCTGCTGCATCTCCTCGGCCTGGGAAGCCACCTGCTCCCGAGCCGACGAAGCCTTTGTCCGTGCCGACGCCGCCTCTGTCCGCGCCGCCGCTGCCTCTAACTTCAGCTCCTCACAGAGCAGCCAAAGGTCCGCCGCCTCGGCACTCTGTTGGGTGAGGCGCTCGTTGATGAAAGGGAAATGTGCCCTTGGGCCATTTCTATAAGATTTTGGTGATTAAGTGCTCCACACAAAAATGCCTTGAGTGATATTTGTGCCAAAGATTCAAGAAGTGCAAATCAAGATTAAAGGTATGTTTCTAGACTTAGTACATTGTTTTGAAGACTAATGTATTGTGTCTAAGTGCTAGAAACAGGAGAAATCGTGTTGGAGTTAAGTTGGCTGTGATCAGCCAAAAGGCTGCTCGGTCTGGGTGCACTGGACTGTCCGGTGGTGCACCAGACAGTGTCCGGTGTGCTAGGACCAGACCAGATGAACATCCTGCTCTTGGGTCTCGACGGCGACGTACGACTATAAATCACCGAACTGTCCGGTGAGTCGTCTGCGGCGAAGTCGCCACTGTCGGGAACCAAGTCAACAGCGTACGGCTAAAAATCACCGAACTGTCCGATGGTGCACCGAACTGTCCGGTGAGCCAACGGTCGGCGCACCAACGGTCGACCGCGCAATCCGCGTGTGACGCGTGGCCGAACCAACGGTCAGATGGGGGCACCGGACTGTCCGGTGTGCACCGGACAAACGGCTCCAAATCTTCAACGGTCGGCTACGCCAGATTAGGAAAGCAATCCGCACCGGACAGTGTCCGGTGGTGCACCGGACTGTCCGGTGGCGCCACCCGACAGAAGGCAAGATTTGCCTTCCTGGATTGCTTCCAACGGCTCCTAGCTGCCTTGGGGCTATAAAAGGGACCCCTTGGCGCATAGAGGAGTACACCAAGCATTCTTTGATCAACTCTAAGCACCAAGACTCCATTTCCGCACATTTGATTCTTTGTGATAGCAACTAGAGCTCCATTTGAGTAGAGAACTCTTCGAGTTGTGTTGCGAGCTCAAGTTGTGACTTGTGTGCGTGTTTGTGCTCTGATTTTGTGTCTTGTGTGCATTGCTCTCCCTCCCTTACTTCCGTGTTTCTTTGTGATCATCATTTGTAAGGGCGAGAGACTCCAAGTTGTGGAGATTCCTCGCAAACGGGAGATAGTAAACGAAAGCAAAACACTGTGGTATTCGAGTGAGTCTTTGGACCGCTTGAAAGGGGTTGAGTGCAATCCTCGTCCGTTGGGACGCCACAACGTGGAGTAGGCAAGTGTTGGACTTGGCCGAACCACGGGATAAACCACTGTGTCTCTCTGTGTTGATTTCTTTGTGGTTATCGTGTTTAGCAAGAACTCCTCTCTAGCCACTTGGATTTATTGCTCTAACACTTAATCAAGTTTGCGGCTTTAAGTTTCAAGTTTTTACAGGATCACCTATTCACCCCCCTCTAGGTGCTCTCAGTTAGCCTCGGCAAGCACGACCCCCTGCTGCCGCAGCGATTCCCAAACGCTGCTCTCACGGCGGAGAAACAACGACTTAGCAGTGCTCATGTCCGCGAGCTCCTGAAAAGAAAATAGAATATCACAAAGAATGTTCTGACCACACGAGGTATGCGTCTAAATCCTTACCTAGAAGACCCTGGGAATGTCTTGGGAAAGGACATCTGTGGCCGTCTTCAGCGACCTCATCACCGCATCGCTATAGTCACAGAAAACTTTCCGCAACCTTTCCTCTCCCTCATCATTAAGGGCAAGGAGAGGCTCTGAGGTATCGCGGCCCCAGAACACGAGCGGCTGCGCTTCCCACTCATTGGGATTGAGCTGCGTGGGGATGAGGCCGCTGCTCCCCACGACGGGCCAAGGATCTGCGCACCCCGCAACCGAGGCATCAGGTCCCTTTGCAGCCGACGCATCGGGCCTCTCCTCGGTCAAGGCGACAGGCCTCTACTCACCAACCTCGGCGACAACGGACGCCCCCTCCCCATGGTTGAAAATGGGGGAGTCAGGGACGACTAAGATCAAAGGAGCCGAGGGCGGAGGCACCTCAGCCATCTCGACATCAGCGGCGGCGGGCGGCTCCGTGGGTGCACCAGCGGCAGCCCCGGCAGGAATCGACGTCGACGTCGGCAATGAGGAAGGCGGGCTCAAGGCCGCAGCCACGTCAACCACCTCCCCTGGCATGATGGCCGCTCCAACAGGGGGGTCGACCTGGGAGGCTTGCCCCATGGCAGCCCGTGCCTTCTGGGCCCCCCGCCGGAGGGCGCCTTGCGCGGAGGCCAACCAACCAGTGTGGCGCGCCGCAGCTCCGACTGAAGAGGCCGGCCCCATCTTAAGGGCCTTCGTGGGGGCCAGACCAGCCGAGCCCTGCCTCCGCTTGCTGAAAAGAAGAAAAGACAAAATCAAGATACACAGAAAAATGGCTAAAACAAGGGTGCCCTCAGATACTTACCCGCTCCAGGGCAAGGCCAATCGTGCCTGCGGGGAGACCTCTCAGACCCCGGCCTCCGCAGACGCTGTCGAGGGTTGGCCAGCGGCCGGTTTCGACGCCGCCTACGCCTCGGATGCCCGAGGCGCCGAGGGGGTGGCCTGCCCGGGTGATGTCACGACAGCCGAGGGAACAACTTCCCGCACAGCTGGCACGGGCACTTGCTCTCGGGGGGCATGCGGGTCGGCCTGACCCCTCGGAGTCACCCTAATTATCTCAGCCAAGGGGTTAAGTACCCCTCGGCTCGCCTCCGCTCCTCGGACCGGGACCATGGTGTCTCGGCCCCAAACACTTGTGGTGCCAGCCCACCTAGAGGCTGGCTTGACGACCCCTGGCCCAGCCTCGGATCTGGACTGAGGCCAAGTCGGGCCGCCATGTCGTCGTCTTCATCATCATCATCATCATCATCATCATCATCATCGTCGGGCGTGTTCGGTGACGACTCCAACGGGAGCCTGTCCCTTTCTTGCCTCCGACGACGCTTCTCCAAAGCTTCCCGAGCCCGCATCCTCTCGCAAGCTCGGGCCTTTTCCACGTCTTTTTTCTGCTTATCCTTCTCCGCGGCGAGCCTACGCACGGTTCGGCCCGCCGCGTCCTCCGGGACCGGTGGCCGGGAGGTTTTAAAGTTCCTCAAATCCTAGGGACGAACAAAAATCCCAAGGGTAAGGGCTAAAAACGTAAGAAACATGGCACAAAACAAAAGAAGGGTCGGTCACTTACCAGGGACACATACCCGTGGCGGGACGCATCAGGGGCTGGTTAAGGACGCCAGCGTCCAGCCTCCCTACCATGCCCGCTACCCGTCTGAGGAGGTTGTCAGTGGAGTGGGGGTCGAGGACATCCGTGAATCCTCCAAATCAACACCCGGCTTCATTTCTGAAAGCCGCAACCGCCGCTCTGCCAATGGGAGCACCCTCCGGCAGTGGATAGCGGCGACGACCCCCGCGGCGGTAAGGCCTTCGGCTTGGAGCTTCTGCAGGGCATGGAGAATGGGCTAGAGCTTCTCCTGGTTCTCGCGTGTGGCCCCCCAGCGCCAGTTATCACCGGCGGCGGTCACCACTCGTTGAGAAAAAGGCGGTAGCACCCTGTCGTCATTCCAGAGATAAAACCACCGGTTCTGCCACCCTTGTTCGAATACACAAGGGAGGCAGGGATGTACTGCTGTGCGCGCCCCGATCTCAACTGGAGGGTGCAGCCGCCAGCCCGCACCGCCATACGGACCTTCTTCACGTCTGTCGACACGGCAAAGAACTCCGCGGAGAAGAGATGGGTCCACAGGTCCCAGTGGGGGTCAATCCCCAAAAACCCCTCGCAAACCGCCACGAAAATGGTCGCCTGCGTGATGGAGTTGGGGTTGAAGTTGTGAAGCTCCACCCCATAGTAGTGCGGGAGCGCCCGCATGAAGCGGCTCGCCGGCATCCCAAACCCTCGCTCATGAAAAGGGGTGAAGCTGACCACATACCCCGGCGGCGGAGTCGGGTCGGCCTCGCTCCCGGGGGCCAACCACTCAGGTTGCAGCCCGCCGGAGAGAGGACGGAGCAGAACCTCAACAACGAGGGCCTGTAGATCCTCCGCAGTGACGGTGGAGAAGGGCCACGGGTCACGCGGCGGAATGACGGTCGTCTTGTCAGCCATCGCCGAGCGGAAGCGGTGGAAGCGGAGGGGACGAGGTGCGCGGTTTTCTTTTCTCTCTGTCTACTCTCTCAGGTTGCGAAAGCAAAGGCGGAAGGCAAGGACGGAAGTGCAAATGGCAGGGTAAAGAACCGTTGCCGGTCCCTCTCCCGGGTATATAAAGGCCTAGGCAAAATCCACCCAAAACTTCACTCGAGCCCCTCGTGAATTTTAAATTCGAAATCAAAACGGTTTTTCCGTTCCTCGGATGGCTCGCGCACGCGCAACGGACACCCCGTGAGTCGCCCATCCCGTCGCATTAACTCTCTGACAGGACACGCGTCACCTAGGCAGGCGAGCGGGCGCCGTTTTGCCTCCGTCATGATGACCGCCTCAAAAAGGTGCGCCACACTGTTTAGTTTATTTCCTTTCTTCCTTTCCCCTCTCTCTCTCTCCACAGGGATCGGGAAAGGAGATATTTCGAACGAGTCCTTATTAGCAAAGGAAGCGGGCCCCGAGCCCTCCTACTGATCAGGGGTTCGAAGGTTGCGCCCTACAGGGTTCGGCAACCGCCCCAGAGCACTTGGGCTCCAAGCCCTCTACTGATTAGGGGTTCGAAGGCTGGCCCCTCGGAAGGGTTCGACAGCCGCCCCAGAGCACGCAGAGTCACGGATGACCCTGGGTACGTCCATTACATGGCCGAGGCTCGGGCTACGCTCCCGAGGTACCCTAGGACATTTTCGAGACCAGCAGGAATGATTTGTAATGGAATCCCACCAGAGGGAGGCACCGAGCCCTCGGACCCTATCAAATGGGTCCGGGTCCAGCGAATCACCTGCAGGTACTTTTGGAGCGCGCCTCTGGGCCACTAGCCGACCCTTATCAAACAGGGCTCGGGCGTCCACTTGGATTACCCGTTAGCAACTCACTGGAAACACCATGTTCGGTGCCCACCGAGGGTAACATGGCGCGGTCCCCCCTTCCTCCTTGCGGAAAGGCGACAAAGGGGCGTACTATAAAAAGCCGAGATGGTCCTTGATCGTCCTCTCACTCCGTGCAGAGGCTCGGGGGCTGCTCTCGCACCAGGCTACGGCTAAATTGTTAATAGTGTCGACAAACTAAACTTAAAAAACTCGGAGCCTGACTATGCACCCAGGGCTGCGGCCAGGCCACATGAGAGAACAACAAGGCCGGCCAAGGATCACAAGAAGAGCATTAAGACCTCAGAGGAGTCAAACCACTCCTCCGAGGCCTTGGGGGCTACACCCGACGGGTGCGCTCGCACGCACCCATCGGAACAAAATGCTACTAAAAAAGACCAGACACCTTGCAAAAAATCTGGTAGAACCTCCAAGCGAGTGCCTACACTCCCTTGGAGGCTCGAGGGCTACTGTCGGGTACCATAAATTAGGGGTACCCCCAGTACTCCTAAACGTGGCTAAAAACATCTTTAAAACAAACCATAAGGACTGGTAAGCACGGTTCAAGTCAAGGCCTCGTCTACCAAGGGTCACGGTCCCGACTCACCCGAGCCCAGCCTCGGGAAAGAACAGTAGTCCTATACGGATTCACGGCTCGCCCGAGGGTCCCCTCTGGCAGGGGGCGCACCCCCGGCTCGCCCGAGGCAAAACTCGGGTAAACTTTGTCGGGTAGCGGTCTCGGCCAAACCGCCTTGCCACTGACCGTATCACGTGCGCATTTAATGCAGGGATCACCTGACACCTTATCCTGACACACGCGCCGTGGTTGGCAAGGTCAAAATGACCGCAGTCACTTCACCCTTTTACTGATCGTTCTGATAGGATAACAACACTATTCACCCCGTTCCGACCACTGTGCCAACCACCAGGGTAAGACTAACAACAGTAGTCACCGCCTCTCCTGAGTTCAGCCTCGGGCGCAACAGGGAGTTCCACCACGCCCGAGCACGGGCTCGGCCTCAGGAGGAATCATCACCACGCCCGAGCACGGGCTCGGCCTCGAGATGGATCTCCGCCTCGCCCGACCCAGGCCTCGGCCTCAGCCTTGACCTCGGGAGGAGATCTTCGCCTCGCCCGACCTAGGCCTCGGCTTCGGAGAAATCACCGCCTCGCCCGAGACGGCCTCGGACCGACTACGCGAACGGGGAATACAGCACTGTCCTCCCCCTAGCTAGCCACCTCAGGCTACGAAGGAACAAGACCGGTGTCACATCAAATTACTCCAGTAACAGGTAATGATGATCCCCGGCACGCGATCATAACATCGACTGTCCTCAGCTCTCTACAAAGTCAAAGAAACGTCAGTAGGACACAAACTTCAAGGTCACCTCGATGAATCAGGCTATACCGCCAGCCATGGCGCTACAGAACTCGGCTTCAACCCGGCGGAGCCGGCCGCACCGCTACAGGGGTCAGGACCAGGGGCCGTGCCGCCGGCCACGCTTCTACAGGACTCAAGCACTTCTCCGCCGTCCACATTAGCGCATAACTACACCCCCACATGTACAGCTGGGTCACCTCCTTGTACCTATAAAAGGAGATGCCCAGGGCCTTCCCAAAGGAGGCTAAAAAAGCTCACCCAGATGGCTCACACAACACCAACAAAGAACTCTTCAGTGCAACCTTCACTCCACAACACTAGATCTCTCAAGAGACCTGGGATCTGTTCCCTCTCTCGCAAAGCTTGTATCCCCTACTACAGGCACCCCGGTGCAAGATAATATAAGCCTCATCCTCCCTCTGCTAGAAGTAGGGTCCTCTTAGCCCGAACCAGGATAAATCTTGTGTTTCATTTTGCATCTATCCATCCGGGCAGGGACACGCGGCATAAAATTCACTAGTCGGTTTGGTTGAGGGTCCCCCGGGTCTGAAACATCGACAAAACCCATCTAGGACATCATCCAGATCGCGTTCAGACTGCGAGAGAATCGCCCACATCTTCACTTGCCATAGTGAGAAACATGTTTTGAGATCCAGCAGCAGAAGATCATACTTCATTGTCGTCGACATACGTGCGCCGGCCGGAAACCCTAGCACACGACACAAAGTAGATCAAACATAGAGAAGACACAGATTTAACGTGGAAAACCCCTCCAAAGCGAAGGGGGAAAACTACGGGCACCGGCCAGCAACAATATCACTATTTTTCGGGTGGTTACAGATCACAGGACATTTACAATGAGGTGACGATCTCCTGCGGATTACAAGTGTATTTATAGAGGCAAAACCCTAAGGTGAGTAGGAAACGATCTGTGCTCCGGGCCAAGCCTCCTAGCGACGGGCCTTCGCTTCGCTCGCCAACTTTGCCGCCTTCTTCAGAATTTGGATCACAAACTCAACACATGTAGTGATTCATCTGTACATCATTAATAAAGGAAGTATTTTGACAAGATAAACTTCAATTAGGTCAGAATTCTGTATGTTTGCCTTTGGTTATGGTGTAGTGAAGTTGCCCTACTTCTATGGCGACAGAATGATAGTAAATCAGCCCAATACTAAAATTAGGCAAGAGCGCTTAGGCCCTATTTGTAAACACCTAATTTTTAAGAAACTGATTTATAAAAATTGAGTTGGTTCTAAACATATAAAACTATGACTCGATTTATAGAAATTAGATTCTCAATTTCTTAAAAACCAAGAAGGTGACCTCTCCTATCTAAAAGATAAAAACTACTTGCTCAAAAACTGAGTTGTTTCCAAACAGAGCCTTAGGGGGTGTTTGAATGCACTAGAGCTAATAGTTAGTGACTAAAATTAATTATAGACATCCAAACAACCTAGCTAATAGTTCAAATATTAGCTATTTTTAGTACATTAGTTAATTGTTAGCTAGCTAATTCTACAACTAATTTTTAGCTAACTAACTATTAGCTCTAGTGTATTCAAACACCCCTTTAGTTGAGAACTTGAGATGCATGTTTGTGAAACACGAGAGTTCTGATTTCTAAGTGATGTTCCTTGTCTTTTGCTTACCATAGTCCCAAGTGATCCATCTGCTTCCCCTCCACCTCGTGGTTCAGGGACGATAGCCCTAGCCAGGTCGTGCTTCGCTCGGGCTTTCACCTATGTGCCTAAACAATCCCAAGTCTGTAACGCGTGTGTTCAGATTTTGCGAGATAAACACGCAAATCGATCTTGCGAGTCGTGTGGTACCATGTTCCTTGATATGCTTCACCCCTTCCCCATTAGGGTTTGTTCAATCTAGAAGGAGATTACGTTAACACGATAGAGTGGGGAGGAAGGAAGGAAGAAGAGAATGCTTGAAGAGAATGCCAAATGCCATGACCTTAAACTCATATTGTCCATAGTATGTCTGAAACGTTGTCTTATGTTCCTCTCCCTGCTTCAGTCAGATCTGGTGGAACCCAGCACGAAGGTCAAGTTTGGAGAACCAAGATGCTACTGATAATTCATCCATAAGATCGTCAATAACTAGTAACGGATACTTGCCCTTGACAGTGATAGCATTCAAGTGACGGTAGTCAACACAAAACCTTCAGGAACTGTCCTTCTCCTTACCAACAACACTGAAGAAGAGAAGGGACTAGCACTAGGTTGGATGATGCCATTGGCCAACATGTCATGAAGTTGTTTCTTGATTTCATCCTTGAGTGCTGGAGCATAATGGTAAGGACGAACTGTGACCAGAGAAGCACTAGGGACCAATGGATTGCATGGTCACAAGCTTGGGCAGGTGGTAATTCCGTGGGCACAACAAACAAAGTTGAGAACTCTGATAACACTGCTTGAATGGCAGGGGGAACCTTAGAACCCGTGGCATCTAATTCTGAGCACGTGACCAACGAGCATAATTGGACCACAATACCCTCAGGAATGGAACAATAGGACCCTTACAATAAGACTGATGCTCCTTGGTATGGAAGTAACATCCACTATTGTTGCCAATGTATGTGCATCGGACTGAATTGAGACAACCAATCAATCCCTAATGTAGCATCATAAGAGGACACATCCAAGATTTTGAAGTCTGTGGAGAAGGTGAACCCTTGGACCGACCACGCAGTGGCTGGACAATGCACTGAACACTTTAACCGAGCACCATTAGCGACTTGAACAACAATAGGAACTGATAGAGGAACAACTCCTTGAAGCTGAGTGGCCAATTTTGTTTTTAACAAGGAGTGAGAACTGTCGGAGTCCACCAGGATTCGAACAGCTTGGTGATGAATAATACCATCCAGACAAAATGTATGTGGACCTGGCATTCCAGACACAACAGCCACCGACACGAACATAAATATCTACTCTAAAGGTTGGATTGGGTCATTCCCTTCCGTTTGAGCATCCGAATCGCACTGAAACAACTCAAATATCTCCTGCACAGCATTGAGTTGAATCGAATCAGCACAACGATGATCCTTATACCATTTCTCTGCACACTTAATACACAACCCCCTTGCATGCCGATAAGCTCGAAGGGTAGACCACTTGTCCTCCATATTCTTTGAGTTAGTGCCTCGACGGTCCTCGCCCAGAGTTGTCTGTTTCTCTCTTTTCCACGGGGGTGGTGGAAGTGGAAGAGGAGCTGGTGGTGCTGACGGAGTCATCGAGAAGGGATCAAGTTGTCGGGCCAGTGGTCTCTTCCCGTACTCCGAGACCTCCTCCTGCAATTGAGCCAACACACATGCAAAATCCCAAGAATATGGACGTTGAACCAAAATAGCAGACAATATCATCGCGCAAACCATCAATAAAGTGCATGGTGAAATAAAGGGGGCCTATGTGAGATCCGTAAGCTGTCAATTGGTTGACAAGGGAGGAGAAACGACCGATATACTTAGACACCGATGAAGTTTGCCGAATGTGGAACAACTGCAGATCAACAATTCGTGATGATCACGGCCAAATCGAGCCAAAACCCAACCACAGAACTCTGACTATGAATAGGATCTAAGATGGCTCTGCACAGTTTGCACCCAGCGAGATGCAACAACAGTGAAATGCATAGATGACACCCTCACCCACCGCGTTGGATCAACACTATACAGATCAAAGTAATCCTCACATCTACGGATTCGTAACTTGGGCTGATCCCCATCGAACGTAGGAAACAACATTTTAGGTAAATGATCAGATAAACCAGCCAAACTTCCACACACAGGTTCCCTGAACACGGATCTCGAACAGTGGAAAGTAGGAGAGGCAAATACACGGGGGTGAGAAGGGGAGGACGCACCCTTTGTCGGGTGATGATCAAGAGTTGTGACAACTCCGCAACCATCATCCCGGATTGATGGATTCAGGTGGTGCCCGTCAGGCCGAGCGACCGTGGAGGCAGCAACAGATGGGCACACGGCCGGAGAGGGAGCCGGAGCGAGCACACCAGTCATGACGGTTGGGTGCTCCACTGTTGACCGTTCGTAGAGCTTGGACAACTTGGAGACGTGAAGACGGATGTCGTCGACGGAACCCTCCATGCCAGTACGCCAATCGTCGAAGGAGATGGCCACCGACTCGAGCCGTGACAAGCACGTCTCATTGGCCATGGAGAGCGAAGCCAACTTGTCATCCATCCGTGCGTCGAGATCCGCCATACGACGCTGTAATTCCAGATCGCGATCTAGAAATCGCTGCTGCAGCTTGACATCGTAGTCGGAGAGGCACTGTGTCAGCTTCGCATCGTAGCCATCGAAGCGCTTGGACATTTCATCGAGCAGGTGCTGGAAATCGACGTTCATGGCCATGCGCTGGCGACGAAGACGAGTGTCGTAGGGGTGGGAGGTTGCGGGATCCAGAGTGGAACAGGGACGAGGATCGGACCCCTCTGATACCACTTGTTAACACGATAGAGTGGGGAGGAAGGAAGGAAGAAGAGAATGCTTGGAGAGGAAGAAGATGAGATACGTGGGAATAGTTCTGTTTGCAATTCTCTGGATGATTCTTCTTACAGAAGCCCGTGGCTTTTATGCGCGCCGTGACAACTGGGCTGCACGCACACACGCGACGCGACACCAGCCCATAGGCCACGTTTACAGGACATAGTCGCTGTTGTGGATCCGACGATTGGGCGCCCTTGCACGTGAGCCGCGACGAAGGCCTTCAGGTGCTGACGGTGGATATGCAGGTGTAACAGATTAGAGAGGGTTAAATCTATTTTTATTTAATTTTAACTAGAATAAGATTTAATCGGCTCTAATCCTCTTCAATTTAGACCTAACTGAACAACCCAAATTTATCATAACTTGTCGTCTTACCATGTTCTACCTAGAAAATTTATCTGCCCATCAGTTCACTAACCATCTACTCCCACACCAAGGTAACTGTCGTTTACCCACGCTAGCGTTGATCTCAAATACACAACAAAAACATGAGATCGTTTCAGTTTCGAGTGAGGTTGCACTGTCTGCTGCAGGTTCCACTGTTTCCTCGGGTCTGTCCCAGCGCCGCTCGCCGCCGGGTCCCAACGGCGCCGCTCCAGGCTCCAGCACACCGCCGCCTCCGCCTCACCCGCCGTCCGCTCTGTCATCCTCGGCCACCCGCAAGCTCCAGTCTAGAGCCCAGTCATGTAGTTCATGGTGCTGGTGCGTTCTATGAGGATCACGTCTTTTCTCAACACGAATCTTGGAACACACCCAACGACTAGTAGTGTTTGGTTGAAGAGCCAAGTAAAATAGAACCGTTTTGTTTCAGTTTTGTTGCTGTTTGGTTACAAAGTAAGTAGAACGGAATGGCTCCAATTAGAGAATATTCTTCTCAGATCTGGAACCATTCCGCTCCAAAAAATCAACCGAACGGAGCCGCTCCGTTCCCATCCCGCTCTCATAGTCACGCTCCGTTCCGTTCATTCTGCAACCAAACAAAAAACATAGCCGCTTCGTTCCAGATTACCGAACACAGAACAGAGCGGCTCCGTTCCTAGAATCAGAAATGGAACGGCTCCGTTCTACTTGACTCCCCAACCAAACACTACTAAGAATCTGATAGATCCTAAGCAACAAACCAGCCACAGGAAATTTGCAAAAAAAAAAAATCTTAGCCAAGAAACTGTGGACGTACGTACGTGGAACTTGCACGGTGGTACTAGAACTCTAGAAGCATCTGTTGGTGGAGTGCCGCAGAGGATCCAATCCAAGCGATTCTTCCTTCACAGTACGCCACCGCGACAACGGATTTTTACTGTCTATGAGGATGAGGATATTAAATTAAACTATAAAGTTATATAAGAGAAGTCTACTCGCGATAGTTACTAACTAACAAGAGCATGTAAATATATAAAGAAAAATTTAAAAACAAGTCTACCACGTGGTAATTTTTAATAACTGGAGCAAATAAAGAGACGAGGGAGATTAATAAATAAAAAAAGTCTATAAAAATTGGCGCTAGTAATCTGTGGCTGCGATGCATCCAGGTCCACGCGACCACTCTGATACAGGTCACCAGCGGTGGGCCCCACCACCCAGACGGGTCCTGGTTCCTCCCCCTCCAAGCCGGCTCTCAAATTTGAGGCCCAAAGCCCCGTCGGCCCCCATCGCCACGCCGCCGGCCACGCCCCAGACGACCCCGCCCGCCGCCGCCGCCTCCCGCTCCCTCCGCGCGCAGCCCTCGTCCGGCCGCCCGGGTCCGAGCCCGCTCGCTCCTCCTCCCCGCGTCGGTGAGTGTTGGTTGTGCCCCCGAATCCTCGGCGCCTCCCTCTGTGCTGCGCGTAGGTTCCCTGCGCTTTTGCCCGTCCAATCCGGAGAATTCCCTCTCCCCCGTGCACTTCTCCGTGGGTTCTGTCTCCCTCTGCCGCACCTGCCCGACACAATTCCGCCGCAATTCGAGTCGGCTCGTCCAGTCCGCCGCCGACGCGTGGTGGCGTCGCGGGTTGGTCTCCCGGAAGCCCGGAAACTTTAGGGTTCCGTTCGACACCCACGGACCCCGTCCCTGGCGTCCTCCCGTCTGGGAATTCTCGTCGTATGTTGCTGCTGCGGCGGCGGCCTGTTTCGTTTGGACGCACGAATTTCACGAGGCGGAACAGACGGTTCGAATTCACACAGTAACCGAGGGCGGTTCACTCAGGTGCAAACCCGGCCGTGAATATTGTACGTAGCTGTAGATTGTTACGCCTGCCGAGCTACTTGGGTGCCAGGAAGTTTGTAGAGTGTGTATTTTGTGCATAGCCGTGCATTGTCACGCCAGCCGAGCTACTTGCTACTCGGGTGGTAGGAAGGTGTAGAGTGTACGCCTTGTTGTTTGCAGAATTAGCCGCTGGCGCAGCTTCCTCTGCCAGCCTTTTTCTTGCGCACAGGCAATTCACTTGGAGTATTTAGATTTCTCACCTACACCCATTTGAATTATTCCCCATCAATTTCTTGCCGTAAGAGGTTTAGCCTCCGGTTTATATTGTTGAATAAAAGCAACTTCTGTGGTCTCTGAGATTCCTCACACTTAGGTTCACAAAATTTCTTGGCGTGCTTCGTCCATAGGTTGCAGGTTGCTAACAGAGCTCTGTGCTTGTGTTCAGGACAGTTTAAGTGTGGCTTCATCGCATGAGTAGTTGCAGTTAGCGTGGCTTTTCTCCGTGCTTGCTCCTGGTCGTGCTTTGCCTTGCAAAGGAAGGAATCATGACATCTGTCGTTCACAGTGTTTCAGGTATGCTTGATTCATCCAAAGTCGTGCCATATTTTTTCGCCCTAGCACTAGAGTAGTGCATAGTGTGCTTTATTCGGAACACATGCCACAACTTTCTGTGGTGTGAATTACTGTAGAGAATATTTCATTATGTATGTGTTGCAAACAATGATTTCAAGTCGTCCGACTAATCGCGATTAGTCGGGCTGGTCGGCAATTAGGACACGATTTGCTGGACGACTCGACTAGAAGACCTAGTCGTCCTGTCGTCCGACTAATCGTCGACTAGGGCGACTAGTCGTCCGAGTTATGTGTCCTAGTCGTCCCGGCTAGGGTTTAGTTATTGGGCCTTTTTTAGCCCATCTACAGTCTAATTTAGAGTACCCTCTCCTCTCCTATTCTAACCTAGCCGCCAACAGTCTCCAACCTGCACGTCTCCTCTCCTCTCCTCTCTTGGCACCGCCCCTATAGTCCTGGACTCCTGCTTACCGGCGACTACACAGGTGGCTACAACACCCTGTGTCCATGCCCCTTCTCCTGCAGTCCTGCTCACCTGCTGCACTGCCGCAGTCTCCAATCGGCGGTGGCTGCGAACCAGTGACGAGATGAGCACGTCATCTGAAGGTCCCTCCTGCTCCCCCCCTTCTCCCCCTTCTCTGTACTCCATTATGGGATGTCACATGTCACATGTCAGGTTCAGGTAAGTCACAAATCACAATGAAGCAATATGTTACTTTGTTTATCCTAGTTGTTTGTTCTAATTTATATAATGTGTACATGTATATTTATATATATACCTATATAAGTATAACTACTAGTCTAGGACGACCAGAGACCGACTAGGACCGACTAGGGGTCGACTAGTCGCCCTAGTCGTCGCCTAATCGCGACTAGTCGCCTAGTCGGTCCCAGGGTTCGACCAGGCGACTAGGCGACTTGAAATCATTGGTTGCAAACATAGATTGTACAAGCAATCAGTTGCATTTTGCGCCACCAGATAATCAGCAACAAACCATCTTTCCATTATTTGCATTTTTTTCAGTAAGTCCTTCCACAGTATGTTTGTCACTGAAAGAAAAGGTTTGTGCTGGCAGTTCCGACTGTGGGGCTGAAATCAGAGTTTAATGCATGCTCACTGCTTTGGATTTCGAAACAACATAAACAGTATGCTTTGAATAAACCAGGGTAGCTTATGTAGTTTTGTCAATGTCTAATGTTCTCATGTGCATACATGGCATTATATGTTACAGTAGTTGCACCCTGCTGCTACCAAATAGATTTGTAGCTGGTGGAATTTTTTTGAGTGCTCTCTGTCATTTAAATTAATTCCTATAGTGTCAAACATTATATAACTTTTGTCACTTGTTGGTTTATGAAGAGTGGTGGCATGCATCAATGGCTATTTATTTTTAACACATGTTGAATGTGATCTTATGAGGGTTGAGGGCATCTATGTCAAAGCTGCCATTCATGTCTTTTCATGGGCAGGTGACCACAGGGCTGAGGATCAAAATCATCAGAAGAAGCAAGCTGAACCTGGGGACCAGCAAGAAGCCCCAGTTACTAGTTCAGATAGCCAACCAACAGTAGGCACACCATCAACAGATTATGTGGCACCCTATGCCCCTCATGACATGAGCCATGCAATGGTACCACACTTGTAGAACTCTTTACTTATCGATATGTACGGTTCTTTTCATTGAGTTATGTCTAGGAAAAGGTAGAGGTTCGGTCGTAGCATGATGTCTAAGTGATAGCGTATGTTGTGTCACATCTCCTTCCCTGCTCCAAACTCTACTTCAAAAGTAACAATAACAGAACATATGAATACCAAAACTATAAAGTGAGGAATACAGTTATACACCATTCCCTGTTGTCTGAAGTGAAAAAAGTGTTCCTCTTTGGCTCTTTTAATCCAGATTCCAGACCATTTTTTGCTAACCAGGGAAGTTATATGTCATCTCAAAGTTTCTGCTATTTCTATGCCTTAGTGTCACTGAATGGCTGACTATCATCACATTCAAATTAAAATAGCAAAGCTTCTTCATTGAAACTTTGCACACCTGGTTGGTACCAAATTTTCCCCGTCAAATGCATATTATTTTCTAACTTCATATTAGTCCAAATTGTTACACCGCACATGTGTTTTGGTCGTACCTTCTTTATTGTGAATGGTCATTAGTTATTTTTAAGCTAATGATCTTCTAGTTTCAGCATTCTTTTAGGCCTTCGTTGGAGTGATTGTTGCTGTGTTCTATTTTATTTTGTCATTTCAGTTTCCTCTTTTCTACAATTTTCCATCAAAGTTAATTAATTTCAATGAGTATGGTGCAACCTATGTTTTCTGATTTCACATTTTGTGTCTGGCAGGGTCAATACGCTTATCCAAATATTGATCCATACTATGGAAGCCTTTATGCAGCAGCTTACGGTGGACAGCCATTGGTAAGCTTTTATGCACTCTCTCCATTAGCAAATACAAGTGTTGTAAACCAATTAGAAATTTTCCCCAAACAGTAGGTTACTAGGTTGTTTCCACTTTGTGGAGCATTTATGATTTACCTAATTTTGGAATGATTGAAGAGCACTGAGCTCATTTAATTTGACTCCTTTTGTATGCCCAGACCTGAAACCAACCATCGTTTCAGTCAGAGGCAGTACAAAGTATAACATGCTAGTTGTTAGGCAGCAAATATCCATTGCCTTGTATATAGGCGTGATGCCTGGCTTCCATAAGCAGCCGACCAGCCTTGTATAGCAGGTTAGGATAGAGAGAGATTTGGGGAAGAGTCCAGGATGGTAAGGATCAATTAAGGTCCTGCTGTTTCCTTGTTTAGGAGGTTTCCTTTTGCCTCTGGCTCTTCCCCTATATATGTAACAACACTCTACTCTATCAATACACACACAATTCCTGCATTCTACTTCACTCACATGGTATCACGAGTCTAGGCCTTCTTTTCCCTGCTGCTTCCGCTTCCAGCGCGCTGTTCTTCGGCGCTGCTCCAGCGTGCCTTTTCTCGGCGCTGCTCCATGGCCGCTGCCATCTCAGGCATCGAGTCCGATCCCCTTGCTGTCCCACAAGAGGAAGATGCTGTCCGAGAACGCGAGCGCCAAGCCTAGGCTGCTCGCACCGCCGCTCTGGCCCGCGCCGCCGATGCCGAGCGGGAGGCCGCCATCGCCCAATAGGAACGCGACGCGGCAGATGCTCGCGTGCGTGCGGCCCTGTAACGCGCCGCGCGTTAACGCGCGGCTGCTGCGCCGCCTCCATTCAGTGACGACGCTTCCTCCCACGGAGATCCCGACGATGACATCCAAGACGGTGGTGTCTCTCCTCTGGACGCAGCACTCCTACACCATGAGGTTGCAACCCTGCTGAACCTACATGCCCAGGTAGTGGCAGTGTAGAACATTCGCACCCTCTGACCCTCATCCCACTCCTCCTCGACGTCAACTCCACATTCTACGCCCGATGGTGCGATACCTTCCTCCTCACCCTAACCAAGTTCTCTCTGGAAGGTCATGTTCTCTCTGATATCACTACATATGCCTCGCCCGATTGGGTTCGCATGGACGCCATCGTCCGTACTTGGATCCTCAACACCATCTCCGACGACCTCGCCGACACTGTTTCCCAGCACGACGTCACAGCTCACGTCTTGTGGCTCTCCATCGAGTCACAGTTCCTAGGGAACCGCACCACTCGTGCTCTCTACACCGACCAAGAGTTCCGCTCCTTCTCCCAGGACGACCTTTCTGTTGCCGAATATTGTCGTCGCTACAAAAAGCTTGCCGAGGATCTTCGCAACCTTGGCAAGTCCGTCTCCGACAGAACTCTTGTCCTCAACATCATCCGAGGTCTTAACGAGCGCTTCCTTGCGCTGGGTCTGCATCTTCGTCGCACATACTCCCTGCCTAGTTTTCTGCAGGTCCGCGACGACCTTGCTCTTGAGGAGCTCACCATGGCGAAGGCTCCACCTGCTGCTGCCCTTGCTGCGCTCACTGCGCTTGGCAGCATGGGCAGCACTACTGCGCCCTCCACCGGCGCTCCTCATCATTCCCAGCAGCCGGCCACACAGCTGCCGCCCCCCTCACAGCCCTCTGGGGGAGGCTCCGGCGGTCGCTACAGCTCCAACCAGTGCGGCAAGAGGGGAAAACGCGGTGGTGGTAGGCACTCCACCACCAGCCGCACCGATGCTGGACCTTTCGCTGGCCAGGGGTCCCACTACAGCTACTACAGCGCTAGGTCAGGGGCTATCTACATGTGGTCGGGTCAACGACCGCCTACCGCACCTCGCCCGCCACAAGGCGCGCCCTCGTCTCCTTAGGCTCTGCTGGCCGGACCCCTTGGTCAGTGGATCGAACAGTGGGGTGTTCCCTCGACCTCCTATGGGCCACCTTTCGGCTACGTCGGCCCACTCGCTCCCACTCCGGTCTGGGATCAACAGACCCTGGCTGCCAACTTTCAGACTGTTGCTCTTCAACAACCTGTTCTGCATGAGTGACACTTCGACACTGGTGCCACCAGCCACATGACCTCTGACGCCGATATCATCTCTCAAACCCCTCCTCGTCATATTCCTTCACATATTGTTGTCGGTAATGGTCATCTCATTCCTGTCACTTCCACTGGCACCACTATCCTTCCACATAATCTATCCCTTAATAATGTCCTTGTATCACCATCGCTTATTAAGGATTTGATTTGATTTCTGTTCGTCAATTCACCACCGATAACAATTGTTCTGTTGAATTTGACCCGCTTGGTTGCTCTGTGAAGGATCTTCCTACTCGGCGCGAGATCCTCGATGTGATAGCACTGGACCCCTATGCCCCTTTCGGCTCCCGGCTACCACCCTTCATGCATCAGCAACATCTACTACGTCCTTGTGGCACCAGCGTCTTGGGCACCCTGGTCACACTGTCTTATCCCATCTAGCCCAGTCGTCAGTCATTCCTTGTAATAAGAGTGCCACCGCTCCTTTATGTCATGCTTGTCAATTAGGACATCATGTACGTCTTCCTTTTCATACATCCACCTCCATGGCTACTAAAATTTTTCAGTTAATACATTGTGATTTGTGGACCTCCCCTTTGACTAGTGTCTCTGGTCATAAATACTATCTTGCCATTTTAGATTACTACTCCCATTTTTTGTGGACATTCCCATTGCGCCTCAAATCCGACACCTTTTCCACCCTCACTACTTTCTTTGCCTATGTCTGCACCCAGTTCGGGATCACCATCCAAGGTATTCAGTGCGACAACGGCCGTGAGTTCGACAACCTACGTGCCCGCACATTTTTCTCCTCGCACGGGATTCACCTTCGTATGTCATGCCCCTACACCTCCGCCCAGAATGGCAAAACCGAACGCATTATACGATCCATAAGCAATGTCGTCCGTTCCCTTCTTTTCCACGCTAATGTTCTCCCCACCTTTTGGGCCGCAGCTCTAGGCACTACCACCTATCTCATAAACATCCTACCCACCAAAACCCTCAACCATTCCACGCCTCACTTCTATCTATTTCGTAACCATCCTTCATATGAACATCTCCGTGTTTTTGGTTGCACTTGTTATCCCAACCTGTCCGCCACAGCCCCCCACAAACTTTCCCCTCGCTCCACCCTCTGCGTTTTTCTCGGGTATTCCCCTCACCACAAGGGCTACCTTTGTCTCGACCGTCAATCCAATTGCATAATCATCTCGCGCCACGTGGTCTTTGATGAAGCCTCTTTCCCTTCTTCGAGGCTTCTTCCCCTCCCACGTGTGCTGCCCTTGATTTCTTGGATGTCTCACCTAATATGGTCTCAGTTCCTTTTGAACTGTCACCAGTTTTTTCTTCTTCTCCAGGTACTACTGCAACAAAGGACCGTTCACCTGGCGAACCACCTGTGGCTGCCCCGAACTACTCACCACAGTCCCTTGGATAGCCGCGTGAGCTTCAACAGGCTTCCTCACCTTCACCAACAGCCCCGGCGTCTCCTGCTGTTGGACCAGCAGCTCCGGCGCCTCATGCTGCTAGACCAGCAGCCCTGGCGCTCCCTAATGCTCCAGGGACTCGCATCGTGCAGCCGGCTCCACCAGTAGCTACCCCGGTTGCCCCCAGGGCAATCACTGTTGACCGTTTCTGTGGACAGGTGTATTCTCGCCGTCGACTTCCTGTCGCAGCGTCTCCTTCACCAGCAGCCCAGGCGTCTGATGCTGCTGGGCCATCAACCCCGGAACCCCCTGATGCTCCAGGATCTACTCCAACTGTCCTGGCTGGCGCCATTGTTGTGCCCCCTGTGGTCAACCACCACCGTATGACCACTCGGGGCAAGCGTGGCCTTCGGTTCCCAGCTCTATTTGAAGCTTCAGCACATTCTCCAATTCCTCGCAGCTATCGCGCTGCCCTGGCCGATCCCCATTGGCACACTGCTATGGAACAGGAGTATGCAGCTCTAGTTGGAAATAACACTTGGGATCTCGTTCCTCGGCCACCTCACTCCAATGTTGTGACAGGCAAGTGGATATTCAAGCATAAGTTCAACACTGATGGTTCCCTTGAGCGGTATAAGGCACGATGGGTCCTTCGTGGGTTCATTCAACGTTCGGCATCGACTTCTCTGAGACTTTTAGTCCTGTGGTCAAACATGCTACAGTTCAGACAGTGCTCTCATTGGCTCTTTCACGAGGATGGCCTATTCATCAGTTGGATGTCAATAATGATTTTCTTCATGACACCTTGTTTGAAACTGTCATCTGTGCTCAGCCCACTGGTTTCGAAGACTCCACTCATCCAGATTATGTATGCCGTCTGAACCGCTCTCTTTATGGACTCAAGCAAGCCCCCGTGCATGGTATAGCAGATTCGCTTCTCACCTTTTGCAACTTGGTTTCATTGAGGCCAAAACAGATACATCCCTGTTTGTCTATCACAAGGGTGCAGACATGGCCTATCTTCTTCTGTATGTGGATGATATTGTGCTCACTGCCTCCTCCCTGCCAACACTACGACAAATCATCAGTGCCCTCCTGCAAGAATTTCCTATGAAGGATCTTGGCAGACTTCACCATTTCCTTGGCATGCATGTTCAACACTCTACCTCAGGCATCTATCTTTCCCAGCATCAATACATGATTGAGATTCTTGAGCGAGCTGGTATGAGTGATTGCAAGCCATGTACTACACCAGTCGATGTGAACCCCAAGCTCCCCTCTAATGGCACTCCAGTTTCGAATCCCACTAATTACCGCAGTCTTGCAGGAGCTCTTCAGTACCTTACATTCACCCGTCCAGACATAGCTTATGCTGTTCAGCAGGTTTGTCTCCACATGCATGATCAACGGGAACCACACTTGGCTGCCCTCAAACGCATCCTACGCTACATCAAAGGCACTTTGCATCTGGGGTTGTTTCTTCGACCAACTTCTCAAACCGAGTTGGTCGTTAACTCTGATGCCGATTGGGCAGGCTGTCCAGACACCCGCAGATCCACCTCTGGCTATGCTGTCTTCTTCGGCGACAACCTGGTCTCCTGGTCTTCCAAACGCCAGAATACGATTTCTCGCTCCAGTGCTGAAGCCGAATACCATGCTGTTGCTAATGCTATTGTTGAGGCAATTTGGCTTCGACAACTCTTGACTGAATTACATGCTCCTCTGCCGAAGACGACCTTGGTATACTGTGACATCAGCTGTCTACATGTCCTCCAACCCCGTTCAGCACCAGCGCACCAAACATGTGGAGATCGACATTCATTTCGTCTGGGAACATGTTGCTCTTGGCAATGTCCGTGTCCTACATGTACCGACGACTTCACAGTATGCTGCCGTCTTCACCAAAGGTCTACCGTTTTTGGTGTTCACTGATTTTTGGTCCAGCCTCAACGTTCACTCAACGGACGTATCGACTACGGGGGGATGTTAGACATCAAATATTTATTGCCTTGTATATAGGCGTGATGCCTGGCTTCCATAAGCAGCCGGCCAACCTTGTATAGCAGGTTAGGATAGAGAGAGATTTGGGAAAGAGTCCAAGATGGTAAGGATCAATTAGGGTCCTGCTGTTTCCTTGTTTAGGAGGTTTCTTTTTGCCTAAACATCTTCCCCTATATATGTAACAACACTCTACTCTATCAATACACACACAATTCCTGCATTCTACTTCACTCACACTAGTGTGTCTTGAGATGGTAGGCCAATTTCGCTAGTATTGTTTTATTTGAATTTACAGACAGTAAGAAAAGGATAATTTGCTATGACCATGGACCTTCCTGTGCTATTACAATTCCTTGTTAAACTGATGCCTTGGGAGTTAATAAAATTGATAATCTTTCAGATGCATCCACCGTTAGTTGGAATGCATCCGGCTGGCTTACCTTTGCCTACCGATGCAATTGAAGAGCCTGTGTATGTAAATGCAAAGCAATACAATGCCATATTAAGACGGCGTCAATCTCGGGCTAAAGCTGAATCAGAACGAAAGCTTATCAAGGGGCGTAAGGTAAATCTTTGTAACCATGTTCTGCATTGCCATATGGATTGGAAATGTTAATTAGCTTTTTTCTGCCCATGATGCTAGAGCAAATAACCAAGCGAATTTCTCCAATCTACCTTCCCTACTTCCACTTCAAGATCGATCTGCCTCACGTTGTACTGTAAATCTGCTGGTGAATTTTATTTTAATTTCGATGTTCTCTGATATCTGAAATTTCGGCATGCCACGTTTTTTTTTTCAATGCCTTCACGGGCGTTGCTTATCACAAAAGCAGTAATAAAGGATTTATGAACGTAAATTGGGTGCCACACATTGACAAAGTTGCAACATCGAGTAAGCTGAAATGCTTTCTGTTTTTATCTGTATGCCACTTTAAGCTAGAGAGAGAGTTGAATTTGTTACTATCATGATTATTTCTCAAAACTGGAAGACTGGTACAAAGATGCAGCTACCGACTTAGAAAATCCTATAAACTTCTGCCAAGCTTAGATGATCTCACTGCAAGTTGATCGCACATGTTCCTTACTCTTTGGTATCATCTGAAATTAAAATAACTCGATTGCTCATTTCATCCATCTTTCTGCGGTTGAAATGTTAACTCATCTGAAGTAAAAAAAAAAAAAACTGACTCGGTTTACATCTATGCTGCGCAGCCCTATCTCCATGAGTCACGTCATCAGCATGCCTTGAAAAGGGCCAGGGGAGCTGGAGGTCGGTTTCTCAACTCAAAGTCAGATGACAAGGAAGAGAACTCCGACTCGAGTCACAAAGAGAATCAGAACGGAGTTGCGCCCCACAGGAGCGGCCAACCGTCAACCCCTCCGTCTCCCAACGGTGCATCATCAGCTAATCAGAGCAGGCAGTCGTGAATGACGATTCAAAACTCACAGCTGAAGAGATTTCAGCCCCTGAGCTAGATATGGCAGCAGTTTTGTACAGAAAACGCTAGTGGGCAGCAGCAACATGGTGTCGGTCGGTCGGTGGGTCGGTTGTTGTAGGACATGTTCCATAGAAAAAGCATAGACGAGTCTACAGGTTTTGGAGCCTTGGTTTGGTCCTCTGTGTATTCAGCTTTCTGTACAATTTTAGTAGCGTTGTGTCCTTTCCCCTGGAAGGATAGCTTCAGTTAGCGCTTCAGAAAGTCAAGTGTGTAGCATATTGGCTTATTGTTTGCTTTGCTTGGACGATGGAGATTTGGGAGTGGAGTTAATAACCCTGCTGAATAAATACTCTTAGTTGGCTATGTGTATGTTGACGACAATATTATCCCTAAATGTAGTACACGTGACCACCTCAAACTGAATCTGGCTGTGTTTAAATGATACCCTCACACTTGGTCACAGGTTCAGAGATCATCTCACACTTTGTCCTGCGATGCATGTTTCGCTTCGTCTTTGGAGTGTCCTGGCACGTACAATGTTTCCGTTCATCTGTTGTTCGATGAATTGCGTGATGATTGCCGGACGCCATGTGCGTTTTTGAACGAAAGAACGTTTGGGTTTGGCAGCTGCATCATTCTGTCCCTGTCCCTGGCCACCACACGAACGTTTCACATGCTTTTCTCGAGGGCATTGAAATACAGCCAGCGATTACCAAGAAGAGTGTGCTTTATCGAGTCCTGTGCTTTTTTTTTTGAGAACTCCAAAGCGTATTTTCTCACACGAGCGGATCTTACTTTTTTTTTTGCTGGGAAAGACCAGAAAGAAAACAGATAAGAAGTAAGAAGGCATAAACGCATAATGTCCCTGCACCTAGACCTGAACTTGGAACTTTCTTCATTGATCAACGACTGAACGACCTGCATCTCTATTCTCTGCAGGCTGCATGCACAGGCAGAGAGCATTGAGAGAGAGAGAGAGAGAAGGTGAAACTGCTGGTGGATGGTTCTGAAGTTTCGGTGTCACATATAGATTCAGAAAACCCCGTGGCACGCGCAACGTATCTGAGACTTTGAACACTGTTTATTCAGACACGGATGGCCTGCGCTGCGTGATCATCTTTCTTAGGCAGCGAGCACTCATCATACCAGGCCATTAACAAAAGCCACGCCCGGCATCCGTACCCTAGTACTTGTAGCTTAATCCACAAGGCACTGCTATTACTAAATAACAAAGAAAGGTATGTAGTGTCATGATGCGTAGGAACTGAACTGGTGGCGTGTTCTTCAGAACTGGGAGCGGTTCTCATAACATGATGCTTGTGTTTATCTGCTGTCCATTGAATATTTTAACTGTGTGATGATTGCCAGACGCTATGAGTGTGACCTGAAGAACATCTTGGGCTCGGCAACTGCATCATGTCGGCATCGGCCATCACATGAACGCCGAGAATGCTTTTTTAAAATTTCTTTCTCGAGAGAGCATTGAAATACTGTCAACGATATCGGGAAGATCAGAGTGTGCTGGTGTTGCAGAATCTCCATGCTCTACGTTGTGCCTGAAAAGCTGAAAGTCAACTGCATGGCTGTATTTTTTCTCTCTCTTTAATTTGACACTGTTTAACAACGTTGATGCTCTCGAATCAGAAATATGGGTGCACGCACTCCTGACAATGTTTCAAAAGCTTTTTTCCCCCGCAAAACTGTTTATGCGTTTTCTTTTAAATGTTTCTTGGTACTATCTTACGCCGTCAACATCCAATTATATTTACATTCCACTTTAGGCCTTGCTCAGATATTCATGTATCCACATCAAATCATGTGTTTAAATTTTAACTATACCAACACGCATAGCTTAACATAGATATATGGGCATCCAAACAAAGCAAGTCCTCAGATTTTGAAGTCAGGGATGTGGGTGGTAAGGCCCTTTTTGTCATATTCAAACTCGAAATCGTTTCAGCTGATCAAAAACTTATACAAATTACACGTGCAAGTCAGATTCAAACTCGAAATCGTTTCAGCTGATCAAAAACTTATACAAATTACATGTGCAATCCGGCTAAAAATCGTTCCAGACAACCTTCGTAAGGAACCGAACGGGCCACTTTGTCAATACATAAAATAGTATTCAGGTCATCATGTTTGGAGACCAGACCATGCCCATGAATGCACGTGATACCTTTTGGGAATATAGATTTGAACTTCGAAATAATCATGCAGCTTGTTCGCTGCGGCTTTAATCCGGCTGCGGCTGCGGCTTCTACAGTATTTTTCTCTCTATGGATTGCAGCTGCAGCAGTCCAAACGGCTTTAATCCAGCCGCAGCGAACAAGCCCTGGACTAGCATATATGCCAAGTACCAACGCGTCCTCAATGCTGCACATATAGGTTGCATGCACCAATATCAAAACATGAGTAATTTCCAGAAGCACAATTTTGTGACGATCAGGCAATAAGAAACATTAAAAGAGGATCAAATATTCAAATGAGATCCTCGGTTCTCCACAAGACAGCAAAATTTATTTTCGGTACAATCTAGCAGCACCAAGAACGCGACAGATAGTTAGTTAAAAAGATAGCTACAAACTCTTTTATTCCTAAGTTATACAGTTCTCCAATTTAGATGGCAAGTGGTTTTAAGTTTTAACATCCTCAGCGCCGACCATACCGCAGGTTTCAAATTCACTCGATATCAAACCCCTTCTCCTGGAGCTCCTGTACGACCTCATTCCTCATCCGAATCCACAGTTTCTGTGCTTCCTGCTCGAACTTCTTAGACTGCAGCTGCTTCTGCATGTTTTCAGAATCCATATTGGCGTCAGCGAATCCCCTGGGTCCAATTGTGGTTCCAAGAGAACCTCCGCTCTTTATGAACTCCTCGACCGCCTCATCATCGCCAGGGTACGGGAACTTCCTGCGCTCGTAGAGGTGTGCCATCTCTTTTTCTTCCTGCGAGATGTTGAGCATATGTTGTCTTAGGGAACCCAGAAACTAGCAGATGGGAAATGATGTGATCCAAGGCTAAGATGATGTGATGCACCTAATGAGATATGGAAAATGAGAGATTCTTCTGATCAAAAGAAAATGAGAGATTCTTTCTATGCATTTTGAAAGCTAAGAAAACTTAACAGCGAAGTCAATGTTGTCACTGTATAAAGGCAACATGCCAACATGTTTTCAAGCATAGCCTCCATCCAAAATTTTTTCGCAACAGAGGAATTATTGTCAATGCTTGATATGCCTCCTTGTCAGCACAATAGAAATTAGTAGTTACCGACAAATAAGAGAAATGGGGCAATGAAGCGCGTTGCGAGTTCGAGCACCACCAATTACTTCTTCACCAGTCAGAAGAGGGCCATACGATTCGGGGTATAAGCTAATTTGGGGTACATTTTCAATCATGAAAGCCCTGAAATACTCAAATTCCATGAGGTGTGGAGTTTAAAATCTAATTTGAACAAACAAAGAGGACTGCAATGGTGCAGGTCACAACTGCACAAACTGCATCTTAATCACTTGCAACAAAATAGGGACTTTCCGCAGTATTGTATTACAGGGCAGCCCAATGAACGACGAGAGAAGACGAGACGGGAGGAGGAAGTTGAGAAACCTTGGGGCGCGGCTTGAGCGTCCACCACCCGAGCGGCGACGTCTCGTTCCAGAGCCAGACGACGCCGAAGAGCGTGTACGTGCAGAGCATGGCCTTGCCCATCTGCTTCAAGAAGTAGGCGTCCTCCTTCTCGAACCCCATCCGCCTGCGCCCAACCACCCGCCCGCACGGGCGCAGGATCAGAATATCAGATACCGTCGGCAAGGGCGAGCAGAGAAGGTGGGCAGGCCGAGGAACCGCCGCCGGCGATGGATGGAGGGCGCGCGCCGCACCTGAGGAGCCTCCGGGCCTGCGGGAAGTTGCGCAGCATCGCGTGGGGGCGTGTGGGAGCCTTCGATTCCTGGTGGATCGGACGCGACGGCGGTCTGCGCGCGTGGTTGCTCCGCCGCCGCGCGGCCGCACTGGCACAGTATCGGATGGCCGGATGCGAACCCGCCTATCGGACCGCAGAGGCAGGCTCCGCTCAATCCACTAGCTATTTTCAGACTTTCATAGAGAAGGAAAAAACGGTGGTGCAATTCATCTTTCCCTACAATCGTCGTATAATCAAATTATTTACAATAAGAAATGTTTTAAAAATATTTATAGATGTATTTCCTTATTTACTTTCTTTATATATCAAATTTTAAGTCTACATTTTAAAAAACAAATTTAAAAAATTGAGATGTTCTTTTGTCGCACTTAGACTCCAAAACAAATATAGATGCATCTCAAATGTATGTTAGGATCAAGTTACATACATATAATGACTCAATGTATATATCTTCACAAAAAATAATTAAATAAAAGAAAATTAAACGACGACAATTCCCATAAAGAGTTATAAGCAAGTTAACCAGAGCGGCGATAACCTAAAACTCTTTATAATAGTCTTCATCTTATTTTTTTTCTGGTCCGAGTAGCAAATTTAGCAAATAATGAGTATACTTATAGTTGATATTTAGCAAGTTGTGAAAAAACGTAGTGTAAGACTTATTAAGGATAAAGCTGAGGCTATAGCCTTCGTCGATACCCATCAGTTGGCTTGAGTACTGTACTGGCATTTCTCCAGCAGTAGCACCCAAGATACGTTTGCTGGAAACCTCGTAGGTGTTGTTCAAAAGCACGTCACGCTTTGCTGTAAGAGCCCAAAAAACCCTGACCCAAGTGTTTGGAGGCATCCTTTTTAGTCATTCACATGTAGTGTATGGGAGGTAATGGACTGGATCATATTAGAATTAGGATTGAGCTCTGCTCTTATTTATTTTTCAATTAAAATTAATTGATATCTCAAATAAATAACGAAACAATATTTGAATCGTGGTACTTTACTATCCCTACTCATAAGTCTTCTGGTTTATTTAATGCCTTTGTTCTATCCATTTCTCTATATTCCACTGGTCAAACAATGGTGGTTTAGTGGTGTCAGGGAAATGATCTCAAGACCCTAGGATCCGTCGGTCAGTGAGCATGCTGAGGAAAGAGCCTCTAATCGTTGGGACCGTTAGTCAGTCGAAAGAGACAGATGCGGCAATCATGGAAGGATCTGTCCTCGATCGAACCCTGCGGCACCGAGCCTAGGGTCGGGCGTAGCAGAACTTGACAAGGGAGGTCGAGTGTGTCTGAAGGGAGATACTCGAGTGGATCCCCGCGCCCAGCCACGGACTAACCCGCCATAAATGACTGGTCACATTAACCGCGTCTGGCACCGAGCCACAGCGTGGGCACCGGTCCGCTTTCCGCTCATGACATACGGACCCCCTCGGGCCGCATAGCGCTCATAACCTATAAGCTCCGGACTGCGACGTATAAATGACCCTCGCACCCCTCGTCTTGCAGCGCACTTAGGGCATATCGAATCATGCTTGAGTGTGCAAACCTCTCGCAAGATACTACACGACGGGCTGCGCTGAGCCCCAAGCTACGCAGGCCATTTTACTCGCGGGGGAGGGGCCGCGCTGCGGGAGCCGCTGCAAAGAGTCTCAAGCCATCTCTAGCAAGCCGTATAAACGACCGTGTAAAGTACTGTTTGCATTGTGTATTCCACTGTTTGCATAGTGTAGTTTGAAATAGGGAGTGAAATAGGGAGTCTACTGGAGATAGTCTTACACGATAATTTATGCTTAAGTTCAAGGAAAACTTTGTTGTATATATGATATATTAGGGTTAGGATGTACGTAGCGGTTTCTCCCATATATCTAACTTTTATGCCACACCGTCAAGATTCCACCCTTTACTTTTCCATTTCACGTAGCGGTTCCCGCTAAATACTCTCTACTATAACTCACTACAAACATAAAATATCATTTCTTATTTATACTTTCATCTATTATCAATTTTCCGTCTGCTAACAATTACTCGCGGACAAGCAATGGAAGGGGGCAGGACATAGACGCCGATGTAGAGAAACTTACCGTCGATTAGCGGACGATCGCTATGGCCGATGTCGTGCGCATGTAGTCAGCACGCACGCGGGGCGAGAGGCACGCGCTGTAGACGATCTTAGGCCCTACACATAGTGAAAAAGAGTGAGAGCCCGTTTATTTTCCTTTGCTAAAGTTTAGCACTGGACAACTAAACATGCTAGCTAAGAAGTGCGGTGGTAAAGTTTAGCGTACAATATCACTTTTATCTCCACTAAATATGCTAAACTATGATAAAAGTGGTCCTCCAAACCCATTTCTCTCTCCTTCCATCGACTGTTTTCTGGTGCTGCTACTAGTTTAATTAAGTACTAGCTTAGTGCATATGCGTTGCAAGGGGATCATATAATAGCTCGATAACTTATATATACAAATATGTGTTATACTGTTATGAGATGGAGGACGACATCCATGAGCCGTTCGGGATGACGTTGAAGAGAAACCCGGGCATGTGACGCACGAGCACTCACCTAGTAGCGTAGTATACAAGATTTAACAAGACAATTTAAAGGAAAAAAAATCAAGAATAATCTTTCATAGGCTACTGTAAATTCATGACTAAAAGCTCACTGTAATTGACTTACTTGAAGAACACAATAATACTACTGTGAATATGTGATACAACTTAATCACAGTAGTAAAATTACATCTGATGTTGTGTTTGGTAAAAAAATATGTTTTCAGAGTTCAGAGCCAACAACTAAACTCAGGTGTTACAAGGTACAACAAACCTTACTATTCAGATTATTAATATAAAAACTCAAGACAGGTGTAATCCTCAAACAATCATAAGAAATGTGTATAGGAATTTTAGACATAATGGTGCCTACCACATGCTTTAGTATTCAGATTATTAACACAAACTCATGACATAATGACCAAAAAATATTAACACACAAATACGGACATAATGTTGTTTAGGAATTTCAGACATATATAGAGGTCAAATAGAGGAATTTCAGACAATGAACAATTATCATCATCAATAGTGTCGGCGTTTCGGACCCGGGGGTCCCTGGACCGACCAGCAAATTTGTCGCTGCGTGTCCCTACCCAGATGGGTTGGTGCGAGATGGAACACAAGAGGGGAATGAGCCTTGTATTATCCTGCACCAGGGTGCTCGTAGTAGGGGTTACAAGCATTGCGAGAGGGCGAGAGCGAGGGAGCGAGCAAGAGAGAGAGAGAGAGGGTCCGGCCCTGCTCGTCTTCTCCCGTCCCTTTGCCGTGCCTCTATCCCTTCCTTGTCGTCCCCTGGACATCCCCTTTTATATACATAAGGAGATGGTCCAGCTGTATAAATGCGGGTGTAGCTATGTGCTACGTGGCCAGCGGGAAAGTGCATGGTTGCTACGCACGTGTTAATGTGTCCGTCGGAGAAGTGCATGAGCCCTGTAGAAGCACAGCTGTCGGCGCTGCATGGATCCTGCTGACGTCTCCTTGCTTCCGTAGGGGGCTTGAGAACCACCAACGTCATGGACGCACGCGGAAAACCATCATTGCCTGTTACCGGGGTAAGCTAGATGGGACGCCGGTCTTGTTCCTTCGTAGCTTGAGCTAGCTAGGAGTAGGATAATGATGTACCCCTTGTGGCACGGTCGATCTGAGACCGAGGTCGCGCAGGGCGGCGGTTCCTCCGAGGCCGAGGCTGGGGCCGAGGCCCAGGGTCGGGCGAGGACGTGATTCTTCCCGAGGCCGAGGCTGAGGCCGAGCCCTAGGGTCGGGCAAGGCAGAGATCTCCTCCCGAGGCCTGAGGTCGGGCGAGGCGGAGCTTCCTGTCGCGCCCGAGGTTGATCTTGGCTGTTGTCGGTTTCACCCGGGTGGTTGGCACAGCGACCGGAGCGGGGCGGGCAGCGCTGTTTTCCTATCGGATCGGTCAGTGAAAGGGTGAAGCGACGGCGGTCACTTCGACCTTGCCGACTAAGGTGCGCGTGTCAGGATAAGGTGTCAGGCGATCCCAGCATTAAATGCGCATGCAATTCGTTCGGCTGGTAAGGCGATTTGGCCAAGGTCGCTTGCACGACAAGGCTTGCCTTTGGCTGAGCCGAGGGTGTGCTCACCGCCTGAGGAGACCCTCGGGCGAGACGTGAATTCATCCGGGACCACTGTTCCCGCCCGAGGCCGGGCTCGGCCGAGGCGAGATCGCGTCCCTTGGTAGACGAAGCTTTGACTTTGACCCGAACTATCAGTCTTCATGGTTTGTTCTGAAGGTTTTTACCAGCCGTGTTTAGGACTGTTGGGGCTATCCCTTATTATGGTACCCGACAGTAGCCCCCGAGCCTCGAAGGGAGTGCAGGCACTCGCTTGGAGGTTCTGTCGGATTTTTGCGAGGAGACCAGCCTTTTTCGGTTATGTTTCGTTCCGGTGGGTGCGCGCGAGCGCACCCGCCGGGTGTAGCCCCCGAGGCCTCGGAGGAGTGGTTTGACTCCTCTGAGGTCTTAATCCTTGCTGTGATGCCTTAGTCGGCCTGGTCGTTCCCTCATGCGGCCTAGCCGCAGCCCGGGTGCATGGTTCAGGCTCCGAGTTTTCGAGCTGGTTTGTTGACGCTGTCAACAGTTTTAGCCGCAGCCGGGTGCGAGGGCAGCCCCCGAGCCTCTGCACGGAGCGAGAGGACGATCAAGGACTGTCTCGACTTTTATTATACGCCCCTTCGTCGCCTTTTCGCAAAGAGAAAGGGGGGAAAGCGCCACGTTACCCTCGGAGGGCACCAATCATGGTGTTTCCAGTGAGTTGCTATCGGGTGATTCAAGTGGACGCCCGTGCCGCGTTTGTTAAGGGTCAGCTAGTGGCCTAGAGGCGCGCTCCAAAAGTACCTGCAGGGGATTTGCTGGACCCGGTCCCATTTCGATAGGGTCCGAGGGCTCGGAGTCTCCCTCTGGTGGGATTCCATTACAAATCGTTCCCGCTGGTCTCAGAAATGTCCTAGTGTACCTCGGGAGCGTAGCCCGAGCCTCGGCCATGTAACGGACGTACCCAGGGTCATCCGTCACTCTGCGTGCTCTGGGGCGGCTGTCGAACCCTTCCGAGGGGCCAGCCTTCGAACCCCTGATCAGTAATGGGCGCTGTCGGCGTTTCGAGACCGGGGGTCCCTAATGCCGACGAGTGAATGTCGCCGCGTGCCCCAGCCTAGATGGGTCAAGCGCGAGAGCGGGCGCGAAGGGGGGAGAGCGAGGCGGAGAGGGAGAGAGAGACGTGGGGAATCCCACGGCCTTCGTGTTCGTCCCGCGCCCAGGTCGGGTATGCTTATAGTAGGGGGTTACAAGCGTCCACGCGGGAGAGGGAGCGAGCGGCCTCACGCGAGCGCCTTCGTCTCGTCCTCGTCCCCGCGCGGCCGACCCTCTCTAAGAGGGCCCTGGTCCTTCCTTTTATAGGCGTAAGGAGAGGATCCAAGTGTACAATGAGGGAGTAGCAGAGTGCTACGTGTCTAGCGGGGGGGAGCTAGCGCCCTAAGTATAAGCCATCGTGGCAGCCGGAGAGATCTTGGCACCCTGTTGGTGTGATGTCGTGGCCGTCAGGGGAGCGCTGGAGCCTGGTGGAGAGGCAGCTGTTGGAGCCGTCGAGTCTTTGCTGACGTCTTCTTGCTTTCGTAAGGGAGCCGCGGGCCGCCATCGTCACTGCGCGTGCAGGGACGCCATCATTGCCTATCTGGCGGAGCGAGCCAGATGGGACGCTGGTCTTGTCTCCTGAGGTTCGAGTCAGCTCGGGGTAAGGTGAGGGTGGCGCCTCCTATTGATGTGGCCGGTCCGTGCCCTAGGTCGGGTGACGTGGAAGCTCCTCCGAGGCCGAAGTCGAGTCTGTCTTCTATGGCCGAGGCCGAGTCCGAGCCCCCGGGGTCAGGCGAGGCGGAGTCGGTCGGCAGTGGCCAGGGCGGAGTCCGAGCTCTGGGGTCGGGCGAGGCGGAGATCGTTGGCTGAGGTCGGAGCGAAGTCTGAGCCCTGGGGTCGGGCGAGGCAGAATTCGTCGTCTTCTGGGGCTTAGCCCGAGTCCGAGCCCTGGGGTCGGGCGGAGCGGAGTTCGTCGTCTTCCGGGACTTAGCCCGAGTCCGAGCCCTGGGGTCGGGCGGAGCGGAGTTCGCCGTCTTCCGGGACTTAGTCCGAGTCCGAGCCCTGGGGTCAGGCGGAGCTTCCTATGGTGTCTGCGGCCGGGTCTGACTGCCTGTCAGCCTCACTCTGTCGAGTGGCGCTACAGTTGGTGTGGCGCAGGCGGCGCTGTCCTTCTACCAGGCCGGTCAGTGGAGCGGCGAGGTGACGGTGGTCACTTCAGCCCTGTTAGCCGCAGGGCGCGTGCCAGGATAAGGTGTCAGGTCACCTTTGCATTAAATGCCCCTGCGATTTGGTCGGTCGGTGCGGCGATTCGGTCAGGGTGGCTTCTTGGCGAAGACAGGGCCTCGGGCGAGTTGTGAATATGTCAACCGCTGAGGGGGCCCGGGCGAGACGGAGATCCTCCGGGGTCAGCTGCCCTTGTCCGAGGCTAGGCTCGGGCGAGGCGGGATCGCGTCCTTCGAACGGACCGATCCTTAATCTAATCGCACCCATCAGGCCTTTGCAGCTTTATGATGATGGGGGTTACCAGCTGAGATTTAGGAACCTCGAGGGTACCCCTAATTATGGTCCCCGACAGTAGCCCCTGAGCCTCCGAGGGAGTGTAAACACTCGCTTGGAGGCTTTCGTCGCACTTTTTTGCAAGGGGACCAGCCTTTCTCGGTTGCTGTTCGTTCCGGCGGGGGCGCGCAAGCGCACTCGCCGGGTGTAGCCCTCGAGGCCTCGGAGGAGTGGTTAGACTCCTTCGAGGTCTTAATGCCTCGAGTGATGGCTCGGCTGGTCTGGTCGTTCCCTCATGCGAGCCGGCCGTAGCCCGGGTGTACCGTCGAGTCCCAAGTTCTCGGGCTGGTATGTTGACGCTGTCAACGGTTTGGCCGGAGCTGAGTTTGAGAGAGCAGCCCCCGAGCCTTCACACAGAGCGAGAGGACGATCAAGGACAGACCCGACTTTTTTACATACGCCCCTGCGTCGCCTTTCTGCCAGGAGGAGGGGGGAAGCGCCATGTTGCCCTCGACGGGCGACGAACATGGTGTCTCCAGTGAGCTGCGAACGGGTGATCCGAGTGGACGCCCGTGCCCCATTCGTTAGGGGTCGGCTGTGGCCCGGAGGCGTGCCCAAAAGTACCTGCGGGTGACCTGCCAGACCCGGTCCCCTGGCGACGGGGTCCGAGGGCTCGATGCCTCCCTCCAATGAGATTCTGTTACAGGATCGCTCCCGCTGGTCTCGAAAATGTCCTAGGGTACCTCGGGAGCGTAGCCCGAGCCTCGGTTATGTATCGAACGTACTCCTGGTCATCCCTCGCTCTGTGTCTGAGGCGACTGTGAACCCTTCGGGGGCCAGCCTTCGAACCCCTGATCAGTAGTGGGCGCGGAGCCCGAGTAGCCTGAGGCGGTCGTTGAACCCTTTCGAGGGGCCGACCTTCGAACCTATGACCAGTAGTGGGTGTCGAGCCCACGCGATCTGAGGCGGCCGTCGAACCCTTTGGGGGGCTAGCCTTCGAACCTCTGATCAGTAGGGAGGCTCGAAGCCTGGTTCCTTCACGGAGAAGGATCTTTTCCGGGGTTTCCCCCTTTCCCGGTCCCTGTTGCAAGAGAGAGAAAGAGGAAAAAAGGAAAAGGATACGAAATCGAACGACGTGGCGTACCTTTTCCGATGCGGTTATCGTGGCGAGGGTGAAGCGTCGCTCGCTTCTTCTGCCGAAGCGCCGCGTGTCCCACCGCGGAGTTAATGCGACGGGGCGAGTGGTTCTCGGGGCGGCCGTTGCGTGCGCGTGAGCCGTTCGAGGTACGGGTCACGAGCGCGTCGTCTTCATGCCGTGGGAGAGGGTTCCCTTGCTGTCCCTGGAGGAGACATGAGCTTGCAGACGATTTGACCGCTGCTCCTGCCCGCCTGCCACTGCCATTACTGCCGGCCCATTTTTGACCGCTTTTGATCGTCGCGCCAAGCTGGCGCCGCTGGGCCGCCTCGAGTCACGGTCTTGACTCCGCAGTCGAGGAGGCGCGGTAGTGGCGTGAGCGGCGGTGCAGTTTCTTGCACGTGGCAACCGACACGCCGGTTGCATGACGCGTGGGTCTAGGCCTCCGTGCCGGGCGCGTTGGAAGTCGGAGAGGTGCGCCCACTTGGCGCGGCTGCATGTCGCCTGCATGGTGGTCTGCCCTTTCGCCCGCTGGTCTGGGCAAGAGCGGAGGAGCGCCCGTAACCGCTGGGCAGTTACGCGCACCTTGCGCGGCGGTTTGGCTCCTTCCGTCTTGGGGCAGCTTGCATGACGTGTGGGCCCCAGCCCCACGCCGTAAGGGAGGACCTCGAAGCGTGTTGGAGAAGACTTGGCGCGCGACGGCTGAGGACGCGAGTGGGGAGAGTCGCCTTTAAAAGGAGGGTGACCCCCTTCGAAAGCGACCATGCCTTCGTGCTCTCCCTATGCATCATGCCTCTCCACCTTCCAAGCCCCCGGATGGGGGATGCTTGCAGTCTTCCCGTTTCGTCGTTGGAGGAACGCAACTCCGTGGGAGTTGGTACCTTTCAGCCATCGTTCGGCTTCAAGGATTTTCGTCATGCAGCCTGGCTGCATCCCCTCACCGGGGGCCACCCGAGACGGTGACCTCCAGCTTGATGGCGGGGAGAAGCGAGCCAGGCCGCGGCCCGTGCCCCTCCCTCAGCTTCAAGGATGTTCGTCATCGGTGCTGGGGAGGGGAGCGTGCCGAGTTGGGGTCAGTCCCCATGCGTGCGGCGGTCGCGGCATGGGCAGCTGCACCGTGCCCGACTTTCCGAGCCGGGCAGCTTCGGAGCCGCTCTCGGTGCCATCCTCCGCCACGGCAGCTGGAAGAGGTTCCGACGCCGTCGAGCTTGCTAGCGCAACCCATGGAAGAGGTTCCAACTCTACGGCCTCCTGCCCGTCCTTGCCTCTCGAGTTGGGGGCATGGGCGAGGGCCTCGTGGCAACAGCATCTGCCCTGAGGTCATCGCTGCTGCTGTTTGGCCCTCCGGAGCAGAAGTCGTCGTCGCTGCCGCTGTCGGGGCGGGCGACGGCGAGCCGTTCGTCGGTCTTCTGTTGCTCCGCAGGCTCCCCCTCGTGGGGGGTTGTTCGTACCCGCGGAGGTGGAACCGGAGTTCCGCTTGTAATGGCACGGAGCCGTGTTTGTTCATCATGGCTTTTGAGGCCTGAACGTGTTTGTAGCTTCGGCACGGAGCCGTGTTTCTTCCTCATTTTAGAATGCCAAGACTCGCCTGTTGATTGCCTGAACCGCTTCATCAAGCGCGGGTCGCCCCATGTAAAGGTGACGAGTGAGGTATCCGTATCCCGGAGGCGTAGGAGTCCCTCTGCTCAGTCGACCTCATTGCCTGAGGCTTCCCTTGCTTAGTTAGAGGAACCCCTCGGCCGCTCTTCGGTGAGCCGAGGCCAGGGGTAGCGGTGTCAGCGTGAACAGAGGCAGAGTTGGCCCGAGAAGGAAGTGTGGTTGGCCAGAGCCAGGCCGGTTAGTCCTCTGGCGGAACCGACGCCGGAGTTGAGCTGCCGAGGCCTCGGGTCGGCTGATGTCCTTGGCGGATAGTGGGCTGAGGCCTCGGGACGGAAAGTAAAGGTGTATGTTTAGGAATGCGAGGGTAGCGTAGGGGGATCTTACTATACTTCTTACGCTCTTGGCGTTTAGAAGTGACGGACGCCGCGTCGGAGCCGGAGGTAGATGTCGATGAAGTATCGGTCTCGTAGTAGACCACCTTCCTCATCCTCTTGTGCTTGTCCCCACTCCGATGCGGCTTGTGAGAAGAAGATTTTTCCTTCTTCTCTTTGTGGTGAGAAGAGGAAGATCTTTTCTCCTTCCGCTTGGAGGATTTCTTCTTCTTCTCTCTTCTCTTGGTGCGGGACTCTTCCGATGAAGTGCTCCCTTGGCTTGTAGTAGGCTTGTCATCGCCGGTCTCCATCTCCCTCTTGGTGTGATCTCCCGACATCACTTCGAGCGGTTAGGCTCTAATGAAGCACCGGGCTCTGATACCAATTGATAGTCGCCTAGAGGGGGGGGGTGAATAGGGCGAAACTGAAATTTACAAAAATAATCACAACTACAAGCCGGGTTAGCGTTAGTAATAAAGAAACGAGTCCGCGAGAGAGGGCGCAAAACAAATCGCAAGCAAATAAGAGTGTGACACGAGGATTTGTTTTACCGAGGTTCGGTTCTCGCAAACCTACTCCCCGTTGAGGAGGCCACAAAGGCCGGGTCTCTTTCAACCCTTCCCTCTCTCAAACGATCCCACGGATCGAGTGAGCTTTCTCTTCTTCTCAATCAAACGGGAACAAAACTTCCCCGCAAGGGCCACCACACAATTGGTGCCTCTTGCCTTGGTTACAATTGAGTGATGATCTCAAGAACAAATGAGAAAGAAAAGAATGCGATCCAAGCGCAAGAGCTCGAAAGAACACAAGCAAATCACTCTCTCTAGTCACTATGGTGTTGTGTGGAATTTGGAGAGGACTTGATCTAATTGGTGTGTCTAGAATTGAATGCTAGAGCTCTTGTAGTAGTTGAGAAGTGGAAAACTTGGATGGCAATGAATGTGGGGTGGTTGGGGTATTTATAGCCCCAACCACCAAAAGTGACCGTTGCTGGAACCTGTCTGTTCGATGGCGCACCGGACAGTCCGGTGCACACCGGACAGTCCGGTGCCCCTGCCACGTCACCATTGCCGTTGGATTCTGACCGTTGGAGCTTCTGACTTCTGGGTCCTCCTGGGTGTCCGGTGCACACCGGACATGCACTGTTTGATGTCCGGTGCACCGGTATGAGCGATCCTGACGTCTGCGCGCGCTGCGCGCGCATTAAATGCACCGCAGAGAGCCGTTGGCGCCGCAGGGAGCCGTTGCTCCGCTGGCACACCGGACAGTCCGGTGCACACCGGACAGTCCGGTGAATTTTAGCGGAGCGGCTGCCGAGCGAACCCGAGGCTGGCGAGTTCCGGAGGCCGCGTTTCCTTGGAGCACCGGACATGTCCGGTGCACACCGGACAGTCCGGTGAATTATAGCGCGCCGGCTTCCGAGAATTCCCGAGGGCGAAGAGTTTGAGTCGAAGTCCTCTGGGCGCACTGGACATGTCCGGTGCACACCGGACAGTCCGGTGCCTCCAGCCAGAGGTGCCCTCGGTTGCCTCGTTGCTCCTTTGTTGAATCCAACACTTGGTCTTTTTATTGGCTAAATGTGAACCTTTTGCACCTGTATGACTTATGCACTAGAGTAAACTAGTTAGTCCAATGTTTGTGTTGGATAATTCAATCACCAAAATTATTTAGGAACTAGGTGTAAGCCTAATTCCCTTTCAATCTCCCCCTTTTTGGTGATTGATGCCAACACAAACCAAAGCAAATATAAAAGTGCATAATTGAACTAGTTTACATAATGTAAGTGCAAAGGTTGCTTGGAATTGAGCCAATATAAATACTTACATGAATGCGCATGGATGGTTTCTTTGTTTTTGACATATTGGACCACATTTGCACCAAGAGTTTTGTTTTTGCAAATTCTTTTGTAAATTCTTTTCAAAGTCATTTTGCAAGATAGTCAAAGGTAAATGAATAAGATTTTGCAGAGCATTTTCAAGATTTGAAATTTTCTTCCTTTGATCAAATGCTTTTCCTTTGACTAAACAAAACTCCCCCTAAATGAGATCCTCCTCTTAGTGTTCAAGAGGGTTTTGATTTATCATTTTGAAAAACTATTTCCTCCCCCTTTAGAACATAAAGAGATACTAATTTTAAATTTTACCAATGAAAATCATCAAATTTATAAAATTAGGTAGTGGTGCGGTCCTTTTGCTTTGGGCTCATATTTTCTCCCCCTTTGGCATGAATCGCCAAAAACGGAATCATTAGAGCCCAATGAAGTACATTCTCCCCCTTTGGTTATGAAATAAATGAGTGAAGGTTATACCAAAGTTGGAGAGGTGATGTGGAGCGACGGCGAAGGATGAGGAGTAGAGTGGAGTGGAAGCCTTGTCTTCGCCGAAGACTCCAATTCCCTTTCAATATACCTATGACTTGGTTGAAATACACTTGAAAACACATTAGTCATAGCATATATAAAAGAGACAAGATCAAAGGTATATTCATGTGCTATGTGTGGAAGATTTAGCAAAAGAAATTCCTAGAATCAAGAATGTTGAGCTCATGCCTAAGTCGGGTAAAAGATTGTTCATCAAGTGGCTTGGTAAAGATATCGGCTAATTGATCTTTAGTGTTAATGTAAGAAATCTCGATATCCCCCTTTTGTTGGTGATCCCGAAGAAAGTGATACCGAATGGCTATGTGCTTAGTGCGGCTATGCTCGACGGGATTGTCGGCCATTTTGATTGCACTCTCATTGTCACATAGCAAAGGGACTTTGGTTAATTTGTAACCGTAGTCCCGCAGGGTTTGCCTCATCCAAAGCAATTGCGCGCAACAATGGCCTGCGGCAATATACTCGGCCTCGGCGGTAGAAAGAGCGACCGAATTTTGCTTCTTTGAAGCCCAAGACACCAAGGATCTTCCCAAGAACTGGCAAGTCCCCGATGTGCTCTTCCTATTAATTCTACACCCCGCCCAATCGGCATCCGAATAACCAATCAAATCAAAAGTGGATCCCCTAGGGTACCAAAGCCCAAACTTAGGAGTAAAAGCCAAATATCTCAAGATTCGTTTCACGGCCGTAAGGTGTGATTCCTTAGGGTCGGCTTGGAATCTTGCACACATGCAAACGGAAAGCATAATGTCCGGTCGAGATGCACATAAGTAAAGCAATGATCCAATCATCGACCGGTATACCTTTTGATCCACGGACTTACCTCCCGTGTCGAGGTCGAGATGCCCATTGGTTCCCATGGGTGTCTTGATGGGCTTGGCATCCTTCATTCCAAACTTGCTTAGAATATCTTGAGTATACTTTGTTTGGCTGATGAAGGTGCCCTCTTGGAGTTGCTTGACTTGAAATCCTAGAAAATACTTCAACTCCCCCATCATTGACATCTCGAATTTTTGTGTCATGATCCTACTAAATTCTTCACATGTAGATTTGTTAGTAGACCCAAATATGATATCATCAACATAAATTTGGCATACAAACAAATCATTATCAAGAGTCTTAGTGAATAAAGTAGGATCGGCCTTGCCGACTTTGAAGCCATTTGCAATAAGGAAATCTCTAAGGCATTCATACCATGCTCTTGGGGCTTGCTTGAGCCCATAAAGCGCCTTAGAGAGCCTATAAACATAGTTAGGGTACTCACTGTCTTCAAAGCCGGGAGGTTGCTCAACATAGACCTCCTCCTTGATTGGTCCATTGAGGAAGGCACTCTTCACGTCCATTTGATAAAGCTTGAAGCCATGGTAAGTAGCATAGGCTAATAATATGCGAATTGACTCAAGCCTAGCTACGGGTGCATAGGTTTCACCAAAATCCAAACCTTCGACTTGTGAATACCCCTTGGCCACGAGTCGAGCTTTGTTCCTAGTCACCACACCATGCTCGTCTTGCTTGTTGCGGAAGACCCACTTGGTTCCTACAACATTTTGGTTAGGACGTGGAACTAAGTGCCATACCTCATTCCTAGTGAAGTTGTTGAGCTCCTCTTGCATCGCCATCACCCAATCCGAATCTTGAAGAGCTTCCTCTACCCTGTGTGGCTCAATAGAGGAAACAAAGGAGTAATGTTCACAAAAATGAGCAACACGAGATCGAGTAGTTACCCCCTTATGAATATCGCCGAGGATGGTGTCGACGGGGTGATCTCGTTGGATTGCTTGGTGGACTCTTGGGTGTGGCGGCCTTGGTTGTTCATCCTCCTTGTCTTCATCATTTGAATCTCCCCCTTGATCGTTGCCGTCATCTTGAGGTGGCTCATCTTCTTGATCTTCTTGTTCAACATCTTGAGGCTCATCCTCAACTTGAGTTGGTGGAGATACTTGCGTGGAGGAGGATGGTTGATCTTGTGCATTTTGAGGCTCTTCGGATTCCTTAGGACACACATCCCCGATGGACATGTTCCTTAGCGCTATGCATGGAGCCTGTTCTTCACCTACATCATCAAGATCAACTTGCTCTACTTGAGAGCCGTTAGTCTCATCAAACACAACGTCACAAGAAACTTCAACAAGTCCTGAGGACTTGTTAAAGACTCTATATGCCCTTGTGTTTGAGTCATATCCTAGTAAAAAGCCTTCTACAGTTTTAGGAGCAAATTTAGATTTTCTACCTCTTTTGACAAGAATAAAACATTTGCTACCAAAAACTCTAAAATATGAAATATTGGGCTTTTTACCGGTTAGGAGTTCATAAGATGTCTTCTTGAGGATTCGATGAAGATATAATCGGTTGATGGCGTAGCAGGCGGTGTTGACCGCCTCGGCCCAAAACCGATCCGGTGTCTTGTACTCATCAAGCATGGTTCTTGCCATGTCCAATAGAGTTCGATTCTTCCTCTCCACTACACCATTTTGTTGTGGAGTGTAGGGAGAAGAGAACTCATGCTTGATGCCCTCCTCCTCAAGGAAACCTTCAATTTGAGCGTTTTTTAACTCCGTCCCATTGTCGCTTCTAATTTTCTTGATCCTTAAGCCGAACTCATTTTGAGCCCATCTCAAGAATCCCTTTAAGGTCTCTTGGGTTTGTGATTTTTCCTGCAAAAAGAATACCCAAGTGAAGCGAGAATAGTCATCCACAATTACAAGGCAATACTTACTACCGCCGATGCTTATGTAAGCGATCGGGCCGAACAAATCCATGTGAAGGAGCTCCAGTGGCCTGTCGGTAGTCATGATGTTTTTGTGTGGATGATGGATCCCAACTTGCTTCCCGGCTTGGCATGCGCTACAAATCCTGTCTTTCTCAAAATGAACATCGGTTAGTCCCAAAATGTGTTCTCCCTTTAGAAGCTTGTGAAGATTCTTCATTCCAACATGGGCTAGTCGGCGGTGCCAGAGCCAACCCAAGTTAGTCTTAGCAATCAAGCAAGTGTCGAGTTCAGCTCTATTAAAATCTACTAAGTATAGCTGACCCTCTAACACTCCCTTAAAAGCTATTGAATCATCACTTCTTCTAAAGACAGTAACACCAATATCAGTAAAAAGACAATTGTAGCCCATTTGACATAATTGGGATACGGAAAGCAAATTGTAATCTAAAGAATCTACAAGAAAAACATTGGAAATAGAATGGTCAGGAGATATAGCAATTTTACCCAAACCTTTGACCAAACCTTGATTTCCATCCCCGAATGTGATAGCTCGTTGAGGATCTTGGTTTTTCTCATATGAGGAAAACATCCTTTTCTCCCCTGTCATATGGTTTGTGCACCCGCTGTCGAGTATCCAACTTGAGCCCCCGGATGCATAAACCTACAAAACAAGTTTAGTTCTTTGTTTTAGGTACCCAAACGGTTTTGGGTCCTTTAGCATTAGATACAAGAACTTTGGGTACCCAAACACAAGTCTTGGAGCCCTTGTGTTTGCCCCCAACAATTTTGGCAACTACCTTGCCGGATTTGTTAGTTAAGACATAAGATGCATCAAAAGTCTTAAATGAAATGCTATGATCATTTGATGTATTAATAGTTTTCTTTCTAGGCAACTTGGCATGGGTTGGTTGCCTAGATCTAGATGTCTCACCCTTATACATAAAAGCATGATTAGGGCCAGAGTGAGACTTCCTAGAATGAATTTTCTTAATCTTGCTCTCAGGATAGCCGGCAGGGTACAAAATGTAACCCTCGTTATCCTGAGGCATGGGAGCCTTGCCCTTAACAAAGTTAGATAAGTTCTTTGGAGGGGCATTAATTTTGACATTGTTTCCCCTTTGGAAGCCAATGCCGTCCTTAATGCCAGGGCGTCTCCCATTATAGAGCATGCTTCTAGCCAATTTAAATTTTTCATTTTCTAAGTCATGCTCTCTAATTTTAGCATTAAGTTGTGCTATGTGATCATTTTGTTTGTTAATTAAGGCTAGGTGATCATGGATAGCATCAACATTAATATCTCTACATCTAGTACAAGTGGAAACATGCTCAACATTAGATGTAGAGGGTTTGCAAGATTTAAGTTCAACAACCTTAGCATGCAACATGTCATTTTTGGTTCTAAGGTCGGAAATAGTAGCATTGCAAACATCAAAATCTTTAGCCTTAGCAATTAATTTCTCATTCTCATTTCTAAGGCTAACAATAGAAACATTTAACTCATCAATCCTAGCTAGCAAATCAACATTATTATTTCTAGGATCAATGCAAACATGAGAATCAACCTTAGCAATTAGTTTAACATTTTCACTTCTAAGGTTGTCTATAGTCTCATGGCAAGTACTTAGCTCACTAGACAATTTTTCACATTTTTCAATTACTAGAGCATAAGCATTTTTAACCTTAACATGTTTCTTGTTTTCCTTGATTAGGAAGTCCTCTTGGGAGTCCAAGAGATCATCCTTTTCATGGATGGCACTAATTAGTTCATTTAATTTTTCCTTTTGTTCCATGTTAAGGTTGGCAAAAAGAATACGCAAATTATCCTCCTCATTTTTATCATCCTCATCACTAGATGTTTCATATTTAGTGGAGGACCTTGATTTTACCTTCTTTTTGCCGTCCTTGGCCATGAGACACTTGTGGCCGACGTTGGGGAAAAGGAGGCCCTTGGTGACGGCGATGTTGGCGGCGTCCTCGTCGTCGGAGGAGTCGCTTGAGCTTTCGTCGGAGTCCCACTCCCGACAAACATGGGCATCGCCGCCCTTCTTCTTGTAGTATCTCTTTTTCTCCTTCCTCTTGCCCTTCTTGTCATCGCCCCTGTCACTGTCACTTGACATAGGACATTTTGCAATAAAGTGACCGGGCTTACCACACTTGTAGCAAACCTTCTTGGAACGGGATTTGTAATCTTTCCCTTTCCGTTGCTTGAGGATTTGCCGAAAGCTTTTGATGATTAGGGCCATCTCCTCGTTGTCGAGCTTGGAGGCGTCAATCGGTTGTCTACTTGGTGTAGACTCCTCCTTCTTCTCCTCCGTTGCCTTGAAGGCCACGGGTTGCGCCTCGGATGTGGAAGGCTCATCAAGCTCATTGATCTTCTTGGAGCCCTTAATCATGCATTCAAAACTCACAAAATTCCCGATGACTTCTTCGGGGGTCATTTGTGTATATCTAGGATTGCCACGAATTAATTGAACTTGTGTGGGATTAAGGAAAATAAGGGCTCTTAGAATAACCTTAACCACTTCGTGGTCATCCCATTTTGCGCTCCCGAGGTTGCGCACTTGGTTCACCAAGGTCTTGAGCCGGTTGTACATGTCTTGTGGCTCCTCCCCTTGGCGAAGACGGAAGCGACCGAGCTCCCCCTCGATCGTTTCCCGCTTGGTGATCTTTGTGAGTTCATCACCCTCGTGCGCCGTCTTGAGTAGGTCCCAAATCTCCTTGGCGTTCTTCAACCCTTATACTTTGTTGTATTCCTCCTTGCTTAGTGAGGCAAGGAGAATGGTTGTGGCTTGGGAGTTGAAGTGCTCGATTTGGGCCACTTCGTCCGTGTCGTAGTCTTCATCCCCTACGGATGGTACCTGTACACCATACTCAACAACATCCCATAATCTTTTGTGGAGAGAGGTTAGATGAAATCGCATCAAATTACTCCACATAGCATAATCTTCACCATTAAAAGTTGGTGGTTTGCCTAATGGGACGGAAAGTAAAGGTGTATGTTTAGGAATGCGAGGGTAGCGTAGGGGGATCTTACTATACTTCTTACGCTCTTGGCGTTTAGAAGTGACGGACGCCGCGTCGGAGCCGGAGGTAGATGTCGATGAAGTATCGGTCTCGTAGTAGACCACCTTCCTCATCCTCTTGTGCTTGTCCCCACTCCGATGCGGCTTGTGAGAAGAAGATTTTTCCTTCTTCTCTTTGTGGTGAGAAGAGGAAGATCTTTTCTCCTTCCGCTTGGAGGATTTCTTCTTCTTCTCTCTTCTCTTGGTGCGGGACTCTTCCGATGAAGTGCTCCCTTGGCTTGTAGTAGGCTTGTCATCGCCGGTCTCCATCTCCCTCTTGGTGTGATCTCCCGACATCACTTCGAGCGGTTAGGCTCTAATGAAGCACCGGGCTCTGATACCAATTGATAGTCGCCTAGAGGGGGGGGTGAATAGGGCGAAACTGAAATTTACAAAAATAATCACAACTACAAGCCGGGTTAGCGTTAGTAATAAAGAAACGAGTCCGCGAGAGAGGGCGCAAAACAAATCGCAAGCAAATAAGAGTGTGACACGAGGATTTGTTTTACCGAGGTTCGGTTCTCGCAAACCTACTCCCCGTTGAGGAGGCCACAAAGGCCGGGTCTCTTTCAACCCTTCCCTCTCTCAAACGATCCCACGGATCGAGTGAGCTTTCTCTTCTTCTCAATCAAACGGGAACAAAACTTCCCCGCAAGGGCCACCACACAATTGGTGCCTCTTGCCTTGGTTACAATTGAGTGATGATCTCAAGAACAAATGAGAAAGAAAAGAATGCGATCCAAGCGCAAGAGCTCGAAAGAACACAAGCAAATCACTCTCTCTAGTCACTATGGTGTTGTGTGGAATTTGGAGAGGACTTGATCTAATTGGTGTGTCTAGAATTGAATGCTAGAGCTCTTGTAGTAGTTGAGAAGTGGAAAACTTGGATGGCAATGAATGTGGGGTGGTTGGGGTATTTATAGCCCCAACCACCAAAAGTGACCGTTGCTGGAACCTGTCTGTTCGATGGCGCACCGGACAGTCCGGTGCACACCGGACAGTCCGGTGCCCCTGCCACGTCACCATTGCCGTTGGATTCTGACCGTTGGAGCTTCTGACTTCTGGGTCCTCCTGGGTGTCCGGTGCACACCGGACATGCACTGTTTGATGTCCGGTGCACCGGTATGGGCGATCCTGACGTCTGCGCGCGCTGCGCGCGCATTAAATGCACCGCAGAGAGCCGTTGGCGCCGCAGGGAGCCGTTGCTCCGCTGGCACACCGGACAGTCCGGTGCACACCGGACAGTCCGGTGAATTTTAGCGGAGCGGCTGCCGAGCGAACCCGAGGCTGGCGAGTTCCGGAGGCCGCGTTTCCTTGGAGCACCGGACATGTCCGGTGCACACCGGACAGTCCGGTGAATTATAGCGCGCCGGCTTCCGAGAATTCCCGAGGGCGAAGAGTTTGAGTCGAAGTCCTCTGGGCGCACCGGACATGTCTGGTGCACACCGGACAGTCCGGTGCCTCCAGCCAGAGGTGCCCTCGGTTGCCTCGTTGCTCCTTTGTTGAATCCAACACTTGGTCTTTTTATTGGCTAAATGTGAACCTTTTGCACCTGTATGACTTATGCACTAGAGTAAACTAGTTAGTCCAATGTTTGTGTTGGATAATTCAATCACCAAAATTATTTAGGAACTAGGTGTAAGCCTAATTCCCTTTCATTTTGTTCTTATGTTTGGTGTAATGTTAATTTTGCCTATACAATGTTTGTTGTATTGCTACGACTAGAGCGAGGTCACGTGTCATCTGAAGAGCAGGTGGTACCTGGAATCTCAAGGCCCAGGCAAGTTGTGCCCTTGATCACTTCTTTTTACCCAGCCATGTTCTAATTAATCATAATGATCTGCATAGGTTAATTTTGATGGGACCCAACAGGTTACCTAGTTTGATTATCTTTATACCTTGTTCACCACTAAATTTCTGAGTAGTACTTGCTAGTGCTTTATGTGGTTTTGGGTATGAAGGTACATTATTCATGATCACACTTTTATTATATGTTTATTATTACTGTTCATGATAAGATCATTATGTTAATTGGAACATGGAGCGACCACCCGGGAAAACAGTGCTACCACAAGGGAGGAATGGGACCCCTTGGCTGATTAATTAGGAAAGCTAGTGGAAGACTACCTTACCCGAAAGGGGCAAGGGCAGTAGGGGAGTGGTCAGTGTAGGGAGGCCCTCGGGAGGATTTTGCTACGATGGCGGTCCTGCAAGGGATTCCTGCATTGGAACTTCCTATAAACTGTAGCGGGTTTTCGGAAGCTAGTGGAACTTTGTAAAGGCCTCGTAGTGGATCCCTAGCCATTCACCTCGGTAGTGTCTAAGGGCCTTGCAAACCCTGGCGACATGGGATACACGACTTGTGGGTAAAGATGCGCAACCTCTGCAGAGTGTAAAACTGGTATACTAGCCGTGCTCACGGTCAAGAGCAGCTCGGACCCTCACATGATTAAATTATGGAACTTAAACTCAATTTGTCATATGCATTGCATCGCAGGTGAAGTTGTTACTTTTGTTCTACTATTTAATTGGGCTGGTATTTACTTATACTTAGTAACTGCTAATAAAATTTTGACCAACTTTAAAAGCAATGCTCAGCTCTAACCATCTTCTTTGGTAAGCCTTACACTTCAAGTGAGCTCTCACCTTTGGCGAGTTCATGCACATTATTCCCCACAACTTGTTGAGCGATGAACGTATGTGAGCTCACTCTTGCTGTCTCACACACCCCCGCAGGTCAAGAACAGGTACCACAGGATGAGGCGCTTGGAGGATGCTGCGATGTGTTCGTGAGAGGTCTAGGTCGTCGTCTCCCAGTCAACTTTGGGTTGCTGGACCGTTGTCTCCTTATAATGTAATTATTTATTTTGTATAGAACTCCTGTTATATAGTAAAGATGTGACATTCGATCCTGTGCCATGATTCATCATATGTGTGAGACTTGGTCCCAGCACACCTGGTGATTATGTTCGCGCCCGGGTTTTGGACCCCTAAAATCCGGGTGTGACAGAAGTGGTATCAGAGGAATGTTGACTGTAGGACGAAACCTAGATAGAACTGGACAACCAATACTTACTTACCTTTGCTATTCTAAACTTATCTCAATCTTTTCTCATCTATTTCCGCTTTACTCTGATTACTCTTACCTTTTCATTCTAAAGACAAATGTGGATTTCACACTTTGAAATCCTGTGCCTAAAGTGACTTTAGGAATAGGAGACCTAATCCTAGGAACAAAAACAAAACTATTTTTATAAGTGTCTATATATTTGAATGTTTGTTCTTATGATATCTGTCTGATTTGGATCTTTGTTTGAGTGTGATGGGTTGTGGAGTAATGTCCACAATTACATCTGCATATACATCTAGGCATAAAGGATAGTATTTATAAAATAACTAGACAATCTAGAATATCCCCATTAAAGAGGTAACTAGTATTCCGTATCTATCTCATCTTGACATATTCTATCTTACCTTTGGACATTCACCTCGTACAACTAATTGCCCTAGTCTTGACATAGAATATCTGGCCCAGCCCTACCAAAAGAAGTTTCAGTACATCACCAACCATTAGCTTATTCATTCTGTTTACTAAATGATTCCCTTGCAAAGCTATCTTACCATATGCTTCTAACTTAGATGGTCAATACCAGGCGGGGTGGTGGAATTGATTTACCTGCTAATCGACAACCCCAACCACAGCCAGCAGAGATGAATCCTCCTAATCTTCCACCAGGCGGAGTTGATCCACTAGTCGCAGCTCAAATGAGAATGATGCAGCAAATGGCGGACACTATGGCAGATATGCGCACCCAAATGCAGCAAGAACGCCAAGAAATGCATCAGGAAAGAGAGGATGCACGTCGGGAAATGCGCCAAGAGCGGGAAGAGATACGCCAGGAGAGAAGGGTACAACAACAGCAGCTGCAACAACAACTTCAACAACAGCAGCAACAACAACAAGTGCCATTGCCTCCACCTCCACCACCAGTTCCACCCCGGGACAAGCACCGGGAATTCATGAGCCACAAACCACCAACCTTCTCCAACTCCGCAGATCCGCTGCAAGCAAATGACTGGTTAAAGTCCATAGAGAAGATGCTCAACATAGCTCAGTGCTCGGATAGAGAGAAAGTACTCTATGCATCAGGTCGTCTTGCTGGTCCCGCTGCGGATTGGTGGGATGCGTACTGTGCAGCTCATGCTGCTGCCGATACAATTACCTGGGAAGAATTCTCCACACAATTCAGAAATTACCATATTCCTGCTGGACTCATGAAGATTAAGAGGAAGGAGTTTCTATCCCTCAAGCAAGGAAATATGTCCGTGAGCGAATACAGGGACAAATTCATCCAGTTATCTCGATATGCTCCTAGAGATGTAGAAGATGATGAGCAAAAGCAGGAGCTTTTTCTGGACGGTTTGATTGGACCCTTGCAATATCAACTGGTATCGCACACATTCCCATCCTTTCAAAGGCTACTTGACAAAGCTATTGCTGTAGAAAACAAGAGGAGTATATTTGGAGAGAAAAGAAAGGCTGTCAACCAAGGGCAGGCTGGAAGTAGTTCCCGTCCTCGCTATACTACCACTCCCAATACACCAGCTAGTGGCAATTCCGGACAACAAACTCAACAGACACCAACTGCTCCTCCGAAAGCAAGCACTCCAGTAGGAACCGTTGCTCCAAACACAACCGCCATCAGGACATGCTTCAAGTGTGGACAACCGGGACACTACGCCAACTACTGTCCCAACAGAGCTGCCTACACTACACCGGCTCCGATGAAGCAAGGACAAGCCTCGGCAGGAAAGAGTCAGCCCCTATCTATCAACCGGGGATATGCCCATCATGCAGAAGTAGAAGCTGAACCCGGTGAACTTGAAATTCAAGAAGAAGAGCCAGTTGAAGATGAAGTAGTCGGTGAAGAAGTCAACGAGCAACAAGAATAGAGATAAACATAGATATAGATACATATATATATATATATATTTTACTATTTGTAAGACCTAAATATTAGTTTAGCTATTAGTCAGTATTATTACTATTTTAGTGATAATAGTAAGGTCTATTGACCCTATGTTTTGTTAAAGAATTATACCTCATGCTGAGATTCCTTTGTTTGTGCATATGTCCCGAGAACAATATGAGTATACATCCTTTTCTTACAAATCTCGAGGACGAGATTATTTTTAAGGGGGGTAGGATTTGTAAGACTCAAAATTAGTAGAAAAAAATATAAACAAAGTATCATAATGCTTTGGAAATTAGGGAATAAGAAAATGATGAGAAAAGAATTTTTCTTTTAAAGGAAACCATTCATACATCCCATGAAATAAATAACAAGGAGAATAAACTTAACTTAGTAATATTACAATAGTATGGTTTACATTCACCTAGGGGTTTCAATGGATACATTTGAAAAAATCTGAAAACTAAAGTAGAAGTATAAATTTGAATTTGGAATAAGGAATAGAAAATGAATGGGAAGGCAAGAATATATACTTATTAAAAATAAATAAAATATTAACCATGCTATGTTCACATTGAACATTTAAATGAAGACAAATTCGCCACGAACTTTGTATTTAAATTGGAATTTAAATTTGAATTGAGTTGGATAATTGGAATGGAAAATAGGAAAGAAAATAAAAAAAAAAGATTAAAAACTTACCTGGGCCAGACTCCCTCCAATTCGGCCCACGGAACTTCCTCACCGCGCGGCCCATGCCGCTAATTCTTCATCACGTGCCGACGGCTGGGCCCCATCTGGCAGTCTCTGGCCGCGCCCCCCCCCTTTCACCAAATCACTGCCTTGCGGGCCCCATTCGTCAGCAGCTTCTCCCTCAAAACAGAATACCGCGTAGACTGCCGTGCGCTCGCCGCGATTGTCGGGGAGTTCGGCTGGCCGGGCCGGCTCAACGACCCCCCCTAACTTCTCGGACGCGGACTCGGACGCCTTGCAGGGTACAAATAGGTAGTCGGCGCTCTTGAACAACCCAGTTCGTCGTGTGTGATACGTCGAGAGAAACCGAGCGCCGCCGCCGGTGAACTCCCTCGGTGAGGGAGGTTTTGCTTCGGTGTGTGGCCAAGGGTGGTCGTAATCGTCCGGGGAATCCGTCCGCGCCTGCAATTGGTGTCGTGCGTCGGTGTGGTGGGTGAATTTCGCGCCGTCGTGCCCATCGCTGGCGTGTTCCGCCCCGTGTCGTGGTCGGGAGGAATCACTCCGAGGTTTCCGGTAAGAATCATCTAGACCGCTAAAACATATTCCCAAGTTTGTGTTGCGCTGTTTAATTTGAATTTGGGGTGGTGGAACGCCGGATTGAGTTCCCTCCGGCGAGGTCACCGCCGTGCGGGTGTTCCTGGGTGCTCGAGTGTTCGCGTGGGAGAAGAAGGGCCTGTGACCGTCAGATCGTGGTTGAGTGGACCGGATTCAGAGTTGTATACCCCTTCGTCGCGAGGCATAGATCTTTGATCCTGCGGTCAGGGGTAGATCTTGGCTCCGTAATATCCGGGTCGTGGATCGCATGATGTGCGGCCCGGATCGTATACCGGTTCAATTGAAGTGGGGATCTAATCCTGGCTGTCTGTTGTGGATCGGACGGCCTGGATTCCTAGATACCTCTTCGCCGTGGCCCAATTGCGTATGGGCCCCTGAGAATTTCTAAAAACAACCCGCGGTCCACTGCGGGGTTGGACTGAGTCTATGGAATTTTACACGTCAGCCCCTAGTCTTTTGCAAAATAGTGTCCCCAGTCCAAACAGAGAATAAAAATGGATAAAACAATTCAGAAAAAGGATATTTAGTTTAAAAATAAACAAGAAACTTGTGAAATTCATAGTTAATTCATTTTAACTCCAAATTGAATCATTCCAGTTGTAATAATTTTGTATTAATATTGTTTATCATTTTTGACAGAAAAGTCACATTAAAATTGTTATCTTAATTAATCTTGTAATAAACACATAGAATCTTTGGAAATTCATAACTTAAAACCTATAACTCCAAAATTAATAATTCTTGTTCCTGTGATCATATTTCATCATGTAGATTATTAATATGTATTTTGTTCTTATGTTTGGTGTAATGTTAATTTTGCCTATACAATGTTTGTTGTATTGCTACGACTAGAGCGAGGTCACGTGTCATCTGAAGAGCAGGTGGTACCTGGAATCTCAAGGCCCAGGCAAGTTGTGCCCTTGATCACTTCTTTTTACCCAGCCATGTTCTAATTAATCATAATGATCTGCATAGGTTAATTTTGATGGGACCCAACAGGTTACCTAGTTTGATTATCTTTATACCTTGTTCACCACTAAATTTCTGAGTAGTACTTGCTAGTGCTTTATGTGGTTTTGGGTATGAAGGTACATTATTCATGATCACACTTTTATTATATGTTTATTATTACTGTTCATGATAAGATCATTATGTTAATTGGAACATGGAGCGACCACCCAGGAAAACAGTGCTACCACAAGGGAGGAATGGGACCCCTTGGCTGATTAATTAGGAAAGCTAGTGGAAGACTACCTTACCCGAAAGGGGCAAGGGCAGTAGGGGAGTGGTCAGTGTAGGGAGGCCCTCGGGAGGATTTTGCTGCGATGGCGGTCCTGCAAGGGATTCCTGCATTGGAACTTCCTATAAACTGTAGCGGGTTTTCGGAAGCTAGTGGAACTTTGTAAAGGCCTCGTAGTGGATCCCTAGCCATTCACCTCGGTAGTGTCTAAGGGCCTTGCAAACCCTGGCGACATGGGATACACGACTTGTGGGTAAAGATGCGCAACCTCTGCAGAGTGTAAAACTGGTATACTAGCCGTGCTCACGGTCAAGAGCAGCTCGGACCCTCACATGATTAAATTATGGAACTTAAACTCAATTTGTCATATGCATTGCATCGCAGGTGAAGTTGTTACTTTTGTTCTACTATTTAATTGGGCTGGTATTTACTTATACTTAGTAACTGCTAATAAAATTTTGACCAACTTTAAAAGCAATGCTCAGCTCTAACCATCTTCTTTGGTAAGCCTTACACTTCAAGTGAGCTCTCACCTTTGGCGAGTTCATGCACATTATTCCCCACAACTTGTTGAGCGATGAACGTATGTGAGCTCACTCTTGCTGTCTCACACACCCCCGCAGGTCAAGAACAGGTACCACAGGATGAGGCGCTTGGAGGATGCTACGATGTGTTCGTGAGAGGTCTAGGTCGTCGTCTCCCAGTCAACTTTGGGTTGCTGGACCGTTGTCTCCTTATAATGTAATTATTTATTTTGTATAGAACTCCTGTTATATAGTAAAGATGTGACATTCGATCCTGTGCCATGATTCATCATATGTGTGAGACTTGGTCCCAGCACACCTGGTGATTATGTTCGCGCCCGGGTTTTGGACCCCTAAAATCCGGGTGTGACAATGGCCCAGGTGTAGCACTGATGCTGTCCTTCGGAGTGGGGGCCCTTAGCCGCGTTGCCGCCCGAGGCTAGGTCAGACCCCACCGAAGGTGTAGATGATGCCGAGGGTGCTGCTGCCCCCTTCGGCTGTCGACGTCCGAGCCTGCAGGATCAGACTATCTTGTAGTATGTGTGTTTTCTGCGGCCGCCGAGGCCTAAACACTCTGTCGTCATGTTTGTAAAGCTGCGTTCCTTTTCCTCCTGATTCGAGTATCCGGACTTAGTCGTCGGCAACAGGATTGTTTGTGCGGGCGAGAGTCGCTTCTCACAGAAGGTGGTGAGTGAGGTATCCGTATCCCGGAGGCGTAGGAGTCCCTCGGCTCGGCCGGCCTTGCTGCTTAGGCGCACTCTTACCTGTCCATGGGGCTCTGTCACCGACGCAGTCGTGAAGACTCGAAAGATCGCCTGGGCAGAAAAGCTTTCGAGCGTGAAGACTTGTTCGGTCCGTGGAGTCACTTATCCGAGCGCGAGTTACTTATCGCAGAAGGTGATGAGTGAGGTATCCGTATCCCGGAGGCGTAGGAGTCCCTCGGCTCGGTCAGCCTTGGCTGCTTACGTGTACTCCATCGTTTTCAGGATCCACTTTCGAAGTAGCCAAAAAGCACGAAAGACATTCTGGCAGAAAGGATCTTTTTTCGAGGAAAAATTCGACGCAAAGGGGGGTTCCCCCCTTTTAGCCCCCGAGGGAGGATCGGACTTTGCCGAGGCAAGGTTGACCCTTCCTTGATGACTAAACTTTGTGCAGGAGCGAGTATATGAACGACTTGAAAACATCTTAAGGGTAGAAGCGACATAGCTGTTGGATGTTCCAAGCATTGCTGTAGACCTCGCCTTGACTGTTGGCCAGCTTGTACGTTTCGGGCTTCAGAACCATGGTGATGACAAATGGCCCCTCCCAGGGGGGCGTGAGCTTGTGCCGCCCTCGGGTATCTTGTCATAGCCGAAGCACCAGATCGCCCACCTGGAGGTCTCGGGGCCGGACCCCTCGGGCGTGGTAGCGCCGCACGGACTGCTGGTACTGTGCCGAGTGTAGTAAGGCCCTGTCCCGAGCCTCTTCCAGCTGGTCCAGTGAGTCTTCTCAGCTTGCTTGGTTGCTTTGGTCGGCGTAGGCCCTTGTCCTCGGGGAGCCGTATTCTAAGTCTGTGGGCAAGATGGCCTCGGCCCCATAGACTAGAAAGAACGGCGTGAAGCCCGTGGCTCGGCTCGGTGTTGTTCTCAGGCTCCAGACCACCGAGGGGAGTTCCTTCATCCATCGCTTGCCGAACTTGTTGAGGTCGTTGTAGATCCGAGGCTTGAGTCCTTGTAGGATCATGCCGTTGGCACGCTCTACTTGCCCATTCGTCATGGGATGAGCTACGGCGGCCTAGTCCACCCGGATGTGGTGATCCTCGCAGAAGTCCAGGAACTTTCTGCCGGTGAACTGGGTGCCGTTGTCGGTGATGATGGAGTTCGGGACTCCGAAACGATGGATGATGTTGGTGAAGAACGCCACTGCCTGCTCGGATCCGAGGCTGTTCAGGGGTCGGACCTCGATCCACTTGGAGAATTTGTCGATGGCGACCAACAGGTGCGTGTAGCCCCCGGGTGCCTTCTGCATGGGGCCGACGAGGTCCAGACCCCATACATCAAAAGGCCAGGTGATAGGTATCGTTTGCAGAGCCTGAGCAGGCAGGTGGGTTTGCCTTGCGTAGAACTGACACCCCTCGCAGGTGCGGACAATTGTAGTGGCGTCGGCCACCGCCGTCGGCCCATAGAACCCTTGTCGGAAAGCATTTCCGACAAGTGCTTGAGGTGCTGCGTGATGGCCGCAAGCCCCCGAGTGTATCTCTCGAAGGAGTTCCTGACCTTCGGTGATGGAGATGCATCGCTGGAGGATGCCTGAAGGGCTGCGGTGGTAGAGCTCCTTGTCGTCTCCCAGTAGGACGAACGACTTGGCACGCCTTGCTAATCGCCGAGCCTCAGCCTGGTCGGCGGGTAGTTCCCCTTGGCGGAGATATTGCAGGTACGGGGTCTGCCAATTTCGATTTGGTATGACCCCGCTCCGCTCCTCCTCGACGCGCAGTGCCTCACCCTCGAGGGCCGAGGGTGCCTCGGGCGGAGCCGAGGGCGTCTCGGGCTCGGTCGAGGGTGCTTCGGGCTGGGCCGAGGCCTTCTCGGGCTCGGGCGAGTCGTCAGTCTTGACCGAGGGTTGATGTAGGTCTCGGGAGAAGATGTCCGGGGGAACTGTTGTCCGCCCCGAAGCTATCTTGGCCAGCTCGTCCGCAGTCTCGTTGTAGCGTCGGGCGATGTGGTTGAGCTCGAGCCCGTAGAACTTGTCTTCCAGGCGCCGAACCTCATCGCAATAGGCTTCCATCTTCGGGTCACGGCAGTGGGAGTTCTTCATGACTTGGTCGATGACAAGCTGCGAGTCACCGCGAGCATCGAGGCGTCGGACTCCCAGCTCGATGGCGATCCGCAGCCCATTGATCAGAGCCTCGTATTCGGCCACATTGTTGGACGTCGGGAAATGGAGGTGGAGCACATAGCGTATGTGCTTTCCGAGGGGCGAGATGAAGAGCAGGCCCGCGCCCACTCCTATCTTCATCAGCGACCTGTCGAAGAACATGGTCTAGAGCTCTGGCTGGATCGGAGCCGTCGGGAGCTGGGTGTCGACCCATTCAGCTACGAAGTCCGCCAGGACCTGGGACTTAATAGCCTTCCGGAGGCGAATGAGATTGTTTCGCCCATGATTTCCACCGCCCACTTTGCAATACTCCCCGAGGCCTCCCGGCACTGGATGATCTCTCCCAGGGGGAAGGAAGACACCACAGTTACCGGATGAGACTCGAAGTAGTGTCGCAACTTGCGCCGTGTCAGAATCACCGCATATAGCAGCTTCTGAACTTGTGGGTAGCGAATCTTGGTTTCGGACAGTACCTCGCTGATGAAGTAGACTGGCCTCTGAACGGGCAATGCGTGCCCTTCTTCTTGGCGCCATGCTGAGTTGACGCCTCGGGGGCATCTTCCGATGGGCGGCCCTGGGGCTGCTTGTCCTTCCGGAAGATAGCCTCGACTGCCTCCTGGCCGGAGGCAAACTTGGTGGCAATGTCCATTAGCTTGCTCGCCCTAGTGGGGGTCTTGCGACCCAGCTTGCTCACCAGGTCGCGGTAGGTGGTGCCAGCGAGAAACGCGCCGATGACATCCGAGTCGGTGACGTTGGGCAGCTCGGTGCGCTGCTTCGAGAATCGCCGGATGTAGTCCTGGAGAGACTCTCCCGGCTGCTGTTGGCAGCTTCGGAGGTCCCAGGAGTTCCCGGGGCGCACGTATGTGCCCTGGAAATTACCGGCAAAAGCTTGGACTAGGTCGCCCCAGTTGGAGATCTGCCCCGGAGGCAGGTGCTCCAACCAGGCGCGAGCGGTGTCGGAGAGGAACAGGGGGAGGTTGCGGATGATGAGGTTGTCATCGTCCGTCCCACCCAGTTGGCAGGCCAATCGGTAGTCCGCGAGCCACAGTTCCGGTCTCGTCTCCCCCGAGTACTTCATGATAGTAGCCGGGGGTCGGAACCGGGTCGGGAACGACGCCCGTCGTATGGCCCTACTGAAGGCCTGCGGGCCAGTTGGTTCGGGCGAAGGACTCCGATCCTCCCCGCTGTCGTAGCGTCCCCAACGCCTGGGGTGGTAGCCTCGGCACACCCTCTCGTCGAGGTGGGCCTGACGGTCACGGCGAGGGCGCTCGTTGCCGAGGCGATCCGGGGCCGCAGGCGCTGTGTGGCGCGTGCGCCCGGTGTTGACCGAGGCCTCCCGCATGAAGCGGGAAGTCGCAGCATGATGTTCCGAGGGGTAGCCCTGCCCTCGGGAGGCGGAGCTCTTGGCCCGTCGGACCGTGGCGCCTTCCAGGAGATTCTTGAGCTCTCCTTGGATGCGTCGCCCCTCGGTAGTTGATGGCTCCGGCATTGCGCGGAGGAGCATTGCTGCTGCAGCCAGGTTCTGGCCAACCCCGCTGGATGTGGGTGGCGGCCTAAGCCTGACATCGTCGGCGATGCGGTGCTGGAAGCCCTGGGGTAGATGACGCATTTCTCCGGCAGGAGGTTGGACCACCCGTGCCTGCCCGACGTCCCGGCGGATCGGCTCAAGCGCTCCTGCTTCCTCGTCGAGCCTGGCCTGCACCTCGCGAATTTGCTCGAGCTGTGTGTCCTGACCCCCCATTGGGACTGGGACCACGGCTAGCTCCCGAGGGATGTCAACGCGAGGCACCGGCCTAGGGGGATCATCGTCCGCCGACACACCAAGATGGTTGCCTTCGGCGGGCCCCCCTAGATCGACGTGGAAACATTCACGACTTGGGCCGCAGTCTTCGTCGCCGAAACCGCGGTTACCGTCGGAACAGTCGGAAAGGCAGTAATCGCATGCGGTCATGAAGTCCTGCATGGCACAGGGGTTGCCAAGTCCAGAGAGATCCCAACAGAAGCTGGGTTCGTCGTCTTCCTCGGACCCAGAGGGCCCGTAGGTCGAGACGTCCGTCAGCCGGTCCCAAGGTGATCGCATGCAAAACCCAAAAGGGTTTGGACATGCCTCTATGGGGGCTCCCACCGAAGCGGGGCCGCTCGGTGGGTCGAGGCTGGATCCAAAATGTACGAGATGGGAGTCGGTCGGTACCTTTTGGTCGACGGGCGGTGATGAAGTCGCGTCGGGAGTAGACTGCGCCGTCGTCGCAGGTACGAGGGTGACGTCCAGCAAGTCCTTCGCGAGCGTGTTGGCGTCGCCCGTCCGCTTGGAGTAGGCGTGTCGCGGGGAAACGGCGCTCGCCTTCGTCTCAGGTGCGAGGTCGATGCCCGGTGCGCCCCTTGGCGGGGCGTTGGTGCCGTCGGCTCGCCCGACAGCCGACGCGGTGCCGCCTCCTGCTTGGCCTTGGCGACCACGTCGTCTCCTCCGACGGCGGGGAAGGCGACGGGACGAGCTCGAAGGTAGCTCTTCCGCCACGTGGGGAAGACGTCGTCGATTCCGCCGCCGGCATGCGGGTCGTTGGCCGCCATTGTCGCCGTAGCGCGGCGGAAGAAGGAGTATCATGTCGTAGCCGCCGTCGAGAGACATGAACTCGAGGCTCCCGAAATGGAGCACCATCCCGGGTCGAAGAGGTCGCTGGAGACTGCCCATCTGGAGCTTGACGGGTAGCTGTTCGTCAACACGCAGCAGGCCCCTACCTGGCGCGCCAACTGTCGGCGTTTCGAGACCGGGGGTCCCTAATGCCGACGAGTGAATGTCGCCGCGTGCCCCAGCCCAGATGGGTCGAGCGCGAGAGCGGGCGCGAAGGGGGGAGAGCGAGGCGGAGAGGGAGAGAGAGAGACGTGGGGAATCTCGCGGCCTTCGTGTTCGTCCCGCGCCCAGGTCGGGTACGCTTGCAGTAGGGGGTTACAAGCGTCCACGCGGGAGAGGGAGCGAGCGGCCTCACGCGTGTGCCTTCGTCTCGTCCTCGTCCCCGCGTGGCCGACCCTCTCTAAGAGGGCCCTGGTCCTTCCTTTTATAGGCGTAAGGAGAGGATCCAGGTGTACAATGAGGGAGTAGCAGAGTGCTACGTGTCTAGCGGGGGGAGCTAGCGCCCTAAGTACAAGCCATCGTGGCAGCCGGAGAGATCTTGGCACCCTTTTGGTGTGATGTCGTGGCCGTCAGGGGAGCGCTGGAGCCTGGTGGAGAAGCAGCTGTTGGAGCCGTCGAGTCTTTGCTGACGTCTTCTTGCTTCCGTAAGGGAGCCGCGGGCCGCCATCATCACTGCGCGTGCAGGGACGCCATCATTGCCTATCTGGCGGAGCGAGCCAGATGGGACGCTGGTCTTGTCTCCTGAGGTTCGAGTCAGCTCGGGGTAAGGTGAGGGTGGCGCCTCCTGTTGACGTGGCCGGTCCGTGCCCTAGGTCGGGTGACGTGGAAGCTCCTCAGAGGCCGAAGTCGAGTCTGTCTTCTGTGGCCGAGGTCGAGTCCGAGCCCCCGGGGTCAGGCGAGGCGGAGTCGGTCGGCAGTGGCCAGGGCGGAGTCCGAGCCCTGGGGTCGGGCGAGGCGGAGATCGTTGGCTGAGGTCGGAGCGGAGTCCGAGCCCTGGGGTCGGGCGAGGCAGAATTCGTCGTCTTCTGGGGCTTAGCCCGAGTCCGAGCCCTGGGGTCGGGCGGAGCGGAGTTCGTCGTCTTCCGGGACTTAGCCCGAGTCCGAGCCCTGGGGTCGGGCAGAGCGGAGTTCGCCGTCTTCCGGGACTTAGTCCGAGTCCGAGCCCTGGGGTCAGGCGGAGCTTCCTATGATGTCTGCGGCCGGGTCTGACTGCTGTCAGCCTCACTCTGTCGAGTGGCACTACAGTTGGTGTGGCGCAGGCGGCGCTGTCCTTCTGCTAGGCCGGTCAGTGGAGTGGCGAGGTGACGGCGGTCACTTCGGCCCTGTCAGCCGCAGGGCGCGTGCCAAGATAAGGTGTCAGGTCACCTTTGCATTAAATGCCCCTGCGATTTGGTCGGTCGGTGCGACGATTCGGTCAGGGTGGCTTCTTGGTGAAGACAGGGCCTCGGGCGAGTTGTGAATATTGTCGGCGTTTCGAGACCGGGGGGTCCCCGAGCCGACGAGTGAGTGTGCCGCGTGCCCCAGCCCAGATGGGTCGAGCGCGTGGGCGAGCGCGAAGGGGGGAGAGAGCGAGAGCGAGGTGGCCGGAGCCGGGTCGTGAGGGAGTCGGAGATCCCGCGGCCTTCGTGTTCGTCCCGCGCCCAGGTCGGGTGCGCTTGCAGTAGGGGGTTACAAGCGTCCGCGTGGGTGAGGGGAGCGAGCGGCCCCAAGAGAGCGCCTGCCCCTGCCCTTCGTTCCCGCGAGGCCAACCTTCTCTAAGAAGGCCCTGGTCCCTCCTTTTATAGGAGTAAGGAAAGGATCCAGGTGTACAAATGGGGGTGTAGCAAGGCGCTACGTGTCTAGCGGGGGAGAGCTAGTGCCCTAAGTACATGCCAAGGTGGCAGCCGGAGAGATCTTGGCACCCAGCTAGAGTGGCGTCGTGGCTGTCGGAGAAGCAATGGAGCCCGGCGGAGGGACAGCTGTCGGAGTGGATGGGCCCTTGCTGACGTCCCCCTGCTTCCGTAAGGGAGCTGAGAGCCGCCGTCGTCATGGATCCAGCGGGGCGCCATCATTGCCTATCTGGCGGAGCCAGCCAGATGGGACGTCGGTCCTGTTCTCTGCGGCCCGAGTCGGCTCGGGGTAGGGTGATGATGGCGCTTCCTGTCGACGTGGCGGACTCGTGCCCTAGGTCGGGCGACGTGGAGGCTCCTCCGAAGTCGAGGTCGAGTCTGTCCTGCATGGCCGAGGCCGAGCCCGAGCTCCTGGGTCGGGCGAGGCGGAGGTCGTTCGGCAGAGGCCAGGGCGGAGTCCGAGCCCTGGGTCGGGTGAAGCGGAGTTCGTCGTCTTCCGGGGCCTTAGCCCGAGTCCGAGCCCTGGGTCGGGCGGAGCGGAGTTCGCCGTCTTCCGGGGCCTTAGCCCGAGTCTGAGCCCTGGGTCGGGCGGAGCGGAGTTCGCCGTCTTCCGGGGCCCTAGCCCGAGTCCGAGCCCTGGGTCGGGCGGAGCGGAGTTCGCCGTCTTCCGGGGCCTTAGCCCGAGTCCGAGCCCTGGGTCGGGCGGAGCGGAGTTCGCCGTCTTCCGGGGCCTTAGCCCGAGTCCGAGCCCTGGGTCGGGCGGAGCGGAGTTCGCCGTCTTCCGGGGCCTTAGCCCGAGTCCGAGCCCTGGGTCGGGCGGAGCTTCCTATGGCGTTTTTGGCAAAGCCTGGCCGCCCGTCGGTCTCACTCTTTGCGTTAAATGCCCCGGGGACTTGGTCGGTCGGCGCGGTGATTTAGTCAGGGTTGCTTCTTAACGAAGGCAAGGCCTCGGGCGAGCCGGAGATGCGTCTGTCGTGAAAGAGGAGGCCTCGGGCGAGACGGAAACACCTCAGGGTCGGCTGCCCTTGCCCAAGGCTAGGCTCGGGCGTGGCGTGATCGAGTCGCTCGTATGGACTGATCCCTGACTTAATCAAACCCATCAGGCCTCTGCAGCTTTATGCTGATGGGGGTTACCAGCTGAGAATTAGGCGTCTTGAGGGTACCCCTAATTATGGTCCCCGACAGTAGCCCCCGAGCCTCGAAGGGAGTGTTTGCACTCGCTTGGAGGCTTTCGTCGCACTTTTTTGCAAGGGGACCAGCCTTTCTTGGTTGCACTTTGTTCCGGTGGGTGCGCGCGAGCGCACCCGCCGGGTGTAGCCCCCGAGGCCTCGGAGGAGTGGTTTCACTCCTTCGAGGTCTTAATGCCTTGCGTAATGCTTCGGCTGGTCTGGTGGTTCCCTCATGCGAACAGGCCGTAGCCCGGGTGCACTGTCGGGGCCCAAGTTCTCGGGCTGGTATGTTGACGCTGTCAACGGTTCGGCCGGAGCCGGGTTTGCGAGAGCAGCCCCCGAGCCTCCGCACAGGGCGAGAGGACGATCAGGGATAGACTCGGCTTTTTTACATACGCCCCTACGTCGCCTTTCCGCAAGGAGGAGGGGGGGGAGAGCGCCATGTTACCCTCGATGGGCACCGAACATGGTGTCTCCGGTGAGCTGCAATCGGGTAATCCGAGTGGACGTCCGTGCCCCGTTCGTTGGGGGTCGGCTAGGGGCCCGGAGGCACGCCCAAAAGTACCTGCGGGTGACCTGCTGGACCCGGTCCCCTGGCGACGGGGTCCGAGGGCTCGATGCCTCCCTCCGATGGGATTCCGTTACAGGTTCGTTCCCGCTGGTCTCGGAAATGTCCTAGGGTACCTCGGGAGTGCAGCCCGAGCCTTGGTTATGTATCGAACGTACCCCTGGTCATCCCTCGCTTGGTGTCTGAGGCGACTGTGAACCCTTCGGAGGGCCAGCCTTCGAACCCCTGATCAGTAATGGGCGCGGAGCCCGAGTAGCCTGAGGCGGTCGTGGAACCTTTCGGGGGGCCGACCTTCGAACCTCTGACCAGTAGTGGGTGTCGGGCCCACGCGGTCTGAGGCAGCTGTTGAACCCTTCGGGGGGCCAGCCTTCGAACCCCTGATCAGTAAGGAGGCTCGGAGCCTAGTTCCTTCACGGGGAAGGATCCCTTTGGGGGTATCCCCTTTCCCGGTCCCTGTTGCAAGAGATAGAGAAAGAAGGAAAAGGGAAAAAGGATACGAAATTGAACGACGTGGCGTACCTTTTTTGGTGTGGTCGTTTTGGCGAAGGCGAAACGTCGCCAGCTGCTTCCGCCAGAAGCGCTGCCCGTCGAGCCGCGGAGTTAATGCGCCGGGGCGAGCGGTCGGCGAGGCTGCCGTTGCGTGCGCGAGCCGTTCGAGGAACGGCTGTTTTGCTTTGCGTTTTTTGAACCCCGCGTCCGGTTCGGGCGGTACGTTGGAACCGTCTTCACCTTGGTCTTTATATACCCCGGAGAGGGTCCGGTGACGGTTCTCGACTTCGCTTCTTGTCTCCCCCTTAGGTTTTTTTCGCAGTCTGAGAGATCTAGCCAGGAAAAAGGAAACCGCCCTCCCTCGTCCTCCGCGCCGCCACCCTTTCTGCTTTGGCGATGGCTGACCGGGTGACCATCATCCCGCCGCGCGACCCGTGGCCCTTCTCCACGGTGACGGCGGGTGATCTGGAGGACCTCGTCGGCGAGGGTTTGCTCCGCCCTCTCACCGATGAGCAGCGGCCGGAATGGATTCCTCCCGCGGGCGGAGTCACTCCATCCCCTCCGCCGGGGTACGTCGTGAGCTTCATCTCCTTCCATGAGCGGGGATTTGGTGTGCCGACGAGCCGCTTTATGCGGGCCATCCTGTTCCATTACGGGGTGGAGTTGCACAACCTCACCCCCAACTCCATCTCGCAGGTCGCTATCTTCGTAGCGGTGTGCGAGGGGTATTTGGGGATCGCCCCCCATTGGGATTTGTGGACCCATCTCTTCTTCGCCGAGCTTTTCGCCTCGCCGACGGGGGAGAGGAAAGTCCACGCAGCGGTGCGGGCCGGCGGCTGCACCCTTTTGTTGAGGCAGTCGCGGTCGTCGCAGTATATCCTTGCCGTCCTCGCATCCTCAAACAAGGGTTGGCAGCACCGGTGGTTCTACCTCCGGAATGACGAAGAGTTGCTCCCGCCGTTCTCTCAGCGGGTTGTCACCGCCGCTCCCGACGCCTGGCGCCACGGGACTCCACACGAGAGGCAGAAGAACCTCGAACCTCTTCTCCAGGCCCTAAAGGCGTTGCGGGAGGGAGGACTCACCGCCGCGGGAGTGGTTGCCGCCATCCACCGTCGGAGGGTGCTCCCCCTGGCGGAACGGCGGCTGTCGCTTTGGGAGATGACCCTGGAGGCCGACTGGGAGGGGTCACGGATGTCCCCTGATCCTCTTCCCCGTGACGCCCTCCAATGGCGGGTGTCGGCCGCGATGGGGAAGCCAGACCCCCACGCCTTCTCCCAGCCTCGAATGCGCCCCGACCAGGGGTGCATCGCTCTGGTGAGTGTTTGCTCCTTCCTTCCTCATATACCGGGTTGCTCCTGATTCTCACGATTGGGTTTCTTTCCCCCTCCCCCCCTTTTTAGGAGGTGGGGCGGCACAAACCCTCCTTGCCACGGGTCCCGGAGGACGCGGTGGGTCGGGCAGCGCGGCGGGTCGCCGCGGAGGAGGAGAAGAAGAAAAAGGATGCGGAGAAGGCCCGGGCCCGCAAGCGGAGGCGGGCTCGAGACGCCCTGGAGAAACGCCGTCGCCAGCAGGAGAGGGAAGGACTCCCCAGGGAGCTGTCGCCGGAGACATCCGACGACGACGACGACGATGATGAAGAGGAGGAGGACGACATGGCCGCCCGTCTCGGCCTCAGCCCCAGCTTGGGGTGTGGCCAGGAGCTGTCGAGTCAGCCCCCGAGCGGGCCGATGTCGTCGGTTCCTGGGGCCGAGACGCCGGATCCCCGACCTGAGAGGCGGGGGCAACCCGAGAGGGTACTTGACCCCTCGGCTGGTGGAGCTGACGCGACTCCAGGGAGCCGGGCCGAGGGGTCCGTCCCTCGAGAGCCGTCCCCCGCGCCGGCAGTGCGGGGGAGCGGTCCTCAGGTTGCCATGGCGGCGCCTGGGCAGTCCGCCTCCCGGGCGTCAGGGGCGCCCAAGGCGAGGGCGGTGCCAGGGCTGTCGGCGAGGCGGACCTCGGCGGTGGTTCCAGGGAGCGGGAGTCAAGAGACCTCCCCCCAGGCACAGTAGATCATGGCCCGGAGCGGGTAAGTACCTTGGAATGTCTCCGTCCCGGCGCTTCATTCATACGTCTTGGCCGTGATTTTCCCTTTCTTCTTTTTTCCAGCAAGCGGAGCCATGGCCCTACCGACCTGGCGCCCCGGAAGGCCCTTAAGACGGCGTTGGTCCAGGCGGCTGGCGCCATCCCGGACCCCGCCGCTCAGCCGACCCTTTCGCAGGGCGCTTCGCCGCATGGGGCTCAGGCGTCGCATGTCCCGGGGGAGCAGGTCCCCGAGGCGGGCTCCTCTGCCGAGGCGGCCATCGTGATCGGGGAGGCGGCCGGCGCCGACGCGGTCCCGAGCCCGCCTGCCGTGTCGGCCATGCCGGTGCCTGCCGCCACCGCAGTTGGCACCGTCCCAGTCGGAGAGCATATGGTTGCTGCCGACGTTGAGACGGCCGCAGCGTCGGCGCCCAGGGCCTCGGAAGAGGTGGGCGTGGACGCGCAGCTCATCCAGGCGGGCGGCAGCCTTGTCGCAGTGCGGCGGAGCCCCGAGGCCCGGGGCCAGTTGCTCCGATTCCGGACCCGCGAGGCTTCGGACCCTATCTTCGTTCTTGACGACGAACAGGAGGACCAGTCCTGGGACGAGCTCCGCAAGCGTGCGGAAGCAACGGTGGGGTCGCTCCGGTCGTCGCTGGAGGTTCTCTGCGGGGACGTCCCCAAAATCCTCCAGGTAACGGTTTCAGGCGTACCTTCTCCCTTCTGCGAGCGAGGCGTCCGTCGTGATGTCTTGTTTCCCTTTCCAGGATCTGACGGACCGGAGCGCCGCCAAGTCGTCGTTCATCCGCCGCGAGGCCGACGTCTGGGGCTCGCTGCGGTCCCTGAGGACTTCGCTCGCCGGGGCTACCGCGTGCCTTTCTCAGCAGGACGCTAAGATAGCGGACCTCCAGTTGCTCTGTGCTGACCTGAGGGCCGAGGCGGCGGCGGCACGCACGGAGGCGCTACGGCAGCGGTCGGAGCTCGTCCGGGTTGCCGAGGAGCGGGACCAATCTCGGGGCCAGGCTGCCGAGGCCGAGAGCCGGGCCAAGACCCTCGCGGCCGACCTGGCCGCAGCCCAAGTCGCGGCCTCGGAGCAGCGCGTCCGAGCCGGAGGTATGCTTCGACCGTCCTCGGTTCTCGTTCTTGTCCGTTTCTTCCGCTTGTGTTTGAGGTCTTTCTTCTGGTTGTTCGCAGAGCTCGAGTCTGCCCTCGACGAGTCTGCCAAAGCGCTCGCCAAGGCGCTCGCTGGGGCTGCTGAGCAGAGGGAGGCCGATCTCGCGGCCATGTCCGAGGCCGTCTCGGATGTCTATCGGACCCTTGGTCCCGGCGACGTCCCTTCAGGAAGCTCCCCCCAAAGCCGTCTTCAAGCCCTAGGTGGTTACGCGCGCGGTAAAGTCCGCGGGGCGCTACACCACGGCGTCAGGCGGGCCTTCGCCGTGCTCGCTTCCCACTACGTCGTGGACCTGGAGCGGGTCAGTGAGGGGTATTGCCTTCCTGACGAAGACGAGGCCGCCCTGGCAGAAGTTCAGCGGCTCGACGCGGTCGCTGCGGGTCCGAGCGCGGCGCTGGCGACCATCTTCGAGGCGGAGATTCTTCCTCCTGTGCCGCCGCCGGAAGCGGAGGTGGACCTTACCGACGGCGGGGGTGGAGCTGAGGGCGCGGCGCCTTCCCAAGGCGACGCCTGACTTTTGTTGAGACAATTTCTGTTGGATGTGCGATTTGCCGCGGCCGCCGAGGCCTGGACACTTTACTTCTCTTGCGTGAAGTCATACTCCTTTCTGTTTCAATTTGCGCGCCTGGCCCGACTTGTCAACAACAGGGTGATTTCCCGAGCTGGGTCCTTTTTCATGGCAGGCAATGAGTGAGGTGTCCCTAGCCCGGAGGCATAGGTGTTCCTCGGCTCAGTCGGTCTCGCCACTTATTTGTACCCAAGTTCGCTCCTCGGGACCCTGCTTCTGACGCATCCGGGAGAACGCAAAAACCCCTTCTTGATCGAAAAAAGAATTTTTTTGACGCGGAGAGGCGCATCCAAACTCGACGAGAGGGGTTCCCCCTTTTTAGCCCCCGAGGGAGGGTCGGGCTCCGCCGGGGCGAGGCCGACCCTTCCTTGATGACTGATCCTCGTGTGTGAGTGGGGGAAGGGCGTAGCCCCCGAGCGTCGTCCGTGCAGAGGCCGTTTGACGAGTCGGGCTCCTGCCCGAATATCCGGCGATTGCTCGGTGACATCCCTCGGTATGCCAGGCATGTCCGAGGGACCCCACGCAAAAATGTCGGCGTTTGCGCGGGGAAAGTCGACGAGTACTGCTTCCTATTTGGGGTCGAGCCCGGAACTGATCCGGATCTGCTTGGAGGTGTCGCCACTGGGGTCGAGAGGGACGGCCTTAACCGTCTCCGCTGGCTCGAAGTTGCCGGCATGTCGCTTCACGTCTGGCACCTCCCGGGAGGGGTTTTCCAAGTCGGCGATGAGGGCCTCGGACTCGGCGAGGGCCTCGGCGTACTCCACGCACTCCACATCGCATTCGAACGCGTGTTTGTACGTGGGGCCGACGGTGATGACCCCGTTGGGGCCCGGCATCTTGAGCTTCAGGTAGGTGTAGTTGGGGATGGCCATGAACTTCGCGTAGCATGGCCTTCTCAACACTGCGTGGTAGGTTCCTGGGAACCCGACCACCTCGAACGTCAAAGTCTCCCTTCGGAAGTTGGAGGGTGTTCCGAAGCAGACAGGAAGGTCGAGCTGTCTGAGGGGCTGGACGCGCTTCCCAGGAACGATCCCGTGGAAGGGCGCAGCGCCTGCTCGGACGGGTGACAGATCGACGCGCAGGAGCCTGAGGGTCTCGGCGTAGATGATATTGAGGCAGCTGCCCCCATCCACCAGAACCTTGGTGAGCCTGACGTCGCCGATGACGGGATCGACGACGAGCGGGTACTTCCCCGGGCTCGGCACGTGGTCGGGGTGGTCGCCTTGGTCGAAGGTGATGGGCTTGTCGGACCAGTCTAGGTAGACTGGCGCCGCCACCTTCACCGAGCAGACCTCCCGACGCTCTTGCTTACGATGCCGAGCCGAGGCATTCGCCGCATGCCCTCCGTAGATCATGAAGCAGTCGCGGACCTCGGGGAACTCTCCTGCTTGGTGATCTTCCTTTTTGTCGTCGTCGCGGGCCCTGCCACCCTCTGCGGGTGGCCCGGCCCGGTGGAAGTGGCGCCGAAGCATGACGCACTCCTCGAGGGTGTGCTTGACGGGCCCCTGATGGTAGGGGCATGTCTCCTTGAGTGCCTTGTCGAAGAGGTTGGCGCCTCCAGGGGGCTTCCGAGGGTTCTTGTATTCGGCGGCGGCGACAAGGTCCGTGCCGGCGGCGTCGCGTTTCGCTTGCGACTTCCTCCTGCCTTTCTTCTTGGCGCCGAGAGGAGTAGACGCCTCGGGGGCATCTTCCGACGGGCGGCCCTGGGGCTGCTTGTCCTTTCGGAAGATGGCCTCGACCGCCTCCTGACCAGAGGCGAACTTGGTGGCGATGTCCATCAGCTCGCTCGCCCTGGTGGGGGTCTTGCGACCCAACTTGCTCACCAGGTCACGGCAGGTGGTGCCGGCAAGGAACGCGCCGATGACATCGGAGTCGGTGATGTTGGGCAGCTCGGTGCGCTGCTTCGAGAATCGCCGGATGTAGTCCCGAAGAGACTCTCCCGGCTGTTGCCGGCAGCTTCGGAGGTTCCAGGAATTCCCGGGGCGCACGTACGTGCCCTGGAAGTTGCCGGCGAATGCTTGGACCAGATCCTCCCAGTTGGAAATCTGCCCCGGAGGCAGGTGCTCCAAGCAAGCGCGAGCAGTGTCGGAGAGGAACAGGGGGAGGTTGCGGATGACGAGGTTGTCATCGTCCGTTCCACCCAGCTGACAGGCCAGGCGGTAGTCCGCGAGCCACAATTCCGGTCTCGTTTCCCCCGAGTACTTTGTGATAGTAGTCGGGGGTCGGAATCGGGGCGGAAACGGCGCCCGCCGAATGGCTCGGCTAAAGACCTGCGGACCGGGTGGTTCGGGCGAGGGACTCCGATCCTCCCCGCTGTCGTAGCGTCCCCCACGCCTGGGGTGATAGCCTCGGCGCACCCTTTCGTCGAGGCGGGCCCGACGGTCGCGATGAGGGTGCTCGTCGCCGAGGTGGCCCGGGGCCGCAGGCGCGGTGTTGCGCGTGCGCCCGGTGTAGACCGAGGCTTCCCGCATGAGTCGGGAAGTCGCGACACGAGGTTCCGAGAGGTACCCCTGCCTTCGGGAGGCAGAGCTCTCGGCCCGCCGGGCCGCAGCGCCTTCCAGGAGATGCTTGAGCTCTCCTTGGATTCGCCGACCCTCGGTGGTTGATGACTCCGGCATCGCGCGGAGGAGCATCGCTGCGGCTGCCAGGTCCTGACCGGTTCCGCCGGATGCGGGTGGCGGTCTATTCCTGGCATCGTTGGCGATGCGGTGCTGGAGACCTTGGGGCAGGTGATGTATTTCTCTGGCCGGGGGCTGGCCCGCCCATACCTGCCCGACGTCCCGGCGGATTGCCTCGAGCGCTCCTGCTCCCTCATCGAGCCCGGCTCGCGCCCCGCGGACTTGCTCGAGCTGTGGGTCGTGACCCCCCGCCGGAACGGGGACCACAGCTAGCTCCCGCGGGATGTCGGCGCGAGGCGCTGGCCTAGGGGGATCACCATCCTCCGGCATGCCGAGACAGCTGCCTCTGGAGGGATCCCCTAGCTCGACGTGGAAACATTCGCGGCTCGGGCCGCAGTCCTTGTCGTCAAGGCTGCGGCTGCCGTCGGAACAGTCGGAGAGGCAGTAGTTGCATGCGGTCATGAAGTCTCGCATGGCACTGGGGTTGCCAGATCCAGAGAAATCCCAGCAGATGCTGGGATCGTCATCTTCCTCGGAACCAGAGGGCCCGTAGGTCGAGACGTCCGTCAATCGGTCCCAAGGCGACCGCACACGAAACCCCAGAGGGGTTGCACTCGCCTCAACGTGAGCGCCCGCCAAAGCGAAGTCGCTAGGCGGGTTGAGGCCGAGTCGAAATGACGAAGGATGGGGATCAGCCGGTACCTTTTGGTCGACGAGGAGCGACGAAGTCACACCGGGGGCTGATCGCGCCGTCGTCCTGGGTGCGAGGGCGACGTCCTGCAGGCCCTCCGTGAGCGCGCTGGCGTCGTCCACTTGCTCGGGGTCGGCGTGTCGCGGGGGGACGGTGCTCGCCTTCGCCTCAAACGCGTGGGTGATGCCCGACGCGTCCTCCGTTGGGGCGCTGGGGATGTCGATTTGCTCGACAGCCGGCTGAGCGCAGCCCCCAGCCCGGCCCTGGTTGCCCCGCCTCCTCCTCCGATGGCGAGGGAGAGGATGGGGCTAGCTCGAAAGTTGTCCTTCCCCCACGCGGGAAAGACGTCGTCGATTCCGCCGCCGGCGGGCGGGCTGTCCGCCACCATTGTCGCTGTCGCGCGGCGGTGGAAGGAGTATCATGTCGTAGTTGCCGTCGAAAGACATGAACTCGAGGCTCCCGAAACGGAGCACCGTCCTGGGTTGAAGGGGTCGTTGGAGACTGCCCATCTGGAGCTTGACGGGAATCCGCTCGTCAACACGCAGCGTTCCCCTACCTGGCGCGCCAACTATCGGCGTTTCGAGACCGGGGGGTCCCCGAGCCGACGAGTGAGTGTGCCGCGTGCCCCAGCCCAGATAGGTCGAGCGCGTGGGCGAGCGCGAAGGGGGGAGAGAGCGAGAGCGAGGTGGCCGGAGCCGGGTCGTGAGGGAGTCGGAGATCCCGCGGCCTTCGTGTTCGTCCCGCGCCCAGGTCGGGTGCGCTTGCAGTAGGGGGTTACAAGCGTCCGCGCGGGTGAGGGGAGCGAGCGGCCCCAAGAGAGCGCCTGCCCCTGCCCTTCGTTCCCGCGAGGCCAACCTTCTCTAAGAAGGCCCTGGTCCCTCCTTTTATAGGAGTAAGGAAAGGATCCAGGTGTACAAATGGGGGTGTAGCAAGGCGCTACGTGTCTAGCGGGGGAGAGCTAGTGCCCTAAGTACATGCCAAGGTGGCAGCCGGAGAGATCTTGGCACCCAGCTAGAGTGGCGTCGTGGCTGTCGGAGAAGCAATGGAGCCTGGCGGAGGGACAGCTGTCGGAGTGGTTGGGCCCTTGCTGACGTCCCCCTGCTTCCGTAAGGGAGCTGAGAGCCGCCGTCGTCATGGATCCAGCGGGGCGCCATCATTGCCTATCTGGCGGAGCCAGCCAGATGGGACGTCGGTCCTGTTCTCTGCGGCCCGAGTCGGCTCGGGGTAGGGTGATGATGGCGCTTCCTGTCGACGTGGCGGACTCGTGCCCTAGGTCGGGCGACGTGGAGGCTCCTCTGAAGCCGAGGTCGAGTCTGTCCTGCATGGCCGAGGCCGAGCCCGAGCTCCTGGGTCGGGCGAGGCGGAGGTCGTTCGGCAGAGGCCAGGGTGGAGTCCGAGCCCTGGGTCGGGCGAAGCGGAGTTCGTCGTCTTCCGGGGCCTTAGCCCGAGTCTGAGCCCTGGGTCGGGCGGAGCGGAGTTCGCCGTCTTCCGGGGCCTTAGCCCGAGTCCGAGCCCTGGGTCGGGCGGAGCGGAGTTCGCTGTCTTTCGGGGCCCTAGCCCGAGTCCGAGCCCTGGGTCGGGCGGAGCGGAGTTCGCCATCTTCCGGGGCCTTAGCCCGAGTCCGAGCCCTGGGTCGGGCGGAGCGGAGTTCGCCGTCTTCCGGGGCCTTAGCCCGAGTCCGAGCCCTGGGTCGGGCGGAGCGGAGTTCGCCGTCTTCCGGGGCCTTAGCCCGAGTCCGAGCCCTGGGTCGGGCGGAGCTTCCTATGGCGTTTTTGGCAAAGCCTGGCCGCTCGTCGGTCTCACTCTTTGCGTTAAATGCCCCGGGGACTTGGTCGGTCGGCGCGGTGATTTAGTCAGGGTTGCTTCTTAATGAAGGCAAGGCCTCGGGCGAGCCGGAGATGCGTCTGCCGTGAAAGAGGAGGCCTCGGGCGAGACGGAAACACCTCAGGGTCGGCTGCCCTTGCCCAAGGCTAGGCTCGGGCGTGGCGTGATCGAGTCGCTCGTATGGACTGATCCCTGACTTAATCAAACCCATCAGGCCTCTGCAGCTTTATGCTGATGGGGGTTACCAGCTGAGAATTAGGCGTCTTGAGGGTACCCCTAATTATGGTCTCCGACAAATATGTCAACCGCTGAGGGGGCCCCGGGCGAGACGGAGATCCTCCGGGGTCGGCTGCCCTTGTCCGAGGCTAGGCTCGGGTGAGGTGGGATCGCGTCCTTCGAACGGACCGATCCTTAATCTAATCGCACCCATCAGGCCTTTGCAGCTTTATGCTGATGGGGGTTACCAGCTGAGATTTAGGAACCTCGGGGGTACCCGTAATTATGGTCCCCGACAGGCGCGGAGCCCGAGTGCTCCGGGGCGGCTGTCGAACCCTTCCGAGGGGCCAACCTTCGAACCCCTGATCAGTAATGGGCGTGGAGCCCGACTGCTCTAGGGCGGTTGCTGGACCCCATAGGGCGGAACCTTCGAACCCCTGATCAATAGGAGGGCTCGGGGGCCCATTTCCTTCGCGGAGAAGGATCCTTTTCGAAATATCCCGTTTCCCGGTCCCTGTGGCAAGAGAGAGAGAGAGAGAGGAGAAACGGAAAAGGATATGAATTTAAATAACACAGCACACCTTTTTTGACGTGGTCATTATGACGGAGGTGAAACGTCGCCTACTTCGCCTGCCAAAGGTGTCGCCTGCTCTGCCAAGGAGTTAATGCGACAGGACGGGCGATTCGCGGGGCGTCTGTGGCGCGTGCGCGAACCGTTCAAGGAACGGAGCACGGGCGCGTCGTCTTTACGCCGTGGGAGAGGGCTCCCCTGCCGCTTCAGGGAAGGATGCGAGCCTGGGGGTGATTTGGCCGCTGCTTCCGCCCGTCTGTTGCAGCAGTTATTACCGGTCCACTTTTGACCACATCAACTGCCGCGCCACTCCCCACGGCTGACTGACCCATGATCGTTGCATTTAATTGGCACTATTGGGTCACGCGCGGGGTTGCCTCGAGTCGCGGCACTGGTTCCGCAGTCGAGAAGACGCAACATTGGTGCAGGTGGCGGTGCGGTTCCCTTGCACGTAGTGACTGTCACGCCGGTTACATGATATGTGGGACCGAGCCTCCGCGCCGGTCCACCGGATGTGATGAAGCCGAAAGGGTGCATAACCGTGGTGCGGTCGTATGCTCCCTGCATGGCGGCTCGCCCTTTCGTCCGCTGGTTTCGGCGAGGATGAGGGAACGTTTATAACCGTAGGGCGGTTACATGCTTCGTGTGCAGCGGTTAGCCTCCTTCGCGTTTCGGGTCAACTCTCATCACGTGTGGGACCCAGCCCCCGTGTCGTGAGGTGGGAACCCTGGAGCACGTCAGTGGAGACTTTGCCCGTGACACTTAGGGGCGCGAGTGAGGAGATCCGCCTATAAAAGGAGATCGATCCCCCGGGCAGTAGCCATGCCTTCACACTCTTCTCTTGTACCGCTCCCTTCCACCTTCTGAGCCCCCAAATGGGCCGTAGTTGTGTGGCTTTTTCCTTGCTGTTGTTTGAGAAGCGCATCCTCATGGGGGTTAGTGCTTTCCAGTCGTCGCTCGGCTTCAAAGATTTTCGTCATGCAGCCCGACTGTAGTCCCTCACCAATGGTCATCCGTAGGGATGATCACCAGCCTTGTGGTGGGGAGAAGCAAGCTGGGCTACGGCCTCCGCCCCGCCCTCAGCTTCAAGGATGTTCATCATCCGGGCTGGGGGGAGGGTGCACCAAGTCGGGCTCTGCCTCTCGCGTGGGCTGGTGACCCGCTTCTTCCTCCAGCATCCGGAGGGAAGGGCATCCTCCAGCCCTGCGGAGGTGACGTCCTCCAGCCATGCGGGGAAGGCGAACTGCTGCTACCTGGCCAGGGTGCAGCTGTCCGTCCTCCACCCGGGCTGCGGTCGTGCCGCGCGCGGGTCGGCTTTGTCCAGGTCCTCCTTACGCCGTCGGCTGCACCGAGGGGTCGCACAACACGTCGTACGCCGCAAGGGTGGTACTCGTGTTCTGGGACGGTCTCGGTGAGGACGGGAGTGAGGACCTGCCGGTACGCTTTGGGGCGGCCGCCGTTCGCCGGCGCTGTGTTGGTGGGCAGGTGGCCGCTGTCGTCGGTGCTGAAGTGGTGGTCGCCATAGGTGAGGCTTCCTCATGCACAAGCGGTTGTCTTTGCCGACGAGACCGTTAGCGCCACCTACGCTCCAGACCTCCGGCTCTTTGGCTTTAATGGCTGGTTCTCGTCCTCCATGATGGACGTGAGCGAAAGCCTTTCAGCAGTAGCGTTTGCCCTGAAGCCATCGCTGCTGCTGTCTAGCCGCCCGAGGCGGAGGTCGTTGTCGCTGCTGGTGCAGTGGTCGTCGGCGAGCTGCTCGGGGCTCGTCATCCCACAGGCCCTCTGGTGTGGAGGTTGTTCATTCCTACGGGAATGGACCCGGAGTCCTGTTTGTAATGGTACCCTTTTGAGGGCGAGATGTAATAGCTTTGAGTACTAAGACATCTGACGTAAGTCAGGACAACCGCCGAGGGCGCTGCCGACGTTTAAGTCTAGGTACCATTATCACCCCAAGCATGTGTGTTTGTTGTTTGTGGCTGCTGAGGCCTGATTATTTGGGTATTTGAGTATAAAACCGTGCTTCTTCCTTGTTTCGAGCATTAAGACTTGCCCATCGTTTGCCGAACCACTTAACTGGGCGTGAGTTACTTTTTGCGGAAGGTGACGAGTGAGGTATCCGTATCCCGGAGGCGTAGGATTTTCTCGGCTCGGTCGGCCTTGCCGTTCATGGTCTCTCTCGCCCGGTTTTGGAACCTTCAGCTGCTCTGCGATGAGCTAAAGCTGGAGGCAACGGTGGCGTGGACAGGGGCGGTGTCGGCTCGGACAGAGGCTTTTTTCGGCGCGGGAGCAGGTGACTTCCCAGGCTGAGGATATGCAGCGACGGCAGCTGGAGTTTGGCCAGATCATCCGCGAGCGGGACCAATCCTGGTGCCGAAATGCCAAAGCCGTGAGCCGGGCTAAGATCCTCAGGGGACAGCTGGCTGAGGCTACGGAGCGGCTAGCCAAGGCGTCTGCTCGTGTCGCCGTCTGAGGCTGGGCCAGATTCTGCCAAGGGTGCAAACGACACCGAGGGTCCTGCTCCTCCCCCTGCCGGTGTTTGAGCCTGCAGGAAAAGTTTGTCTAAAGTATGCATATGTTTTTTGCGGCCGCTAAGGCCCAAACATATTTAGCGTTTGGATTATCAAGCTGCGTTTTCTTTCTTCTCGTTTCGAGCATTAGGACTCGTTCGTCGGTAGCAGAATCGCTTTATCCGAGCAAGAGTTACTTTTCGCGAAAGGTGATGAGTGAGGTATCCATATCCTGGAGGCGTAGGAGTCCCTTGGCTCGGTCGACCTTGCCGTTTACATGCTCTCTCGCTCGTTTTTAGGATCCTGTTATCGGTATAGTCAAAATGCACGAAAGTCGTTTTCTACCCGAGCGTTAGGACTTGTTCGATAGCAGAACCGCTTATCCGAGCGTCATTTACTTTTTGCGGAAGGTGATGAGTGAGGTATCCGTATCCCGGAGGCATAGGAATCCCTCGGCTCGGTTGGCCTTGCCGTTCAAGGTCTCTCCGCTTGTTCTCAGGGTTTCGTTATCGATATAGTCGGAAATGCACGAAAGTTATTTTGGTAGAAAACTTTTCCGAAGAAAATTTTGACGCAGAGGGGGGGGGGGTTCCCCCCTTCTAGCCCCCGAGGGAGGGTCGGGCTTTGCTGAGGCAAGGCTGATCCTTCCTTGTTGGTTAGACTTTATTTGTGTATGTAAAGGAAGCGAGATACGTGAACGACTTGAAACATTTTAAGGGTAAAAGCTATGTAGCTATTTGATGTTCCAAGCATTGCTGTAGACCTCGCCTTGATCGTTGGCCAGCTTGTATGTCTCGGGCTTCAGAACTTTGGTGATGATGAACGTCCCCTCCCAAGGAGGAGTAAGCTTGTGGCGCCCTCGGGCATCTTGTCGCAGCCGAAGCACCAAGTCCCCCACTTGGAAGTCTCGGGGCCGAACCCTTCGGGCGTGGTAGCGTCGCAGAGACTGCTGATACCGTGCCGAGTGTAGTAAGGCCACGTCCCGAGCCTCTTCTAGCTGGTCCAAGGAATCTTCTCGGCTGGTCTGGTTGCCTCGGTCGTCGTACGCCTTTGTCCTCGGGGAACCGTATTCTAAGTCCATGGGCAGGACGGCCTCGTCCCCATAGACTAGGAAGAACGGCGAGAATCCTGTGGCCCGGCTCGACATCGCCCTCAGACCCCAGACCACTGAGGGTAGCTCTTTCATCCACCACTTGCCAAACTTGTTGAGGTTGTTGTAGATCCTCGGTTTTAGTCCCTGCAAAATCATAACGTTGGCGCGCTCCACCTCTCATTTGTCATCGGGTGAGCTACGGCGGCCCAGTCCACACGGATGTGGTGGTCCTCATAGAAGTCCAGGAACATTTTCCCGGTGAACTGCGTGCCATTGTCGGTGATGATGGAATTTGGGACTCCAAAGCGATGGATGATATTTGTGAAGAACGCCACCGCCTGCTCGGACCAGATGCTGGTTAAGGGTCGGACTTCGATCTACTTGGAGAATTTGTTGATGGCAACCAGTAGGTGCATGAAGCCCCCGGGTGCCTTCTATAAGGGACCGACGAGGTCTAGACCCTACATGGCAAACGGCCAAGTGATAGGTGTTGTCTGTAGTGCCTGAGCGGGCAGGTGCGTCTGTCTCACGTAGAACTGACACCCCCGGTAGGAGCGTACAATCGTAGTGGCGTCGGCCATCGTGGTTGGCCAGTAGAAACCTTGTCGGAAGGCGTTTCCCACGAGGGCTCTAGGTGCTTCATGGTGACCACAAGCCCCCGAGTGTATTACTTGTAACAGCTCTTGTCCTTGAGCAATGGATATGCATCGTTGGAGAATGCCGGAGGGGCTGCGGTGGTATAGCTCCTTTTTATCACCCAGTAAAACGAACGACTTGGCGCGCCGAGCCAGTCGCCAAGCTTCGGCCTTGTTGAGGGGCAGCTCTCCTCGGAGGAGATATTCCAGGTATGGGGTCTGCCAGTTCAGGACCGGTGTGACCCCATTCCGCTCCCCCTCAACGCGCAGGGCCTCACCCTCGGTGGCTGAGGGTACCTCGGGCTAGGCCGAGGCCTCCTCGGGCTCGGGCGCGTCGTTGACTTTGACGGATGGCTGATATATATCCTTAGAGAAGACGTTCAGGGGAACCGTCGTTTGCCCTGAAGCTATCTTCGCCAGCTCATCCGCGGTTTCATTGTACCATCGAGCAATATGGTTGAGTTCTAGCCCGTAGAACTTATCTTCCAAGCGTCGGACTTCGTCGCGGTAGGCCTCCATTTTTCGATCACAGCAGTGGGAGTTCCTCATGACCTGGTCAATGACGAGCTGCGAGTCGCCACAAGCATCGAGGCATCGAACCCCTAGCTCGATGGCGATGCGCAGGCCATTAACCAAGGCTTCGTACTCGGCCACGTTGTTTGACGCCGGGAAATGGAGGCGTAGTACGTAACGAACATGCTCTCCGATGGGTGAGATGAAGAGCAAGCCCGCGCTCGCTCCGGTTTTCGTCAGCGACCCGTCGAAGTACATGGTCCAAAGTTCGGGCTGTATTGGGGCCGTCGGTAACTGGGAGTCGGTCCATTCAGCTAGGAAGTCGGCCAAGACTTGAGATTTTATGGCCTTCCGAGGGGCGAATGAAAGTGTTTCGCCCATGAGTTCCACTGCCCATTTTGCTATCCTACCCGAGGCCTCACGAGACTGGATGATCTCTCCCAGGGGGAAGGATGACACCACAATCACCGGATGGGACTCGAAGTAGTGCCGCAACTTTCGCCATGTCAGAATCACTACGTAGAGCAGCTTCTGAATCTGTGGGTAGCGGACTTTGGTCTTGGATAGCACTTCGCTGGTGAAGTAGACTGGCCTCTGGACGAGCAGTGCATGCCCTTCTTCTCGTCTCTCGACTACGATCGCGGCGCTGACCACCTGCGTGGTTGCAGCTACGTAGATCAAGAGGGCTTCTCCCGCAGCGGGGGAGGCACCAAGATGGGCGCACTGGTAAGGAGTGCCTTTAAGTTTCCGAGGGCTTCCTCGGCCTCGGGGGTCCAAGTGAAGCGCTCGGCCTTCCTTAAGAGGCGGTACAGGGGCAATCCTTTTTCGCCAAGGCGTGAGATGAAGCGGCTCAGAGCCGCAGGGCATCACATGACCCTCTGTACTCCTTTTAAATCCTTGATTGGTCCTATGTTGGTGATGGCCGCGATTTTGTCCGGGTTGGGCTCGATGCCCCGCTCGGAGACGATGAATCCTAGGAGCATGCCTCGGGGGACTCCGAAGACACACTTCTAGGGATTGATTTTCTGAGAGCACCTAGAGGGGGGTGAATAGGTGATCCTGTAAAACCTTAAACTTAAAGCCACAAAAACTTGATTAAGTGTTAGCACAATAAGGCCAAGTGGCTAGATAGGAGTTCTTGCAAGACACAACAACCACAAAAGGATCAACACAGATAGACACAGTGGTTTATCCCGTGGTTCGGCCAAGTACAAAACTTGCCTATTTCCACGTTGTGGCGTCCCAACGGACGAGGGTTGCAATCAACCCCTCTCAAGTGGTCCAAAGACCCACTTGAATACCACGGTGTTTTGCTTTGCTTTACTATATCCCGCTTGCAAGGAATCTCCACAACTTGGAGTCTCTCGCCCTTACACTTTGATGTTCACAAAGAAGCACGGAGTAAGGGAGGGATGAGCAACGCACACAAGACATAAAATCAGAGTGACAACATGCACACAAGTCGCAACAAGAGCTCACAACACAACCCGACGAGTTCACAACTCAAATAGAGCTCTAGTTGCTCTCACAAAGAATCAAATGCGCGGAATCGAAGTCTTGGTGCTTATGAATGCTTAGAGTATGCTTGGTGTACTCCTCCATGCGCCTAGGGGTCCCTTTTATAGCCCCAAGGCGGCTAGGAGCCATTGAGAGCATTCCAGGAAGGCAATTCTTGCCTTCAGTCGCCTAGCGCACCGGACAGTCCGGTGCACCACCGGACACTGTCCGGTGCGGATTTCTTTCCTTCTTTGGCGAAGCCGACCGTTGCAGATTTAGAGCCGTTGGCACACCGGACACTGTCCGGTGCACACCGGACAGTCCAATGCCCCCTTCTAGCCGTTGGCTCGGCCACAGGTCCCGCGTGGATCGCGCGGCCGACCGTTGGCCTGGCCGGTCGTTAGCTCACCGGACAGTCCGGTGCACCACCGGACAGTCCGGTGAATTATAGTCGTACGCCGTTAATCATCTCCCGAGAGCGACGAGTTCGCCTGTGAATGGCTCACCGGATAGTCCGGTGCACCACCGGACAGTCCGGTGATTTATAGCCGTACACCGCCGTCGAAGTCCTGAGAGCAGCAAGTTCGCCAGAGCCAGCCTGGCGCACCGGACACTGTCCGGTGCACCACCGGACAGTCCGGTGCACCCAGACTGAGCAGACTTTGGCTGAACAAAGCCATCTCTTTTCCAATTTGATTTCTCCTGTTTCCAGCACTTAGACACAATACATTAGTTCTCAAAACAATGTACTAAGTATAGAAACATACCTTTTGACTTGATTTGCACTTTGTCCATCAATTGGCATAGATTTACACTTAAGCACTTGTGTTGGCACTCAATCACCAAAATACTTAGAAATGGCCCAAGGACACATTTCCCTTTCAATCTCCCCCTTTTTGGTGATTTATGCCAACACAACAAAAAGCAACTAAAAGAAGTGCAACATCAATACAAATGAGAACTCAAAATTGTTTTGATTCAAATTTGGCATATATGGATCACTCTTTGCCACCACTTGGTTTTGTTTTTGCAAATCAACCTCAATCTCTTATCTCTAATTCAAACACAATTGTAGAGACATAAAGAGAGTTGTTCCAAGAGAAATTGATCAAAGATTTCAAAAAGTCCCCCCTTTTCCCATAATCAACCATTCTCCCCACAAGAGGCCAACTTTTGACAAGAGAGACAATAAGAGAGTTTTGACAAACCAAAAGCTCTATTCTACTATCTTCAAAATTTCTCAAGTGGTAGCTTATCCATTTCTTGCTTTGGCCTTATTTTCTCCCCCTTTGGCATCAAGCACCAAAACGGGATCAATCTTGGCCCTTTAACCCCATTGCCTCACCAAAATCTTCAAATAAGAGTACAAAGGCAATAAGGATATTGAGATGAACTTGGAATAAGTTACCCTCTCATCGGAGTGCAGTGGAAGTCTTTCATGGTCCAAGTCCACCTTTTCCCTTTCAAACCTCCTTTGAGACTAAATTAAGAAAACTCAAGCACATGGTTAGTCTCAAAGGGTCAAGTTGTAGCACGTCTCCCCCTAAACATGTGCATCACTTGCAAATGGACTTGTCAGGTCCGGGGAGTGCTTGTACAACTTGAGCACCATAAGTAAACAACAAAATGCATAAGGAACATGATCAAGGCATAAACACATGTATGCTATAAATCAATCCAAGTTCCGCGAATCTAAGACATTTAGCTCACTACGCAGCCTGCAAAAGGTCTTCTCATCTAGAGGCTTGGTAAAGATATCAGCTAGCTGGTTCTCGGTGCTAATATAGAACACTTCGATATCTCCCTTTTGCTGGTGGTCTCTCAAAAAGTGATGCCGGATGTCAATGTGCTTTGTGCGGCTGTGCTCAACAGGATTTTCTGCTATGCGGATAGCACTCTCATTGTCACATAGGAGTGGGACTTTGCTCAGATTGTAGCCAAAGTCCCGGAGGGTTTGCTTCATCCAAAGTAGTTGCGCGCAACACTGTCCTGCGGCAACGTACTCGGCCTCAGCGGTGGATAGGGCAACGGAAGTTTGTTTCTTAGAGTTCCATGACACCAGGGACCTTCCTAAGAATTGGCACGTCCCCGATGTACTCTACCTATCGACCTTACATCCAGCATAGTCGGAGTCTGAGTATCCAATCAAATCAAAGGTAGACCCCTTTGGATACCAGATCCCGAAGCAAGGCATAGCGACTAAATATCTAAGGATTCGCTTCATGGCCACAAGGTGACACTCCCTTGGATCAGATTGAAATCTAGCACACATGCATATGCTAAGCATAATATCCGGTCTACTAGCACATAAATAAAGTAAAGACCCTATCATTGATCGGTATGCCTTTTGATCAACGGACTTACCTCCTTTGTTGAGGTCGGTGTGTCCGTCGGTTCCCATTGGAGTCTTTGCGGGCTTGGTGTCCTTCATCCCAAACCGCTTTAGCAAGTCTTGTGTATACTTCGTTTGGGAGATGAAGGTGCCATCCTTGAGTTGCTTCAGTTGGAACCCAAGGAAGTAGTTCAACTCGCCCATCATTGACATCTCGAATTTCTGAGTCATCACCCTGCTAAACTCTTCACAAGACTTTTGGTTAGTAGAACCAAATATTATGTCATCGACATAAATTTGGCACACAAATAAGTCACCATCACAAGTCTTAGTGAATAAAGTTGGATCGTCTTTCTCAACCTTGAAAGCATTAGCAATTAAAAAGTCTCTAAGGCATTCATACCATGCTCTTGGGGCTTGCTTAAGTCCATAGAGCGCCTTAGAGAGCTTACACACGTGGTCGGGGTACCGTTCATCCTCGAAGCCAGGGGGTTGCTCCACGTACACCTCCTCCTTGATTGGCCCGTTGAGGAAAGCGCTCTTCACATCCATTTGGAACAACCTGAAAGAATGGTGAGCTGCATATGCTAGCAATATACGAATAGACTCTAGCCTAGCCACAGGAGCAAAAGTCTCCTCAAAGTCCAAACCTGCGACTTGGGCATAACCTTTTGCCACAAGTCGAGCCTTGTTCCTCGTCACCACCCCGTGCTCGTCTTGTTTGTTGCGGAACACCCACTTGGTTCCCACAACATTTTGCTTGGGACGCGGCACCAGTGTCCAAACTTCATTTCTCTTGAAATTATTGAGCTCTTCCTGCATGGCCAACACTCAGTCCGGATCTAGCAAGGCCTCTTCTACCCTGAAAGGCTCAATAGAAGAGACAAAGGAGTAATGCTCACAAAAATTAACTAATCTTGAATGAGTAGTTACTCCCTTGCTAATGTCACCCAAAATTTGGTCGATGGGATGATTCCTTTGAATCGTCGCTCGAACTTGGGTTGGAGGGGCCTGAAGTGCTTCTTTTTCTTCAACTTGGACATCCTGTGCTCCCCCTTGATCACATGCCTCCTCTTGATGAACCTATTCATCGTCTTGAGTTGGGGGATGCACCATTGTTGAGGAAGACGGTTGATCTTGCTCCTCGAGTTCCTGTGGTCGCACATCGCCAATCGCCATGGTGCGTATCGTGGCCGCTGGAACATCTCCTTCATCTACATCATCAAGATCAACAACTTGCTCTCTTGGAGAGCCATTAGTCTCATCAAATACAATGTCGCTAGAGACTTCAACCAAACCCAATGATTTGTTGAAGATCCTATACGCCTTTGTATTTGAGTCATAACCTAACAAAAACCCTTCTACAGCTTTGGGAGCAAACTTAGAATTTCTACCTTTCGTCACTAGAATATAGCAATTGCTCCCAAATACACGAAAGTAAGACACATTGGGTTTGTTATCGGTTAGAAGCTCATACGAAGTCTTCTTGAGGAGGCGGTGAAGGTAGACCCGGTTGATGGCGTGGCAAGCCGTGTTCACGGCTTCCGACCAAAATCGCTCTGGGGTCTTGAACTCTCCAAGCATCATCCTCGCCATGTCTATGAGCGTCCTGTTTTTCCTCTCTACCACACCATTTTGCTGTGGTGTGTAGGGAGCGGAGAACTCATGCTTGATCCCTTCCTCCTCAAGGTACTCCTCCACTTGAAGGTTTTTGAACTCGGACCCGTTGTCGTTCCTTATCTTCTTCACCTTGAGCTCAAACTCATTTTGAGCTCTCCTAAGGAAGCGCTTGAGGGTCCCATGGGTTTCAGATTTATCCTGCAAAAAGAATACCCAAGTGAAGCGGGAAAAATCATCAACTATAATAAGACCATACTTACTTCCTCCTATGCTTAGATAGGCGACGGGTCCGAAGAGGTCCATATGAAGCATCTCCAAAGGTCTTGATGTGGTCATCACATTTTTGGGATGATGAGAGCTTCCCACTAGTTTACCTGCTTGACAAGCTGCACAAGGTCTATCTTTTTAGAAATGCACATTTGTTAGACCTATCACGTGTTCTCCCTTTAGAAGCTTGTGAAGGTTCTTCATACCCACATGTGCTAAACGGCGATGCCACAGCCAGCCCATGCAAGTCTTAGCAATTAAGCATGCATCTAGACCAGCCTCCTCTTTTGCAAAATCAACTAAATAAAGTTTGTCGTCTAGTACACCCTTAAAAGCTAGTGAACCATCACATCTTCTAAAGACAGACACATCTACATTTGTGAATAAACAATTATATCCCATATTGCATAATTTACTAACGGACAACAAATTATATCCAAGTGACTCAACTAAAAACACATTAGAAATAGAGTGCTCGAATGAAATAGCAATCTTCCCTAACCCTTTCACCTTGCCTTGGTTCCCATCACCGAATATGATTGAATCTTGGGAATCCTTGTTCTTGACGTAAGAGGTGAACATCTTCTTCTCCCCCGTCATGTGGTTTGTGCATCCGTTGTCGATAATCCAGCTTGAACCCCCGGATGCATAAACCTGCAAGGCAAATTTAGGCTTGGGTTTTAGGTACCCAACTCTTGTTGGGTCCTACAAGGTTAGTCACAATGGTCTTAGGGACCCAAATGCAAGTTTTATCTCCCTTGCATCTTGCCCCTAATTTCCTAGCAATTACCTTCTTATCCTTTCTACAAATAGCAAAAGAAGCATTGCAAGTATGAAAAATTGTAGAAGGTTCATTAATTACTTTCCTAGGAACATGAACAATATTCTTTCTAGGCACATGATGAATATTTTTCCTAGGCATATCTCTATTATGCACAACATGGGAACTAGAAGCAATCATAGCATATGAATCATAAGCACAGGTCCTATACGCATTTCTAGAAAATTTTCTAACACCATAAATGAAAGCATGGTTCTTTTGAACACTATTAGTCATAGATGCCTTCCCTTTCTCCTTGGCGGGAATGGAAGCTTTATGACTAGTTAAGTTCTTGGCTTCCCTCTTGAAGCCAAGCCCATCCTTAATTGAGGGGTGTCTACCAATCGTGTAGGCATCCCTCGCAAATTTTAGTTTATCAAATTCATTTTTGCTAGTCTTAAGTTGGGTATTAAGACTAGCCACTTCATCATTTAACTTTTCAATAGACACTAGGTGTTCACTATAAGCATCAACATTAAAATCTTTACACCTAGTGCAAATCACAACATGTTCTACACAAGAGTTAGATCTATATGCTACTTCTAGTTTAGCATTTAAATCATTGTTAACATCTTTTAAACTAGAAATTGTCTCATGGCAAGTAGATATTTCACAAGAAAGCATTTCATTCCTTTTAACTTCTAAAGCATGAGATTTTTGTGCCTCTACAAATTTATCATGTTCTTCATACAAAAGATCCTCTTGTTTTTCTAAAAGTCTATCCTTTTCATTCAAGGCATCAATCAATTCATTAATCTTATCTATTTTAGTTCTATCCAATCCCTTGAACAAGCTAGAGTAATCTATTTCATCATCATCACTAGACTCATCATCACTTGAAGAAGCATAAGTGGTATTGTTTCGAGTACATACCTTCTTCTCCTTCGCCATAAGGCATGTGTGACGCTCGTTGGGGAAGAGGGCCGATTTGTTGAAGGCGGTGGCGGCGAGTCCTTCGTTGTCGGAGTCGGACGACGAACAATCCGAGTCCCACTCCTTGCCAAGGTGTGCCTCACCCTTAGCCTTCTTGTAAGCTTTCTTCTTTTCCCTCTTGTTCCCTTGTTCCTGGTCACTATCATTATCGGGACAATTAGCAATAAAATGACCAATCTTACCACATTTGAAGCATGAGCGCTTCCCCTTTGTCTTGTTCCTTTTGGGATGCTCCTTGCGTCCCTTTAGCGCCGTCTTGAAGCGCTTAATGATGAGGGCCATCTCTTCCTCATTTAGCCCCGCCGCCTCAACTTGCGCCACCTTGCTAGGTAGCGCCTCCTTGCTCCTCGTTGCCTTGAGAGCAATAGTTTGAGGCTCTTGGATTGGTCCATTTAATGCATCGTCGACGTATCTTGCCTCCTTGATCATCATCCGCCCACTTACAAACTTTCCAAGGATCTTCTCGGGCGTCATCTTCGTGTGCCTAGGATTCTCACGAATATTGTTCACAAGATGTGGATCAAGGACGGTAAAGGACCTTAGCATTAGACGGACGACGTCATGGTCCGTCCATCGCGTGCTTCCATAGCTCCTTATTTTGTTGATGAGGGTCTTGAGCCGGTTGTACGTTTGGGTTGGCTCCTCGCCTCTGATCATTACGAATCTCCCAAGTTCGCCTTCCACCAATTCCATCTTGGTGAGCATGGTGACGTCGTTCCCCTCATGTGAGATCTTGAGGGTGTCCCAGATCTGCTTGGCGTTATCCAAGCCGCTCACCTTATTGTACTCTTCCCTGCACAAAGATGCTAAAAGGACAGTAGTAGCTTGTGCATTTCTATGGATTTGTTCATTTATAAACATGGGGCTATCCGAGCTATCAAATTTCATTCCACTCTCTACAATCTCCCATATGCTTAGATGGAGAGAGAACAAGTGACTACGCATTTTGTGACTCCAAAATCCATAGTCCTCCCCATCAAAGTGTGGAGGTTTGCCAAGAGGAATGGAAAGCAAATGTGTATTTGAACTATGCGAGATACGAGAATAATCGAAAGAGAAGTTTGAATTAATCGTCTTCCTTTTCTCGTAGCCGTTGTCGTCGTCCTTTTAGGAAGAGGAAGATTCATCGCTGTCGTAGTAGATTATCTCCTTGATGCGCCTTGTCTTCTTCTTCTTCCCGTCTTTTCTTTTGTGGCCCAAGCCCGAGTCGGTAGGCTTGTCATCTTTCGGCTCGTTGACGAAGGACTCCTTCTCCTTATCATTGATCACAATTCCCTTCCCCTTAGGATCCATCTCTTCGGGCGATTAGTCCCTTTCTTGAAGAGAACGACTCCGATACCAATTGAGAGCACCTAGAGGGGGGGCGAATAGGTGATCCCGTAAAACCTTAAACTTAAAGCCACAAAAACTTGATTAAGTGTTAGCACAATAAGGCCAAGTGGCTAGATAGGAGTTCTTGCAAGACACAACAACCACAAAAGGATCAACACAGATAGACACAGTGGTTTATCCCGTGGTTCGGCCAAGTACAAAACTTGCCTACTTCCACGTTGTGGCGTCCCAATGGACGAGGGTTGAAATCAACCCCTCTCAAGCGGTCCAAAGACCCACTTGAATACCACGTTGTTTTGCTTTGCTTTACTATATCCCGCTTGCGAGGAATCTCCACAACTTGGAGTCTCTCGCCCTTACACTTTGATGTTCACAAAGAAGCACGAAGTAAGGGAGGGATGAGCAACGCACACAAGACACAAAATCAGAGTGACAACACGCACACAAGTCACAACAAGAGCTCACAACACAACCCGATGAGTTCACAACTCAAATAGAGCTCTAGTTGCTCTCACAAAGAATCAAATGCGCGGAATCAAAGTCTTGGTGCTTATGAATGCTTAGAGTATGCTTGGTGTACTCCTCCATATGCCTAGGGGTCCCTTTTATAGCCCCAAGGCAGCTAGGAGCCGTTGAGAGCATTCTAGGAAGGCAATTCTTGCCTTCAGTCGCCTGGCGCACCGGACAGTCTGGTGCACCACCGGACACTGTCCGGTGCGGATTTCTTTCCTTCTTTGGCGAAGCCGACCGTTGCAGATTCAGAGCCGTTGTCACACCGGACACTGTCCGGTGCACACCGGACAGTCCTGTGCCCCCTTCTAGCCGTTGGCTCGGCCACATGTCCCGCGTGGATCACGCGGCCGACCGTTGGCCCAGCCGGCCGTTGGCTCACCAGACAGTCCGGTGCACCACCGGACAGTCCGGTGAATTATAGCCATCGCCGTTAATCATCTTCCGAGAGCGACGAGTTCGCCTGTGAATGGCTCACCGGACAGTCCGGTGCACCACCGGACAGTCCGGTGATTTATAGCCGTACACCACCGTCGAAGTCCCGAGAGTAGCAAGTTCGCTAGAGCCAGCCTGGCGCACTGGACACTGTCCGGTGCACCACCGGACAGTCCGGTGCACCCAGACTGAGCAGACTTTGGCTGAACAAAGCCATCTCTTTTCCAATTTGATTTCTCCTGTTTCCAGCACTTAGACACAATGCATTAGTTCTCAAAACAATGTACTAAGTCTAGAAACATACCTTTTGACTTGATTTGCACTTTGTCCATCAATTGGCATAGATTTACACTTAAGCACTTGTGTTGGCACTCAATCACCAAAATACTTAGAAATGGCCCAAGAACACATTTCCCTTTCAGTTTCACGCCTTTCGCTCTCAGACACTTGAATGTCATCTCAAGGTCAGAGAGGAGGTCGGAGGCTTTCTTTGTCTTGACCACGATGTCATCGATGTAAGCCTCGACCGTTCTGCCGATGTGCTCTCCAAACACATGGTTCATGCACCTCTGGTAGGTGGCACCTGCATTCCTCAAGCCAAATGGCATTGTAGTATAACAATACATGCCAAAAGGTGTGATAAAAGAAGTCGCGAGCTGGTCGGACTCTTTCATCTTGATTTGGTGATAGCCTGAATAGGCATCGAGGAAAGATAGGGCTTCGCACCCAGCGGTGGAGTCCACAATTTGATCGATGTGGGGCAGAGGGTAGGGAACCTTCGGACATGCTTTGTTTAGACCAGTGTAGTCTATGCACATCCTCCATTTCCCACCCTTTTTCTTTACAAGCACAGGGTTAGCTAACCATTCGGGATGGAATACCTCTTTGATGAACCCTACAGACAGTAGCTTGTGGACCTCGTCGCCTATGGCCCTGCGCTTTTCTTCATCAAAACGACGCAGGGACTGCTTCACGGGTCGGGCTCCAACTTTGATGTCCAGTGAGTGCTCGGTGACATCCCTTGGTATGTCTGGCATGTCCGAGGGACTCCACGCAAAAACTTCAGCGTTTGCGCGAAGAAAGTCGATGAGCACTGCTTCCTATTTGGGGTCGATCTCGGAGCCGACCCGGACTTTCTTGCTGGCGTCGTTGCTGGGGTAGAGAGGGATGGACTTAACCGCCTTAGCTGGTTTGATGTTGCCGGCGTGCCGCTTCGCGTCGGGCACCTCCTTGGAGAGGCGTTTCAGGTCGGCGATGAGGGCCTTGGACTCGGTGAGAGCCTCAACATACTCCACGCATTCCATGTCGCATTCATACGTGTGGCGGTACGTGGATCCGACGGTGATGATCCCGTTGGGGCCTGGCATCTTAAGCTTGAGGTAGGTGTAGTTGGGGATGACCATGAACTTGGCGTAGCACGGTCTCCCCAACACTGCGTGGTAGGTCCCTCGGAACCCAACTACCTCGAAGGTGAGGGTTTCCTTTTGGAAGTTGGAAGGAGTTCTGAAGCAGACTGGTAAGTCAATCCGCCCAAGGGGCAGGATACGCTTCCCGGGTGCGATCCCGTGGAAGGGCGCCGCACCGGCCCGGACCTCGGACTGATCAACCCCCAAGAGTTCCAGGGTCTCGGCGTAGATGATGTTAAGGCTGCTGCCTCCGTCCATGAGGACCTTGGTGAGCCTGACGTTGCCGATGATCGGATCAACGACGAGCGGGTACCTCCCTGGGCTCGGCACGAAGTCGAGGTGGTCGCCTCGGTCGAAGGTGATAGGCTTGTCGGACCAGTCTAGGTAGACTGGCGCTACCACCTTCACCGAGCAGACCTCCCGACGCTCTTGCTTGTGGTGCCGAGCTAAGGCGTTCGCCAGCTGCCCGCCGAAGATCATAAAGCAGTTATGGACCTCCGGGAACTCCTTTTCCTTGTCGCCCTCCTTCTTGTTGTTGCCTTGACCCTTGCCATCTTCTGCGGGGGGCCCAGCCTTATGGAAGTAGCGCCGAAGGATGACACATTCTTCAAGGGTGTGCTTGACGGGACCCTGGTGATAAGGGCACGGCTCCTTGAGCATCTTGTCGAACGCGCCGGCCCCCTCAGGAGGCTTCCGAGGGTTCCTGTGCTCGACAACAGCGACGAGATTCACGTTAGCGGCATTGCGCTTTGCTTGCGCCTTCTTCCTGGTCTTCTTCTTCGCGCTACACGGGGCGGACGCCTCGGGGGCGTCTTCGTTCGGCTCTCCCTGAGGCTGCTTGTCTTTTCGGAAGATGGCTTCGACCGCCTCCTGACCCAAGGCGAACTTTGTGGCGACATCCATCAATTCGCTCGCCTTGGTGGGAGTCTTGCGCCCTAGTTTGCTCACCAGGTCTCAGCAAGTGGTGCCAGTGAGGAAAGCCCCGATGACATCCGAGTCGGTAATGTTGGGTAGCTCGGTGCGCTGCTTCGAAAACCGCCGGATGTACTCTCGGAGGGATTCCCCTGGCTGCTGGCGGCAGCTTCGGAGATCCCATGAGTTCCCAGGGCGCACGAATGTGCCTTGGAAATTTCCCGCGAAAGCTTTGACCAGGTCGTCCCAGTCGGAGATCTGCGTAGGGGGCAGGTGCTCCAGCCAGGCCCGGGCAGCGTCGGAGAGGAAAAGGGGAAGATTGCGGATGATGAGGTTGTCGTCGTCTGCTCCTCCCAACTAGCATGCCAGCCGGTAGTCCGCGAGCCACAACTCCGGCCTCGTCTCCCCCGAGTACTTGGTAATGGTAGTCGGGGCTCAGAAACGGGCGGGGAACGACGCTTGTCGTATGGCCCAGCTGAAGACTCGCGGACCAGGTGGCTCAGGCGAGGGACTCCAATCCTCCTCACTGTCGTAGCGTCCCCCACGCCTGGGGTGGAAGCCTTGGCGCTCCTTCTCCTCGAGGCAGAGTCGATGGTCGCGATGGTGTTGCTCATCGCTGAGGCGATCCCAGGCGGTAGGTGTCTCATCCCGCGTGCGCTCGAGGTGGACCGAGGCCTCCCGCATGCGCCGGGAGGACGCCGTGTGATGCTCCGAGGGGTCAGCTCGCCTGCGGGAGACAGAGCTCTCGGCTCATTGAACTGCGGCACCTTCCAGGAGATTCTTGAGTTCGCCCTGGATACGCCGTCCCTCGGTAGTGGATGGCTCCAGCATGGTTCGAAGTAGCATCGCCGCTGCAGCTAGGTCCTGGGCGGACCCGCTGATGGCCGAGGGCAACACTGCCCTGGTATTGTCAACGATACAACGATGGACGTCCCGGGCCCAATGACGGGCTCCTCTGGCGAGTGCTCGGCCTGCCCACTCCTGCTCGATGTTCTGTCGGAGCTACACAAGTCAGCCTGCTTCCTCGTCGACCTTGGCCTGCATCTCGCGGATTTGCTCGAGCTGTGTGTCCTGACCCCCCCCCCCCCCCGCAGGGACTGGGACCACAGCTAGCTCCCGCGGGATGTCAACGCGAGATGCGGGCCCAGGGGGATCGCCAACCTCCGGCATGCCGAGATGGTTGCCTTCGTCGTTATCTCCCTGATCGACGTGGAAACATTCGCGACTCGGGCCATAACCCTCGTCGTCAAGGCCGTGGCCATCGTCAGAGCGACCGGAGAAGTAGTGGTCACATGCGGTCATGAGGTCCCGCATGGCACTGGGATCATTGAGGCCAGAGAAATCCCAACCGAAGTCGGGGTCGTCCTCTTCCTCGGAACTCGCCGGTCCGGAGGTTGAGACGGCTGTCAGTCGGTCCCAGGATGACCACATATGGTACCCCAGAAGGTCTAGATACGCCCTTGCGAAAGCGCTCACCGAAGCGGGTCGCTAGGTGGATCGAAGCTGAATCAAAAGGGAATAAGGTGGAATACGGACGGTACCTCTTGGTCGATGGACGGTGGTGAAGTCGCGTCGGGGACAGACTGTACCATTATCGCAGGTACGAGGCTAATGCCCAGCAGGTCCTCTGCGAGGGTGCTGGCATCATCAGTCCGCTGGGGGCTGGCATGCTGTGGGAAAGTGAAAGGGAAATAGGCTTACACCTTTTCCTAATTGATTTTGGTGGTTGAATTGCCCAACACAAATAATTGGACTAACTAGTTTGCTCTAGATTATAAGTTTTACAGGTGCCAAAGGTTCACAATAGACCAATAAAAAGATCAAGAAAGGGTTCAAACAAAGAGAGCCAAAGACAACCGAAGTGTGCCCTGGACTGGCGCACCGGACAGTCCGGTGTGCCACCGGACAGTGTCCGGTGCACCAGGGAACTCGACGCTGAACTCCTCACCTTCGGGAAAATCAGAGGGCGCTCCGCTATAATTCGCTGGACCGTTCGGTGACACACCAGACTGTCCGATGTGCCAGTGGAGCAACGGCTACTTGAAGCGCAATGGTCGACTGCAACGCATTTAATGCGCGCCTGCGCGCGCAGAGGTCAGAGCACGCGCAGTTGGCGCACCGGACAGTCTATAGGACCTGTCCGGTGCACCACCGTACAGCCCAGAGGCCCCACAAGTCAGAGCTCCAACGGTCGAACCCCAACGGCTGGCTGACGTGGCTGGCGCACCGGACAGTGTCCGGTGGCACACCGGACTGTCCGGTGCGCCATACGACAGCAGACTTCCAACGGCCACATTTTGGTGGTTGGAGCTATAAATACCCCAACCACCCTACATTCAATGGTATCCAAGTTTCCAACATTCTACACATTACAAGAGCTATAGCATTCAATACAAGACACACCAAAGAGATCAAATCCTCTCCCAAGTCTAGTTCAATTCCAATCAATAGTGACTAGTGAGAGAGTGACTTGTGTTCATTTGAGCTCTTGCGCTTGGATTGCTTCTTTTCTTTCTCATTCTTTCTTGTGACAAACTCAATTGTAACCGAGGAAAGAGACACCAATTGTGTGGTGGTCCTTGCGGGGACTTAGTGCCCCGAGTGATTGAGAAGAGAAGCTCACTCGGTCTAAGTGACCGTTTGAGAGACGAAAAGGGTTGAAAGAGACCCGGTCTTTGTGACCACCTCAACGGGGAGTAGGTTTGCAAGAACCGAACCTCGGTAAAACAAATCCTTGTGTCTCACTCTTTATTTGCTTGCGATTTGTTTTTCCACCCTCTCTCTCGGACTCGTTTATATTTCTAACGCTAACCCGGCTTGTAGTTGTGATTAACTTTGTAAATTTCAGTTTCGCCCTATTCACCCCCTCTCTAGGCGACTTTCAGGAAGCGACGCTCGTTGTTATCCCAGGCGCGAGGACAACGCCCGATTGAAAGGGAATTAGGCTTACACCTAGTTCCTAAATAATTTTGGTGGTTGAATTGCCCAACACAAATGTTGGACTAACTAGTTTGCTCTAGTGTATAAGCTATACAGGTGCAAAAGGTTCACACTCATCAAATAAAAAGGTCAAGTTTTGGATTCAACAAAGGAGCAAAGAGGCAACCGAAGGCCCTCTGGTCTGGAGGCACCGGACTGTCCGGTGTACACCGGACAGTGTCCGGTGCACCACCAGAGGACTCCAACTCGAACTTGCCACCTTCGGGAATTTCTCAGGCCGCTTCGCTATAATTCACCGGACTGTCCGGTGCTCCAAGGGAGTGCGGCCTCAGGAACTTGCCAGCCTCGGGTTCGCGCAGCAGTCGCTCCGCTATAATTCACCGGACATGTCCGGTGTGCACCGGACTGTCCGGTGTAACCGGAGCAACGGCTATTTTCGGCGCCAACGGCTACCTGCGGCGCATTTAATGCGCGCTCTGCGCGCGCAGACGTCAGGCGCGCCCATACCGGCGCACCGGACACTGAACAGTTGATGTCCGGTGACATCCAGGCGGGCCTAGAAGTCAGCAGCTCCAACGGTCAGAATCCAACGGCACTGATGACGTGGCGAGGGCACCGGACATGTCCGGTGTGCACCGGACTGTCCGGTGCGCCATCGACAGACAGCCTCCACCAACGGTCAAGTTTGGTGGTTGGGGCTATAAATACCCCAACCACCCCACCATTCATAGAATCCAAGTTTTCCAACTTCCAACTACTATACAAGAGCTAGCATTCATTGCAAAGCACACCAAAAGAGATCAAATCCTCTCCCAACTCCACACAAATCCCTAGTGACTAGAGAGAGTGATTTGTTGTGTTCATTTGAGCTCTTGTGCTTGGATCGCTTCTTTTTCTTTGGCATTCTTTCTTTTGATCAAACACTCACTTGTAATTGAGGCAAGAGACACCAATTGTGTGGTGGTCCTTGCGGGAAGTTTGATTCCCAAGTGATTTGAGAAAGAGAAGCTCACTCGGTCCGAGGGACCGTTTGAGAGAGGGAAGGGTTGAAAGAGACCCGGCCTTTGTGGCCTCCTCAACGGGGAGTAGGTTTGAGAGAACCGAACCTCGGTAAAACAAATCCGCGTGTCTCACTTCATTATTCACTTGCGACTTGTTTTGCACCTTCTCTCGCGGACTCAACTATATTTCTAACTGAAAGGGAAATGTGCCCTTGGGCCATTTCTAAGTATTTTGGTGATTGAGTGCCAACACAAGTGCTTAAATGTGATTTTATGTCCATGGATGAACAAGGTGCAAATCATGAAGTAAAGGTATGTTTCTAAGCTTAGTACATTGGTTTTGTGTACTAATATACTTGTCTAAGTGTTAGAAACAGAAAGAAGAAGAAAAGAAAAGAGGAGAAAAAGACTTGGCTGTGTACAGCCAAGACTCAGCTCGGTCTGGCACACCGGACTGTCCGGTGTGCACCGGACAGTGTCCGGTGCGCCAGGCTGACTCGGCGCGAAGTGCCTGCTCTCGGGAATTCGCCGACGGCGTACGGCTAAAATTCACCGGACTGTCCGGTGAGCCAACGGTCGGCCGCGCAATCTGCGCGGGACACGTGGCCGAGCCAACGGTCGGAAGGGGGCACCGGACTGTCCGGTGTGCACCGGACATGTCCGGTGCGCCAACGGCTCCCAGATCTGCAACGGTCGGCAACGGTCGGCAGCGCTGTTTAAGGAAAGAAATCGGGCACCGGACAGTGTCCGGTGTACACCGGACTGTCCGGTGCACCCGACGACAGAAGGCAAGAATAGCCTTCCAGATTTGCTCTCAACGGCTCCTAGCTGCCTTGGGGCTATAAAAGGGGCCCCTAGGCGCATGGAGGACACATCCAAGCAACCTTAGAGCATTCTTGATCATCCACACTCATTCTTTGCGCATTCGTTTGTGATTCTAAGTGATTCGAGCTCTGTTCTAGTGAGAACTTTGAGATAGTCATTTGAGCTCGATTCTTGGCCGTGTGTGTGCGCATTTTGCTGTGGATTTGTGTGTGTTGCTTCTCTCCCTTACTCTGTGCTTCTTTGTGATCATATACTTGTAAGGGCAAGAGACTCCAATTTGTGGAGATTCCTTGCAAACGGGATATTGAAAGGCAAAGCAAAACACCGTGGTATTCAAGTTGGTCTTTGGACCGCTTGAGAGGGGTTGATTGCAACCCTCGTCCGTTGGGACGCCACAACGTGGAGTAGGCAAGCGTTGGTCTTGGCCGAACCACGGGATAAACCACTGTGTCATCTCTGTGTTTGATCTCTTGTGGTATTGTGTTTTGTTGGAGACTCCTCTCTAGCCACTTGGTGATTATTGTACTAACACTTAACGAGTTTTTGTGGCTTAAGTTTTAAAGTTTCACAGGATCACCTATTCACCCCCCCCCTCTAGGTGCTCTCAATTGGTATCAGAGCCGTTCTCTTCACAAAAGGGACTAACCGCCCGAAGAGATGGATCCTAAGGGGAAGGGAATTGTGATCAACGACAAAGAGAAGGAATCCTTCGTCAACGAGCCGAAGGACGACAAGCCTACCGACTCCGGCTCGGGCCATAGACGGAAGGAAGGGAAGAAGAAGAAGACGAGGCGCATCAAAGAGATCATCTACTACGACGATAGTGATGAATCTACTTCTTCCCAAAAGGACGACGACAACGACTACAAAAAGACTGTCAATTCGAACTTTTCATTTGATTATTCTCGTATTCAACATAGTTCGAATTCGCATTTGCTTTCCATTCCTCTTGGCAAACCTCCACACTTCAATGGGGAGGACTACGGATTTTGGAGTCACAAAATGCGTAGTCACTTATTCTCTCTCCATCCAAGCATATGGGAGATTGTAGAGAATGGAATGAAATTTGATAGCTCGGATAGCCCTTTGCTTATAAATGAACAGATCCACAGAAATGCACAAGCTACTACTGTTCTCTTAGCATCCTTGTGCAGGGAAGAGTACAACAAGGTGAGCGGCTTGGACAATGCCAAGCAAATATGGGACACCCTCAAGATCTCTCACGAGGGGAACGACATCACCATGCTCACCAAGATGGAGTTGGTGGAGGGCGAGCTTGGACGATTCGCCATGATAAGGGGAGAGGAGCCAACTCAAACGTACAACCGGCTCAAGACCCTTATCAACAAAATAAGGAGCTACGGAAGCACGCGATGGACGGACCACGACGTCGTCCGCCTAATGCTAAGGTCCTTTACCGTTCTTGATCCTCATCTCGTGAACAATATTCGTGAGAATCCCAGGTACACGATGATGACGCCCGAGGAAGTACTTGGAAAATTCGTAAGCGGGCGGATGATGATCAAGGAGGCAAGATACGTCGACGAAGCGTTGAACGGTCCAATCCACGAGCTTCAACCCATTGCTCTCAAGGCAACAAGGAGCAAGGAGTCGCTACCTAGCAAGGTGGCGCAATTTGAGGCGGCCGGGCTCAATGATGAAGAGATGGCTCTCATCATCAAGAGATTCAAGACGGCGCTAAATGGTCGCAAGGGGCAGACAAGCAAGACCAAGACAAAGGGGAAGCGCTCATGCTTCAAATGTGGTAAGGTTGGTCATTTTATTGCTAACTGTCCCGAAAATGATAGTGACCAGGAGCAAGGGAAAAACGGGAAGAGAGAGAACAAGAAAGTTTACAAGAAGGCCAAAGGTGAAGCACACCTTGGAAAGGAGTGGGACTCGGATTGCTCTTCGTCCGACTCCGACGACGAAGGACTCGCCGCCGCTGCCTTCAACAAAACGGCTCTTTTCCCCCACGAGCATCACACTTGCCTCATGGCAAGGGAGAAGAAGGTAATCACTAGTAATGCTAATACTTATGATTCTTCTAGTGATGATGAGTCTAGTGAGGATGAAATAGATTATTCTGGTTTATTCAAGGGATTGGATAGAACTAAGATAGCTAAGATTAATGAATTGATTGATGCTTTGAATGAAAAGGATAGAATCTTAGAAAAACAAGAAGATCTTTTATATGAAGAGCATGATAATTTTGTTAGTGCACAAAATTCACTTGCTCTAGAAGTTAAAAGAAATGGAATTCTTTCTTGTGAACTTTCTACTTGTAATGAAACCATTTCTTCTTTAAAAGGTGAAATTAATGTTTTAACCGCTAAACTAGAAGTAGCAAGTAACTCTTGTGTTGAAAATGTTACAATTTGCACTAGGTGTAAGGATTTTGATGTTAATGCTTGTAGTGAACACCTAGTTTCAATTTCAAAACTTAATGATGAATTGGCTAGTCTTAATGCTCAACTTAAGACTAGCAAGAGTGAAGTTGATAAAATAAAATTTGCAAGGGATGCCTACACGGTTGGTAGACACCCCTCAATTAAGGATGGTCTTGGCTTCAAGAGAGAGGCCAAGAACTTAACAAGCCATAAGGCTCCCATCTTCGTCAAGGAGAAAGGGAAGGCCCCTATGGCTAGTAGTGCTAAAAAGAACCATGCTTTCTTATACCATGATAGGAGACATGCTAGAAATGCTTATAATGATTTTGATTCACATGTTTATGATTCTCATGCCATGTTTGCTTCTAGTTCTTCCTATAAGCATGATAGAGATATGTGTAGGAGAAATGTTGTGCATATGCCTAGGAGAAATTTTGCTCATGTTCCTAGAAAAGTTGTGAACAAACCTTCTACCATTTATTATGCTTGCAATGCTCTCTTTGCTATTTGTAGAAAGGGTAAGAAGGTAATTGCTAGGAAGTTAGGGGCAAGATGCAAGGGAGATAAAACTTGCATTTGGGTCCCTAAGGATATATGTGCTAACCTTGTAGGACCCAACATGAGTTGGGTACCTAAGACCCAAGCCTAAATTTGCCTTGCAGGTTTATGCATCCGGGGGTTCAAGCTGGATTATCGACAGCGGATGCACAAACCATATGACGGGGGAGAAGAAGATGTTCACCTCCTACGTCAAAAATAAGGATTCCCAAGATTCAATTATATTCGGTGATGGGAATCAAGGCAAGGTAAAAGGGTTAGGTAAAATTGCAATTTCTAATGAGCACTCAATATCAAATGTATTTTTAGTTGAGTCTCTTGGTTACAATTTGCTATCTGTTAGTCAACTATGCAATATGGGATATAATTGTCTTTTTACTAATGTAGATGTGTCTGTCTTTAGAAGATGTGATGGTTCACTAGCTTTTAAGGGTGTACTAGACGGCAAGCTTTACTTAGTTGATTTTGCAAAAGAAGAGGCCGGTCTAGATGCGTGCTTAATGGCTAAGACTTGCATGGGCTGGCTGTGGCATCGCCGCTTAGCACATGTGGGGATGAAGAACCTCCACAAGCTTCTAAAGGGAGAACACGTGATAGGTCTAACAAATGTTTACTTCGAAAAGGATAGACCTTGTGCAGCTTGTCAAGCAGGTAAACAAGTGGGAGGAGCACATCACAGCAAGAATGTGATGACCACGTCAAGACCTCTGGAGCTGCTGCATATGGACCTCTTTGGACCCGTCGCCTATCTGAGCATAGGAGGAAGTAAGTATGGTCTAGTTATTGTTGATGACTTTTCCCGCTTCACTTGGGTGTTCTTTTTGCAGGATAAGTCTGAAACCCAAGGGACCCTCAAGCGCTTCCTCAGGAGAGCTCAAAATGAGTTTGAGCTCAAGGTGAAGAAGATAAGGAGTGACAACGGGTCCGAGTTCAAGAACCTTCAAGTGGAGGAGTTCCTTGAGGAGGAAGGGATCAAGCACGAGTTCTCCGCTCCCTACACACCACAGCAAAATGGTGTGGTAGAGAGGAAGAACAGGACGCTGATCGATATGGCAAGGACGATGCTTGGAGAGTTCAAGACCCCCGAGTGCTTTTGGTCGGAAGCCGTGAACACGGCTTGCCACGCCATCAACAGGGTCTACCTTCATCGCCTCCTCAAGAAGACTTCGTACGAGCTTCTAACCGGTAACAAACCCAATGTATCTTACTTTCGTGTATTTGGGAGCAAATGCTACATTCTAGTGAAGAAGGGTAGAAATTCTAAGTTTGCTCCCAAAGCTGTAGAAGGGTTTTTATTAGGTTATGATTCAAATACAAAGGCGTATAGGGTCTTCAACAAATCATCGGGTTTGGTTGAAGTCTCTAGCGACGTTGTATTTGATGAGACTAATGGCTCTCCAAGAGAGCAAGTTGTTGATTGTGATGATGTAGATGAAGAAGATGTTCCGACGGCCGCTATACGAACCATGGCGATTGGAGAAGTGCGGCCACAGGAACAAGATGAACGAGATCAACCTTCTTCCTCAACAACGGTGCATCCCCCAACTCAAGACGATGAACAGGTTCATCAAAAGGAGGCGTGTGATCAAGGGGGAGCACAAGATAATCACGAGATGGAGGAAGAAGCGCAACCGGCACCTCCAACCCAAGTTCGAGCGGTGATTCAAAGGGATCATCCCGTCGACCAAATTTTGGGTGACATTAGCAAGGGAGTAACTACTCGATCTCGACTAGTTAATTTTTGTGAACATTACTCTTTTGTCTCTTCTATTGAGCCTTTCAGGGTAGAGGAGGCCTTGCTAGATCCGGATTGGGTGTTGGCCATGCAGGAGGAACTTAACAACTTCAAGCGCAATGAAGTTTGGACGCTGGTGCCTCGTCCCAAGCAAAACGTTGTGGGAACCAAGTGGGTGTTCCGCAACAAACAAGACGAGCACGGAGTGGTGACAAGGAACAAGGCTCGACTTGTGGCAAAAGGTTATGCCCAAGTCGCAGGTTTGGACTTTGAGGAGACCTTTGCTCCTGTGGCTAGGCTAGAGTCCATTCGTATCTTGCTAGCGTATGCTACTCACCATTCTTTCAGGTTGTACCAAATGGATGTGAAGAGCGCTTTCCTCAACGGGCCAATAAAGGAGGAGGTGTACGTGGAGCAACCCCCTGGCTTCGAGGATGAACGGTACCCCGACCACGTGTGTAAGCTATCTAAGGCGCTCTATGGACTTAAGTAAGCCCCAAGAGCATGGTATGAATGCCTTAGAGATTTTTTAATTGCTAATGCGTTCAAGGTTGGGAAAGCCGATCCAACTCTTTTTACTAAGACTTGCGATGGTGATCTTTTTGTGTGCCAAATTTATGTCGACGACATAATATTTGGTTCTACTAACCAAAAGTCTTGTGAAGAGTTTAGCAGGGTGATGACGCAGAAATTCGAGATGTCGATGATGGGCGAGTTGACCTACTTTCTTGGATTTCAAGTGAAGCAACTCAAGGACGGCACCTTCATCTCCCAAACGAAGTACACGCAAGATTTGCTAAAGAGGTTTGGGATGAAGGACGCAAAGCCCGCAAAGACGCCGATGGGAACCGACGGACACACCGACCTCAACAAAGGAGCTAAGTCCGTTGATCAAAAAGCATACCGGTCAATGATAGGGTCTTTACTTTATTTATGTGCTAGTAGACCGGATATTATGCTTAGCGTATGCATGTGTGCCAGATTTCAATCCGATCCTAAGGAATGTCACTTAGTGGCGGTGAAGCGAATTCTTAGATATTTGGTTGCTACGCCTTGCTTCGGGATCTGGTATCCAAAGGGGTCTAACTTTGACTTGATTGGGTACTCAGATTCCGACTATGCTGGATGTAAGGTCGATAGGAAGAGTACATCGGGGACGTGCCAATTCTTAGGAAGGTCCCTGGTGTCATGGAACTCTAAGAAACAAACCTCCGTTGCCCTATCCACCGCTGAGGCCGAGTACGTTGCCGCAGGACAGTGTTGTGCGCAACTACTTTGGATGAGGCAAACCCTCAGGGACTTTGGCTACAATCTGAGCAAAGTCCCACTCCTATGTGACAATGAGAGTGCTATCCGAATAGCGGAAAATCCTGTTGAGCACAGCCGCACAAAGCACATTGACATCCGGCATCACTTTTTGAGAGACCACCAGCAAAAGGGGGATATCGAAGTGTTTCATGTTAGCACCGAGAACCAGCTAGCCGATATCTTTACCAAGCCTTTAGATGAGAAGACCTTTTGCAGGTTGCGTAGTGAGCTCAATATCTTAGATTCGCGGAACTTGGATTGAAATGTAGCATACATGTGTTTATGCCTTTGACTATGTTCATTCTGCATTTTGTTGCTTATTATGGTGCTCAAGTTGTACAAACACTCCCTGGACCTCACAAGTCTGTTGCAAAGTGATGCACAGTTTTAGGGGGAGATGTGTTACAACTTGACCCTTTGAGACTAACCATATGCTTGAGTTTGCTTGTTTTAGTCTCAAAGGAGAATTGAAAGGGAAAATGTGGACTTGGACCATGAAAGACTTCCACTGCACTCCGATGAGAGGGTAACCTATTCCAAGTTCATCTAAAGAACTCTTATTGCCATTTGCTCTTAATTGAAGATTTTGGTGAGGCAATAGGGTTATAGGGCCAAGATTGATCCCGTTTTGGTGCTTGATGCCAAAGGGGGAGAAAATAAAGGCCAAAGCAATAAATGGATCAGCTACCACTTGAGAAATTTGAAAAATAATAGAGTAGAGCTTTTGGTTGTCAAAACTCTTTTATTGTCTCTTTTGGCTTCTTGTGGGGAGAAGTAGTAATTATGGGAAAAAGGGGGAGTTTTTGACATCTTTGATCAATCTCTCTTGGAATGACTCTCTTTATGCTTCAACATGTGTGTTTGACTTAGAGATAGAGATTCGAGTTTGATTTGCAAAAACAAACCAAGTGGTGGCATAGAGTGATCCATATATGTCAAAAACTCCCCCTAAATAATTTGAGTTTGTTATTTGAAGTGTTTTTGTACTTGTTCTACTTGCTTTATGTTGTGTTGGCATAAATCACCAAAAAGGGGGAGATTGAAAGGGAAATGTGCCCTTGGGCCATTTCTAAGTATTTTGGTGATTGAGTGCCAACACAAGTGCTTAAATGTGATTTTATGTCCATGGATGAACAAGGTGCAAATCATGAAGTAAAGGTATGTTTCTAAGCTTAGTACATTGGTTTTGTGTACTAATATACTTGTCTAAGTGTTAGAAACAGAAAGAAGAAGAAAAGAAAAGAGGAGAAAAAGACTTGGCTGTGTACAGCCAAGACTCAGCTCGGTCTGGCACACCGGACTGTCCGGTGTGCACCGGACAGTGTCCGGTGCGCCAGGCTGACTCGGCGCGAAGTGCCTGCTCTCGGGAATTCGCCGACGGCGTACGGCTAAAATTCACCGGACTGTCCGGTGAGCCAACGGTCGGCCGCGCAATCTGCGCGGGACACGTGGCCGAGCCAACGGTCGGAAGGGGGCACCGGACTGTCCGGTGTGCACCGGACATGTCCGGTGCGCCAACGGCTCCCAGATCTGCAACGGTCGGCAACGGTCGGCAGCGCTGTTTAAGGAAAGAAATCGGGCACCGGACAGTGTCCGGTGTACACCGGACTGTCCGGTGCACCCGACGACAGAAGGCAAGAATAGCCTTCCAGATTTGCTCTCAACGGCTCCTAGCTGCCTTGGGGCTATAAAAGGGGCCCCTAGGCGCATGGAGGACACATCCAAGCAACCTTAGAGCATTCTTGATCATCCACACTCATTCTTTGCGCATTCGTTTGTGATTCTAAGTGATTCGAGCTCTGTTCTAGTGAGAACTTTGAGATAGTCATTTGAGCTCGATTCTTGGTCGTGTGTGTGCGCATTTTGCTGTGGATTTGTGTGTGTTGCTTCTCTCCCTTACTCTGTGCTTCTTTGTGATCATATACTTGTAAGGGCAAGAGACTCCAATTTGTGGAGATTCCTTGCAAACGGGATATTGAAAGGCAAAGCAAAACACCGTGGTATTCAAGTTGGTCTTTGGACCGCTTGAGAGGGGTTGATTGCAACCCTCGTCCGTTGGGACGCCACAACGTGGAGTAGGCAAGCGTTGGTCTTGGCCGAACCACGGGATAAACCACTGTGTCATCTCTGTGTTTGATCTCTTGTGGTATTGTGTTTTGTTGGAGACTCCTCTCTAGCCACTTGGTGATTATTGTACTAACACTTAACGAGTTTTTGTGGCTTAAGTTTTAAAGTTTCACAGGATCACCTATTCACCCCCCCCCCCCCTCTAGGTGCTCTCACTAACGCTAACCCGGCTTGTAGTTGTGATTATTTTTGTGATTTTCAGTTTCGCCCTATTCACCCCCCCCCCCTCTAGGCGACTTTCAATTGGTATCAGAGCCCGGTGCTTCATTAGAGCCTAACCGCTCGAAGTGATGTCGGGAGATCACACCAAGAGGGAGATGGAGACCGGCGACAACAAGCCCACTACTAGCCAAGGGAGCACTTCATCGGAAGAGTCCCGCACCAAGAGAAGGGAGAAGAAGAAAAACTCCTCCAAGCGGAAGGAGAAAAGATCTTCCTCTTCTCACCACAAGGAGAAGAAGGAAAAATCTTCTTCTCACAAGCCGCATCGGAGTGGGGACAAGCACAAGAGGATGAGGAAGGTGGTCTACTACGAGACCGACACTTCATCAACATCCACCTCCGACTCTGATGCACCGTCCGTAACTTCTAAGCGCCAAGAGCGCAAGAAGTTTAGTAAGATCCCCTTACACTATCCCCGTACACCTAGACATACTCCATTACTTTCCGTTCCATTAGGCAAACCGCCAACTTTTGACGGCGAAGATTATGCTAGGTGGAGTGATTTAATGAAATTTCATCTAACCTCACTCCACAAAAGTATATGGAATGTTGTTGAGTTTGGAGCACAGGTACCATCAATAGGGGATGAGGATTATGACACGGACGAAGTTGCCCAAATCGAGCACTACAACTCCCAAGCCGCAACCATTCTCCTTGCCTCTCTAAGCAAGGAGGAATACAACAAAGTGCAAGGGTTGAAGAACGCAAAGGAGATTTGGGACTTACTCAAGACGGCGCACGAAGGTGATGAACTCACCAAGATCACCAAACGGGAAACGATCGAGGGGGAGCTCGGTCGCTTCCGTCTTCGCCAAGGGGAGGAGCCACAAGATATGTACAACCGGCTCAAGACCTTGGTGAACCAAGTGCGCAACCTCGGGAGCAAAAAGTGGGATGACCACGAGGTGGTTAAGGTTATTTTAAGAGCTCTTATTTTCCTTAACCCCACTCAAGTTCAATTAATTCGTGGTAATCCTAGATATCCACTAATGACCCCCGAGGAAGTTATCGGGAATTTTGTGAGTTTTGAATGCATGATTAAGGGCTCAAAGAAGATCAACGAGCTTGATGAACCTTCCACATCCGAGGCGCAACCGGTGGCCTTCAAGGCAACGGAGGAGAAGAAGGAAGAGTCTACACCAAGTAGACAACCAATTGACGCCTCCAAGCTCGACAATGAGGAGATGGCCTTAATCATCAAAAGCTTTCGGCAAATCCTCAAGCAACGGAAGGGGAAGGACTACAAATCCCGTTCCAAGAAGGTTTGCTACAAGTGTGGTAAGCCCGGTCATTTTATTGCAAAATGTCCTATGTCTAGTGACAGTGACAGGGGCGACGACAAGAAGGGAAAGAGGAGAGAAAAGAAGAAGTATTACAAGAAGAAGGGCGGCAATGCCCATGTTTGTCGGGAATGGGACTCCGACGAGAGCTCCACCGAGTCCTCCTCCGACGAGGACGCCGCCAACATCGCCGTCACCAAGGGACTCCTCTTCCCCAACGTCGGCCACAAGTGCCTCATGGCAAAGGACGGCAAAAAGAAGGTAAAATCAAGGTCCTCCACTAAATATGAAACATCTAGTGATGAGGATGATGATAAAAATGAGGAGGATAACTTGCGCGTTCTTTTTGCTAGCCTTAACATGGAACAAAAAGAAAAATTGAATGAGCTAATTAGTGCCATCCATGAAAAGGATGATCTCTTGGACTCCCAAGAGGACTTCCTAATCAAGGAAAATAAGAAACATGTTAAGGTTAAAAATGCTTATGCTCTAGAGGTAGAAAAATGTAACAAATTATCTAGTGAGCTAAGCACCTGCCATGACACTATTGCCAACCATAGAAATGAAAATGCCAAATTAATTACTAAGGTTGACTCTCATGTTTGTATTGATTCAATTCCCAATCTTAGAAATGATAATGATGATTTGCTTGCTAGGATTGATGAATTGAATGTTTCTATTGCTAGCCTTAGAAATGAGAATGAGAAATTAATTGCTAAGGCTAAAGAATTAGATGTTTGCAATGTTACAATTTCCGACCTTAGAACTAAGAATGATATGTTGCATGCTAAGGTTGTAGAACTAAAATCTTGCAAACCCTCTACTTCTAATGTTGAGCATGTTTCTATTTGTACTAGATGTAGAGATGTTGATATCAATGCTATTCATGATCACATGGCTTTAATTAAACAACAAAATGATCATATAGCATTATTAGACGCTAAAATTGCCGAGCATAACTTAGAAAATGAAAAGTTCAAATTTGCTAGAAGTATGCTCTATAATGGGAGACGCCCTGGCATCAAGGATGGCATTGGCTTCCAAAGGGGAGACAATGTCAAACTTAATGCTCCTCCTAAGAACTTGTCTAACTTTGTTAAGGGCAAGGCTCCCATGCCTCAGGATAACGAGGGTTACATTTTGTACCCTACCGGCTATCCTGAGAGCAAAATTAGGAAAACTCATTCTAGGAAGTCTCACTCTAGCCCTAATCATGCTTTTATGTATAAGGGTGAGACATCTAGTTCTAGGCAACCAACCCGTGCTAAGTTGCCTAGAAAGAAAACTCCTAATGCATCAAATGATCATAGCATTTCATTTAAAACTTTTGATGCATCTTATGTCTTGACTAACAAATCCGGCAAGGTAGTTGCCAAGATTGTTGGGGGCAAACACAAGGGCTCCAAGACTTGTGTTTGGGTACCCAAAGTTCTTGTTTCTAATGCCAAAGGACCCAAAACTGTTTGGGTACCTAAAGTCAAGAACTAAAATTGTTTTGTAGGTTTATGCATCCGGGGGCTCAAGTTGGATACTCGACAGCGGGTGCACAAACCACATGACAGGGGAGAAAAGGATGTTCTCCTCATATGAAAAAAACCAAGATCCCCAACGAGCTATCACATTCGGGGATGGAAATCAAGGTTTGGTCAAAGGATTGGGTAAAATTGCTATATCACCTGACCATACTATTTCCAATGTTTTTCTTGTAGAGTCTTTAGATTACAATTTGCTTTCCGTATCCCAATTATGTCAAATGGGCTACAACTGTCTATTTACTGATATAGGTGTTACTGTCTTTAGAAGAAGTGATGATTCAATAGCATTCAAGGGAGTGTTAGAGGGTCAGCTGTACTTGGTAGATTTTGATAGAGCTGAACTCGACACTTGCTTGGTTGCTAAGACTAACTTGGGTTGGCTCTGGCACCGCCGACTAGCCCATGTTGGAATGAAGAATCTTCACAAGCTTCTAAAGGGAGAACACATTTTAGGACTAACCAATGTTCATTTTGAGAAAGACAGGATTTGTAGCGCATGCCAAGCCGGGAAGCAAGTTGGCACTCATCATCCACACAAGAACATCATGACTAGTGACAGGCCACTGGAGCTCCTACACATGGACCTATTCGGCCCGATCGCTTACATAAGCATCGGCGGGAGTAAGTACTGTCTAGTTATTGTGGATGATTATTCTCGCTTCACTTGGGTGTTCTTTTTGCAGGACAAATCTCATACCCAAGAGACCTTAAAGGGATTCTTGAGACAGGCTCAAAATGAGTTCGGCTTAAGGATCAAGAAAATTAGAAGCGACAATGGGACGGAGTTCAAGAACTCTCAAATCGAAGGTTTCCTTGAGGAGGAGGGCATCAAGCATGAGTTCTCTTCTCCCTACACTCCACAACAAAATGGTGTAGTGGAGAGGAAGAATCGAACTCTATTGGACATGGCAAGAACCATGCTTGATGAATATAAGACATCGGATCGGTTTTGGGCCGAAGCGGTCAACACCGCTTGCTACGCCATCAACCGGTTATATCTTCACCGAATCCTCAAGAAGACATCCTATGAACTCCTAACCGGTAAAAAGCCCAATATTTCATATTTTAGAGTTTTTGGTAGCAAATGTTTTATTCTTGTCAAAAGAGGTAGAAAATCTAAATTTGCTCCTAAAACTGTAGAAGGCTTTTTACTAGGATATGACTCAAACACAAGGGCATATAGAGTCTTTAACAAGTCCTCAGGACTTGTTGAAGTTTCTTGTGACGTTGTGTTTGATGAGACTAACGGCTCTCAAGTAGAGCAAGTTGATCTTGATGAGATAGGTGAAGAACAGGCTCCATGCATAGCGCTAAGGAACATGTCCATTGGGGATGTGTGTCCTAAGGAATCCGAAGAGCCTCCACATACACAAGATCAACCATCCTCCTCCATGCAAGCATCTCCACCAACTCAAGTTGAGGATAAGGCTCAAGATATTGAACAAGAAGATCAAGAAGATGAGCCACCTCAAAATGACGACAACGATCAAGGGGGAGATGCAAATGATGAAGACAAGGAGGATGAACAACCAAGGCCGCCACACCCAAGAGTCCACCAAGCAATACAACGAGATCACCCCGTCGACACCATCCTCGGCGACATTCATAAGGGGGTAACTACTTGATCTCGTGTTGCACATTTTTGTGAACATTACTCTTTTGTTTCCTCTATTGAGCCACACAGGGTAGAGGAAGCACTTCAAGATTCGGATTGGGTGATGGCGATGCAAGAGGAGCTCAACAATTTCACAAGGAACGAGGTATGGCACTTAGTTCCACGTCCTAACCAAAATGTTGTAGGAACCAAGTGGGTCTTCCGCAACAAGCAAGACGAGCATGGTGTGGTGACAAGGAACAAAGCTCGACTCGTGGCCAAGGGTTATTCACAAGTCGAAGGTTTGGATTTTGGTGAAACCTATGCACCCGTAGCTAGGCTTGAGTCAATTCGCATATTATTGGCCTATGCTACTTACCATGGCTTCAAGCTTTATCAAATGGACGTGAAGAGTGCCTTCCTCAATGGACCAATCAAGGAGGAGGTCTATGTTGAGCAACCTCCCGGCTTTGAAGACAGTGAGTACCCTAACCATGTTTATAGGCTCTCTAAGGCGCTTTATGGGCTCAAGCAAGCCCCAAGAGCATGGTATGAATGCCTTAGAGATTTCCTTATTGCAAATGGCTTCAAAGTCGGCAAAGCCGATCCTACTTTGTTCACCAAAACACTTGATAATGATTTGTTTGTATGCCAAATTTATGTTGATGATATTATATTTGGGTCTACTAACAAATCTACATGTGAGGAATTTAGTAGGATCATGACACAGAAATTCGAGATGTCTATGATGGGGGAGTTGAAATATTTCTTAGGATTTCAAGTCAAGCAACTCCAAGAGGGCACTTTCATTAGCCAAACGAAGTATACTCAAGACATTCTAAGCAAGTTTGGAATGAAGGATGCCAAGCCCATCAAGACTCCCATGGGAACAAATGGGCATCTCGACCTCGACACGGGAGGTAAGTCCGTGGATCAAAAGGTATACCGGTCAATGATTGGTTCATTGCTTTATTTATGTGCATCTCGACCGGACATTATGCTTTCCGTATGCATGTGTGCAAGATTCCAAGCCGACCCTAAGGAATCACACCTTACGGCCGTAAAACGAATCTTGAGATATTTAGCTTATACTCCTAAGTTTGGGCTTTGGTACCCTCGGGGATCCACTTTTGATTTGATTGGTTATTCGGATGCCGATTGGGCGGGGTGTAAGATTAATAGGAAGAGCACATCGGGGACTTGCCAGTTCTTGGGAAGATCCTTGGTGTCTTGGGCTTCAAAGAAGCAAAATTCTGTCGCTCTTTCTACCGCCGAAGCCGAGTATATTGCCGCAGGCCACTGTTGCGCGCAATTGCTTTGGATGAGGCAAACCCTGCGGGACTACGGTTACAAACTAACCAAAGTTCCTCTTCTATGTGATAATGAGAGTGCAATCCGCATGGCGGATAATCCCGTTGAGCATAGCCGCACTAAACACATAGCCATTCGGTATCATTTTCTTCGGGATCACCAACAAAAGGGGGATATCGAGATTTCATACATTAACACTAAAGATCAATTAGCCGATATCTTTACCAAGCCACTTGATGAACAATCTTTTACCAGACTTAGGCATGAGCTTAATATTCTTGATTCTAGGAATTTCTTTTGCTAATCTTGCACACATAGCTCATAATAATACCTTTGATCATGTCTCTTTTATATGCTATGACTAATGTGTTTTCAAGTATACTCCAAACCCAGTCATAGGTATATTGAAAGGGAATTGGAGTCTTCGGCGAAGACAAGGCTTCCACTCCACTCTACTACTCATCCTTCGCCGTCGCTCCGCATCACTCTCCATCTTTGGTATAATCTTCACTCATTTATTTTATGACCAAAGGAGGAGAAAGTACTTCAAAGGGCCTATATTTCATTCTAAGTATCCGTTTTTGGCGATTCATGCCAAAGGGGGAGAAAGTATTGGCCCAAAGCAAAAGGACCGCACCACCACCCTAATTTTAAAATTTAAAGGTTTTCAATTGAAAATTTCAAATTGGTATCTCTTTGTGTTCTAAAGGGGGAGCAAGTAGTATTTTTCAAAATTGATGTCTTAAAACCCTCTTGAACACTAAGAGGAGACTTTAATTGAGGGGGAGTTTTGTTTAGTCAAAGGGAAAACATTTTGAACAAAGGAAGAAAATTTCAAAACTTGAAAATGCCTTGCAAAATCTTATTCATTTACCTTTGACTATCTTGCAAAAGGACCTTGAAAAGAATTTACAAAAGAGTTTGCAAAAACAAAACTTTTGGTGCAAATGTGGTCCAATATGTCAAAAACAAAGAAAACAATCCATGCGCTTCATGTAAACATTTATATTGGCTCAATTCCAAGCAACCTTTGCACTTACATTATGCAAACTAGTTCAATTATGCACTTCTGTATTTGCTTTGGTTTGTGTTGGCATCAATCACCAAAAAGGGGGAGATTGAAAGGGAATTAGGCTTACACCTAGTTCCTAAATAATTTTGGTGGTTGAATTGCCCAACACAAATGTTGGACTAACTAGTTTGCTCTAGTGTATAAGCTAAACAGGTGCAAAAGGTTCACACTCATCAAATAAAAAGATCAAGTTTTGGATTCAACAAAGGAGCAAAGAGACAACCGAAGGCCCTCTGGTCTGGAGGCACCGGACTGTCCGGTGTACACCGGACAGTGTCCGGTGCGCCACCAGAGGACTCCAACTCGAACTCGCCACCTTCGGGAATTTCTCAGGCCGCTTCGCTATAATTCACCGGACTGTCCGGTGTACACCGGACAGTGTCCGGTGCTCCAAGGGAGTGCGGCCTCAGGAACTTGCCAGCCTCGGGTTCGCGCAGCAGTCGCTCCGCTATAATTCACCGGACATGTCCGGTGTGCACCGGACTGTCCGGTGTAACCGGAGCAACGGCTATTTTCGGCGCCAACGGCTACCTGCGGCGCATTTAATGCGCGCTCTGCGCACGCAGACGTCAGGCGCGCCCATACCGGCGCACCGGACACTGAATAGTTGATGTCCGGTGTGCACCGGACATCCAGGCGGGCCCAGAAGTCAGCAGCTCCAACGGTCAGAATCCAACGGCACTGATGACGTGGCGAGGGCACCGGACATGTCCGGTGTGCACCGGACTGTCCGGTGCGCCATCGACAGACAGCCTCCACCAACGGTCAAGTTTGGTGGTTGGGGCTATAAATACCCCAACCACCCCACCATTCATAGAATCCAAGTTTTCCAACTTCCAACTACTATACAAGAGCTAGCATTCATTGCAAAGCACACCAAAAGAGATCAAATCCTCTCCCAACTCCACACAAAGCCCTAGTGACTAGAGAGAGTGATTTGTTGTGTTCATTTGAGCTCTTGTGCTTGGATCGCTTCTTTTTCTTTGGCATTCTTTCTTTTGATCAAACACTCACTTGTAATTGAGGCAAGAGACACCAATTGTGTGGTGGTCCTTGCGGGAAGTTTGATTCCCAAGTGATTTGAGAAAGAGAAGCTCACTCGGTCCGAGGGACCGTTTGAGAGAGGGAAGGGTTGAAAGAGACCCGGCCTTTGTGGCCTCCTCAACGGGGAGTAGGTTTGAGAGAACCGAACCTCGGTAAAACAAATCCGCGTGTCTCACTTCATTATTCACTTGCGACTTGTTTTGCACCTTCTCTCGCAGACTCAACTATATTTCTAACGCTAACCCTGCTTGTAGTTGTGATTATTTTTGTGATTTTCAGTTTCGCCCTATTCACCCCCCCCCCCTCTAGGCGACTTTCACCGATATATCCCCCGGAGGAGTGCCGACGTCGTCGACTCGCTCCGGTTCGACAACCGATAAGGTGCCGCCTCCTATGTGGCCACGGTTGCCCCGTCTCCGTCTCCTCCGATGAGGAGGGTGGCGGGGACGACCTGGGTGTTCCTCTTCTGCTGCGGGGAGATGCCGTCGTCGAATTCGCCGCCGCCGGGCGAGCCGGTTATCGTTGTTGTCGTGCTGAGAGGGGAGGAGTACCATGTCGTAGCTGCCATCGAGGGACATAAACTCGAGACTCCCGAAGTGGAGCACCGTCCTGGGCTGAAGAGGTTGTGGAAGTCTACCCATCTGGAACTCAACGGGAAAGTGTTCGTTAACACGCAGCAGGCCCCTACCTGGCGTGCCAACTGTCGACGTTTCAGACCCGGGGGGTCCCTGGACCGACCAGCAAATTTGTCGCTGCGTGTCCCTGCCTAGATGGGTTGGTGCGAGATGGAACACAAGAGGGGAATGAGCCTTGTATTATCCTGCACCAGGGTGCTCGTAGTAGGGGTTACAAGCGTTGCGAGAGGGCGAGAGCGAGGGAGCGAGCACGAGAGAGAGAGGGTCCGGCCCTGCTCGTCTTCTCCCATCCCTTTGTCGTGCCTCTCTCCCTTCCTTGTCGTCCCCTGGACATCCCCTTTTATAGACATAAGGAGATGGCCCAGCTGTACAAATGCGGGTGTAGCTATGTGCTACGTGGCCAGCGAGGAAGTGCATGGTCGCTACGCACGTGTTAACGTGACCGTCGGAGAAGTGCATGAGCCCTGTACAAGCACAGCTGTCGGCGCTGCATGGATCCTGCTGACGTCTCCTTGCTTCCGTAGGGGGCTTGAGAACCACCAATGTCATGGACGCACGTGGGGAACCATCATTGCCTGTTACCGGGGTAAGCTAGATGGGACGCCGGTCTTGTTCCTTCATAGCCTGAGCTAGCTAGGAGTAGGGTAATGATGTATCCCTTGTGGCGTGGTCGATCTGAGCCCGAGGTCGCGCGGGGCGGCGGTTCCTCCGAGGCCGAGGCTGGGGTCGAGGCCCAGGGTCAGGCGAGGACGTGATTCTTCCCGAGGCCGAGCCCTGGGGTCGGGCGAGGCGGAGATCTCCTCCCGAGGCCGAGGCCTGAGGTCGGGCGAGGCGGAGCTTCCTATCACGCCTGAGACTGATCTTGGCTGTTGTCGGTTTCACCCGGGTGGTTGGCACAGCGACCGGAGCGGGGCGGGCGGCGCTGTTTTCCTGTCGGATCGGTTAGTGAAAGGGCGAAGTGACGGCGGTCATTTCGACCTTGCCGACTGAGGTGCGCGTGTCAGGATAAGGTGTCAGGCGATCCCAGCATTAAATGCGCATGCAATTTGGTCGGCTGGTAAGGCGATTTGGCCAAGGTCGCTTGCACGACAAGGCTTGCCTTTGGCTGAGCCGAGGGTGTGCTCACCGCCTGAGAAGACCCTCGGGCAAGACGTGAATTCATCCGGGACCACTGTTCCCACCCGAGGCCGGGCTCGGCCGAGGCGAGATCGCGTCCCTTGGTAGACGAAGCTTTGATTTTGACCCGAACTGTCAGTCTTCATGGTTTGTTCTGAAGGTTTTTACCAGCCGTGTTTAGGACTGTTGGGGGTACCCCTTATTATGGTACCCGACAAATAGGCTAGAGTTCAAATTCTTAATATATGAACTTGACATATAATAGTGCCTCTAGCAATGTCGCCTTGGTTTAAAAGCAGTAATATGGCATAGAGAGGAGAGGAGAGAAGAGAAGAGAGGAAATAAACAATATCTATTACTTTCCATATAAACTCACAAAGTTATATATATTCCAATCCAATGGAGAGATGAGGGGAGAAGAGCTACAAAAACCAACCCTATTCTGTTTCTCCTTTCAGGCCTAACCCTATGCAGCAGCATATTCATCCAAGAAACCAACAACCTGTAACATATCCCTTATTATCCTACCCATTACAAACTTGTCATTAAAATTAAATTCAGTACTGACTAATATTATCTCGATCAATCTTCAAGGACATCGAGCTCGATTATGCTATGCCACAGAGAATGGTGCATGTGGACCCTTCTTCCTTATATACATCAGGTGGTCTAAAGTTGGCTTTAACCTTTAGCCCACCTTACATTAGAGATTTGGACATCAAAAGGAAGCTAAAACATTCTAAAGCTTTTAGATCTCTAAGTTTAGAAGAGGGAGGCAAACATGCCCTAGAATATTGGAGATCGTAGCTGCTGCTATCACCAAGTAACACACTAAGATATCGAAGACCACAACTGCTGCTGTCACCGTTTAAAGTACAGGATTCAGTGGTGGTGCTTTTGCTTATACCTTAACAACTAAGATCTCAATCCATCTTAATTTGTCCAACCGAACTCTGAATGAAAAAAGGAATCGCATTTCAGGAATGATTGACGAGTTAGCACAATGCAGGTTCAGAACCTTTGGTTATTTCCAAAATAAAGACTTGCATATATGGCTATAACAATTTATACTATTAAAATGGATACTTATTGAGACCTGATAGCCACATTTAGCTAGCTTAGCAGGAGGGAGCATGCTAACTCATAATGCCTTGTAATTACTGAATACTGATGAACCAGCGGAGTCATACCTCATTGACATCCTCAAGTAGCTCTGACAAACAAATTAGGGGATATGACAAACAAATTAGGGGACACTACCTCTGCGTATCTACACAAGGGCCCAAGAGAGGTGGGGCCCGGCCATAGGAACGGAGCTCTCAGCTCCCACATCGTGCACTAGTGAATGCGAGCAGCTGGTCTGGCCTTCCAGTAATTCGATCTACATGCAGTGTGATCCAGGATTCACGTGGATAAGGATGAAATCAAGAGAGCGCTAGCTAGGATCACACGCCAATAGCACAAGGAAGGAAGGAATGAGCGAGCGAACCTTAAGGAAAACATCGCCGACGGGCTTCTTTGTGTGGCTCTCCGTCGTTGGTCGCAACTAGAGTTGGGCGTTCGGATTTACCTGATATTTCGGGTCGGGCTTTTTGAGTTTTTTATATTTTGAGCATCTAACATCTATACCCAAACCCGTACCCGTAATTTCGGGTACCCATAATTTCGGGTACGGGTTCGGGTAGTATCAAACTACCCGAAATAGTGAAACAATATTCAGCAGTAGTAGAGTAGAATATTTAATATTCAAGAGAGCAAGATTTAATATTCAACAGTGAAATAGTGAAAATATATTTAATGTTCAACAGTGAAACAATATTTGCTCTCACACAATCACATAACACGTAACAGAGTCTGAGACCCAGGAGTTGGAGACGTTCAACGACACCAGCGCAGTCAGGCCTGTCAACAGATGCAGCTCTTGTCTCTTGAGACGAGCACAGTGATGTGCTTGCGTGATGTTCTACAAATAAACTACCTTTCGTGATGTGCTTGCTGCCTGGTTGGCTGGTTGCCTACTTGCCTTGCCTGGACGGTTCTATGGGTAATTCGGGTAGATTGGGTACTTCGGGTACCGCGGGTTAATACCCGATTAGGCCCGAACTTAATTCGGGTATTTAATTTCGTTACCCGCTAGATCTGTTCGGGTAACGGGCTTCGGGCTAAACGGGTACGGGTTCGGGTATTTTGGGTAACAGGCTTTGGGCTCAGGTTTTATGCCCAGATCTAGTCGCAACCCCCGCCACCACCCTCACTCGTCGCACATCGCGCTGTGGTCACGGTCGGGGCCGCCCTTCTGTCCGGTCGACCGGTCGAGCATGGGGCGATCAAGCAGGACTCGAGGAGGAGGTAGCGGATTTATGGCGACGGATCGAGGTAGCGGGTCCGAGTGTGGGTTGTTGGCTTGTTGCACCCGTGGGCGTGGCAGGCGGGGGTGGGGGCGGGCGGAAGGATCATGAGCTAGAGGGGGAGATCATGGAGGGAGTGGGTATTTTGGAGGGAGATCGTGGGGGATTCCTTTGCGCGGGCGTCTGGGAGTGAGCGGGTGTTCCTGAGATAGCTGAGATCGACGATGAACAGGAGAGCACGGGACGGAGACGACGCTAGCAGGAAGAGCTAGAGGGCGAGGGCTCGCTGGGCAGAGAAAGCAAGGGAGACTGACCCTAAAGCCAAGCTGGGTCAGGGTACATAAGAAGCGTGCGGCCTCCTGGCAGCTACTTGGGCCGCACCAAAGAAACACAGCCCACGCGACCTATGTCGTCGTCACGGCTTGCACATTTTTATGACCATACCGGCCAGCCAACATAGCTTCTACCGGCTTATAAGCCTTCCTTCTTCAGAGAAAGCAATCATGGTCAAATGCTCCTGCCAGTGTCAAATTGAGGCAACTTTTTGCGCGAGCAGACGTGGGTCCGGTGTGTGCAAAACTAATGGTGGTTGTCACGTGGGCGTTCGTAGTCTGCAATGTGGGTCCAACGTCCGGAGTGTGTGATGGCTTGCACGATAGGAATGGCTGAATGAGAATGGGGGATTTTGTCACATGGGACCGGCGTGCCCCAAGTCAGGAGTTGCTCGACGTCCCGCGTCATAGAATGTGATGGTTTGCCAGACAGCAGCGACGGAGGAGCCATTATGGCTTAGTGTGGCATCAGCCATACCTTACTTTTAATAACTCTACTATAACATCAAAATAAGATGTGGTGTGGTGGATATGTTGTCTCTAATCTAGCAGCAGGTCTTGAGTTCAATTTATAATTGTTGCAGATTTTATTTTTTGAGTCATACCAGGGATGAGGGCAAAACAGGAAATGAAAAAAGGCAGAAAAGAAAATGGCAGTCTACTCTTACCGCCTTAATAAGCAGTAGAGATTACGTAGAGGTAATATTCTAAAATTTACCGTTTGTATCGAAACAACGCTAAAGTTTTGCAAAAATTAAACGGTTGCTAAACTTTAGTAGGAAACTAGGCCCTGAATTAGGTATCGTAAGTGACTAAACTTTAACCACTTTGAACCAAACCAGGCCTTAGTAATGAATTGGGTACAGAACTGTAAAGAACCATCCAACTTTCTTCTCACCTTCTGCTTGTTTGTCGTGTCTGTCCATGGATACGTGTTGCGGTTGCAGTGTTGGCACTTGGCAATGACAAGGTCCGCCTTCACAGTTTCTAAGCAGAACCAAAGTGTAATGGAGTGGGCCCGGGGGGTCATCATTGGGTTGGCGCGGCTCGCCATGAATGCCGAATTGCCGATCGATGCTGGAGGCCAGCCGGCAGAATGGATGCAACGTAATGGCAGCTGTAGGTTGACGATGCAGCAGAGGTAGCAGTAGCTGCGCGCGTGCCCCTACTCGTGTTTGTGTGGCGGCTAGCTACTCTAGTCTCGGTCGCACTGTAGGATTTGCCGTGCGTTGCTTTTTCTGTTCTAGCAGCAAGCCGGCCGTCCAGCTTCAGCAGCAGCTTGCTTGTCTAGTGAGAGCCCGTCGTCCAGCAAGTCAGCCTTACGTACAGGGCGGGTGCAGGCGCCGCGGAGCTAGCTCGCCCCATGCGTCGCAATTCGCAAGCAAAAAGCATGAATGGCCATATAGAACCGTCTTTATTTATCGGCCATGGCTGGCGAGTTGCAGGTAGCATGAATGGCCATGCTCATGCACGGTCAAAATCACTGCTCTCCCTCTGACGCGTGTCCTAATACAAATAAAGATACAGCGAACGGTCTTCTATGTACAATTCTGATTTTTTTTTAAATTCAAGAGATTGCATAATACAACCATAAGTCCATATATAATAAATACAAGCTAAACACAACATACAGAGTTGTGTAGAGATACACTCTTTATAAAAAAAAATCCATCTTTTAATTATTTTTGTTACTTAGCACGCTAGAGAGTATAGTTGCTAGAGAGTATAGTTGCCCAAACGGGTGACCCGACCTGATCCAGCACAGGCCCGTTAGGCCCGACACCTAATCGGGTATGTGCATGGTTCTACTGGTTAGACGCTAAGCTAACAAGTAGAACTCTAGTTTGATTGTTGTAAGCAAATATAAAATAAAATATAAATATATGTATATTATTTTTTTAAAAAATATATAATCGTGTTGGACCGGACAACACCGTGGGTCGAGGCAGTAGTCCAACCACGACTTGGCTTCATATAAGACTCGGTCCGACACTATTAAATAAGTCGTACCATCAAATACGGTCTATTTAGCTATCTATATTAGTAGAGTGTAGTGTGTAGACACCTCTCAATTCATTAGGATTACGTGCCCTTCCTGGCCCGTTTGCTCTGCTCTCTCTCCTCGTCCGTCTCTCTTTTCATCTCGTCGAGATCGAGCCATGCATGCAGAATATGCGGGTGCGTTCAACATGCTGTGTCGTGTTGACCGTGCACACACAGACACACTGTAGTTTGTAGTACTGTCTGTATCCACTATCCAGTACGGACACCGACACCCACACAGTGCCAATAAGCATGCATGCTCTCTCTCTCTCTCTCACTAGCAAGTCAGCAGTCAAGCCTGCTACTACACTCATGATTCATGACGAGAGCAAGGCAAGGCGAGGCCATGCATGCAAGGAACCGAGCGCGAGCGGCTCATCAGTGGATTTGTGCACTTGTTCATATATGTGCACATCCAGCGCAGTAAAAGAGGGCTCTGCATTGCATTGCAGCAGCCACGTGCGTCCAAGATCCAGCAGCTAGCGTCTCCATTCCTCTCCTCCGAGACGTTTGCGAGTGCTGTCGCTGCCATTGACAGACAGGGGAAGGGCAGGTTGGCGCTGTGGCGGGCAAGCCACGCCTCGCATCGCAAGCATCTGCATTGCATGCAGTGCAGATGCAGCCAGCCATGCATTGCAGGTGGTGCACCGGAGGAGAAGAGAGAGAGACACAGCAAGGGGAAAAGGGCCGTGCGTGATCCGCCGCCGCTGCAAGGACGGGTCCGCGTCGGAGATCGGGCGGATGCCGCCCGGTCAAACAGAGTCCTTTCCGTGATTCCGTCCACGCAGATGGACCGACCAGCAGCGTGGGCACGCATGCGAAGCAAGGACCAGAGAGGGGGTGATCCTCTGCGGCCACCCGAGACCGAGAGGAGCACTGTGTTGCGTTGCGACCTGCGTTGCTTTGCAATTGCACGTGAGTCAGCGAGGCATCGTTTTGAAATGGGATGGGAGCCCCAAAAGGCAGCGTGTGAGAGCTGGTGCTAGCTAGCCTGCTACCGCACCCGCACGGTTGCATACTTGCATCGAGAGCTGATTTGAGCTGACATCGACTGTGCCATCACCATCACCCATCAGCCGCCGCACCTGTACAGTGCTACAGTACTGCTACTACCCACTGACTATCCTACGTGGCTACATGTACGCTCGCTCGTTTCGTGCATTGCAATTGCATATTTGCATTGCATGATGTGACCAAAAATCCCAAAACCCACTCGGTCATTGCTGAGGCAGAGCAGGGCAGGACTGCAGCCAGCAGTACTGTACGGCTATTAAACAAGCCCAGAGCTTTGCTGGCTGGCTTGCCGCTGCTCCTCTCCTCTCCTCTCCTCGCTAGCTCGCCCACATCCACTCTCCTCTGCCAACTCCCACCCCATCAAGCGAGCACGCCGCCCACCACGATGCCAGCGCGCACGGGAGCCGGCTGCTCCGCCTCCGCCTCCGCCTCCTCTCCGCTCCCGCACCACTAGCGCGGGAGCCCGATGGCGAGCAGCAGGGGGAGGCTGAGGCTCTCCCCGCGCGCGGCGGCGGCGCCGCAGCTGGACGCGGGCAAGTACGTGCGGTACACGGCGGAGCAGGTGGAGGCGCTGGAGCGCGCCTACGGCGAGTGCCCCAAGCCCAGCTCGCTGCGCCGGCAGCAGCTCATCCGGGACTGCCCCGTCCTCACCAACGTCGAGCCCAGGCAGATCAAGGTCTGGTTCCAGAACCGCAGGTCAGTCGCCTCGCCCCGTCCGTCCGTCCGTCTTTGTCAGTTTTTTAAGGGAAAAAACTACTTGCCTTATCTGCTCTTGCAAATGCCATGCCGTTCGGGGCGACGTTGACTTGCCTCTTCCGCGGCGGATTAAAAGCCGGACAGCAGTTTTTGTTCTTGGTGGCGACTGGCGCCTCACTCCCACAGTGGAGGAATCAAGAACTAGAATAACGACACCTTTTAAGCGAAAAGCTTTGGTAGATGCAGACACATCTCTTTCAGCTAGCTAGCTAGGCTAATGTAATGGTTCACATACATTTGGTTCGTGCATAGTATCCGTTTTGTCTCTTTTACTCCACCTTTTCCCATACATTCCTGTGTAATGAGTAATGGCCATAAGAGGATGTCACTGAGATGCCTTCTTTCTGTTCATTCTTGGTTGTATGCCAGTCAAGAACTACAAGGGGATCCCGTGCATTGGAAGCCGGTATTTGCTAGTTGTTTCTCTCTCTCTCTCTTTTCTTTTAGGTGCGCGCCTGCCAACTTAATCGTGTTTCTCTTGTCTTTGGTAGATGCCGGGAGAAGCAGCGGAGGGAGTCCTCTCGTCTGCAGACCGTCAACAGGAAGCTGGGTGCCATGAACAAGCTGTTGATGGAGGAGAACGACCGGCTGCAGAAGCAGGTGTCCCGTCTCGTCTTCGACAACGGGTACATGAAGAATCGGCTCCACAGTGTGAGCACCTTCTCCCTTTTCGACTGTACTTGGGCTCGAGCTGGAAAATGGTTTGGTTTCATGATGCATGGCTTGCTGCATTTTTTTTGACACAGTCTGTAACAGTATTGTTCACATGTCCTACTATGGTTGTCTCTTCCCTGCTTATGCATTACTATATCTTGTTTTACTTTCTATAACATTTGCTCTGTAAATCTGCAGCCTTCTGTAGCCACCACCGACACAAGCTGCGAGTCTGTGGTGACAAGTGGTCAGCACAACAAGCAGCAGCAAAACCCAGCAGTTCTGCATCCTCCACAAAGGGATGCGAACAACCCAGCAGGGTAATAAGTCTGGAACACGGTTGCATTCGCTTTCAAACTCTATGCCTGCTCTAATGCTAGTTTTCCAGTCTACTCGCTATTGCTGAGGAGACATTGGCGGAGTTCATGTCCAAGGCGACCGGAACTGCTGTCAACTGGGTGCAGATGGTTGGGATGAAGGTGATGTACCTGTTTTCTTACATCGTGTAGTACCTGTATACAATGCAATATTGTGGTGAAAACTATGCTGATATCAATCTCTGACCTGATTCCAAACCGCGGTGCTGATAACAGCCTGGTCCGGATTCCGTTGGAATCATCGCTGTTTCGCACAACTGCAGCGGCGTAGCAGCACGAGCTTGCGGCCTTGTGAGCCTCGAGCCCACAAAGGTTTGCTGATTCTTCTTGGTCTTGCGGGTTTTTTTTTTATCTTCTGCAGCTGTGCGACACCTAATTAATTTCCATTTAGGTTGCCGAGATCCTTAAGGATCGCGCATCGTGGTATCGCGATTGTCGGCGTGTTGATATCCTCCATGTTATCCCTGCGGGTAACGGTGGAACGATTGAGCTGATCTATATGCAGGTATGTGTCTGCACATAAGGTTCAGTCTTTTTTACGTGCTTGATTATGTACTAGTACTAGTAACTGTGCTTTTCTTGAAATAAAAATTCCTGCTTTAATCTGTAGACTTATGCACTGACAACTCTGGCGGAACCGCGCGACTTTTGGACACTACGATACACTAGTGGTCTTGACGATGGCAGTCTTGTGGTATGCCTTAATTACATGATTGACCTAATGCATATTGTTGTTTCGACTGTCATGTTCCAGCCAAGTTTAGTCTTGTTGTTGAACTTCCCTGCTGTCAATTTTTACCACTAGTGTGAACATTGTTGCCACATTGTGCCTTTTGGACTTAGTAACACCACTGATGCTGCCATTTCTTTTGCATGATCATTATATTTGCTGCATAAAACAGTATTGGTAACCATGTGGCTCTCTGTCTTCTGTAGATCTGCGAAAGGTCATTGACCCACTCCACTGGAGGTCCTTCTGGACCTAAAACTCCAGGTTTTATAAGAGCTGAGGTGCTTCCTAGTGGTTATCTGATTCGACCTTGTGATGGGGGAGGTTCCATGATTTACATTGTGGATCATGTTGATCTGAATGTGAGTAGCAGCGGATCTTTCATACTGAGTGGGCACTTGACTAGTTCATTAAGATATGCATGTATTGTTTTTTGATTTTTTTAGCAGATGTGCCTAAATTATCTTGTTTTTATACTTTTTTAGCAGATGTGCCTAAATTATCTTGTTTTTATACAGGCTTGTAGTGTCCCTGAGGTTCTTCGACCACTCTATGAATCTCCTAAGATACTGGCACAAAAGATGACTGCTGCGGTATGTATCACTGCTCAATTTCATTGTTGCTAAGCAGCTGTTGTTGGGCTTTGGTGTACTCCTGGACCTGTAATTTTACCGATGCACCAGTGACACCTACTGGTCTCTGTATAGGCGTTGCGTCACATTAGGCAAATTGCACACGAATCAAGTGGTGAAACGCTCTATGGTGCTGGGCGACAGCCAGCTGTTCTCAGAACTTTCAGTCAAAGGCTCAGCAGGCGTGTAGAAGACTTCTGACCTTATAAGCATCCGGAAGTGTGTCTTCTAATAGCATTCCGTTCTTGGCTACCCGCTGGTCTGAAATCTGAACTCTAATCTGCAGAGGCTTCAATGATGCTGTGAGTGGCTTTCCAGACGATGGCTGGTCTTCTTTGTTGAGCAGTGATGGTGCCGAGGATATTTCAATTACAATCAACTCATCTGCAAACAAACTTATTGGGTCTGATATCAGCCCTTCCCCATTCTTTTCTGCCATGGGGGGCGGCATCATGTGCGCAAAAGTGTCAATGCTACTGCAGGTTTGTACATGCACTCAATTTTGTTCCAAGCTACTTTACCTAGTAGTCCATTTAGCTGCTTGTGTTGTTACAGTACTAAATGAACAATCTTCATGGTAGTTTTCCTTGCATAAAATCGTTTTTATGGTATAGTTAACCTTGCCCCAATGTACTTCTTCTGATATTGTAGAATGTGCCACCTGCTCTACTTGTGCGATTTTTGAGGGAGCATCGCTCTGAATGGGCTGACCCTGGTGTTGATGCTTATTCCGCTGCCTCTCTGAGGGCCAACCCATATGCTATTCCGGGTTTAAGGGCTGGTGGGTTTATGGGCAACCAGGTTATACTACCCCTTGCACGCACCGTGGAGCATGAAGAGGTAATCTATCGATCACAGTTCCTTTCATCTGTCATCTTGTTAATGTCCAATATAAGCTTCATCTAACTTGCTATTTTCAAATTCCAGTGCTTGGAGGTTATTCGACTTCAAGGACATGGCTTTAGTCATGACGAGGTTCTTATGTCCCCGGATATGTTTCTTCTGCAGGTATGAGGCTTTCCAGTTTGTTTCTTGCTTCTGGGATCATGGTTTTCTCACCACATTGTGGCTGTGCGACATTATCTGCTCTTGCAGATGTGCAGCGGCATCGATGAGGATGCGCCGGGTGCTTGTGCACAGCTTGTCTTCGCTCCTATCGATGAATCTTTTGCTGACGATGCGCCGTTGCTACCTTCTGGCTTCCGTGTGATACCGCTTGATGCTAAGACGGTGAGTATATCGGAGATCTAGACAGTCAGTCCTGGTGCCACGTATTATCCTTGACAACTGTTTAAGGTACAACACATTATGCACTCAAACTGCAGGATGTGCCATCTGCCACACGTACCCTTGACCTTGCTTCTGCGCTCGAGGTCGGATCAGGCGGAGGTCTGTGTGCTTTAAGCGATGGCGGGTCAGGCACGCGCACCACGAGGTCGGTCCTGACCATCGCCTTCCAGTTCTCGTTCGAGAACCACCTCCGCGAGAGCGTGGCAGCGATGGCCAGGCAGTATGTCAGGGCGGTGATGAAGATCGTGCAGAGGGTGGCCATGGCGATTTCTCCCTCTCGCCTTGGCCCGCATGTCGAACTGAAGCATCCGCCAGGCTCTCCCGAGGCACTCGCACTAGCTTCGTGGATTGGCAGGAGCTACAGGTAGAACTGCTGCTCCTCATATACCTGAGCCTTCTTCATTTGGTCTACCGCTGATACTGTTAACGCTCTCTTCATCCAGCATTACCCTGGAATTGTTAATGCTCTCTTCAAATCATGCGTAGCATTACCCTTGGAGGAACTGTGTGCTATAAAGTTGTGTGGAGTTCTTGATCATCTTTTCTTTCAAAATTCCAGGGCGCACACTGGAACGGAGATCCGCTGGTCGGACACTGAAGACGCGGCGGGCTCTCCCCTGACGCTGTTCTGGAAGCACAGCGACGCCATACTCTGCTGCTCTCTAAAGGTGGGCCGGTGCTGTGCATCTCATGCAGTCGACAGTCGTCCTCATGATTCCATCGCCGCACTTCCTAGTAACTGTAGCTTACGCCATAACCTGAGACCGGGCATTGTCTACTGCTTGCAGCCGGCTTTCACGCTCAAGTTCGCCAACAGCGCCGGCTTCGACATACTGGAGACGACGGTGGCGAACGTCCAGGACCTGCCGCTGGAGGCAGTCCTTGATGACGGGGGACAGAAGGCCCTGGTCGCACAGCTCCCCAAGATCATGCTGCAGGTACCGCTACTAACTCTGCCTGCTCGTACGTAGCCTTGACGGTGTGGGTGTGGGTGTGGCTAAGTAGGTAAAAGCCTTGCCTTTGTGAACAGGGCCTGGCGTACCTCCCCGGCGGCGTGTGCAGGTCGAGCATGGGGCGGCAGGCGTCGTACGAGCAGGCGGTGGCGTGGAAGGTGGTGGGCGACGACGGCGCGCCGCAATGCCTGGCGCTCATGTTCGTCAACTGGACCTTCATCTGATGCTCCTCCGCTCTTGACGTTCACAGCCTCGTGCCTCGCTCGGCAGCGCCAGATCGGTTGCCGCCTTTATCCTATCCTATCCGACTACGTATTACTAGTTGCTTTCCGTTGCACCTGTGTGCTACAACTGCTCGAGACAAAGCCCCTGCTGTCTGTTTATGGCCTAAGTCTACTGTGGTGGATCGGGAGTTGGAGAACAATGCCCCTGCTGTCTGTTTATGTGTGAGACTTAACCCTAGTACTACTGCTGTTATCATTGAATCTTTGTGATCTTTTGTGTCATTGTGTGACCTGCAAATGTTTACCCTAACCACGGAAAATTTAACATTTTAGCATCATTTAGGACCGATTTGGTGACCAGCGATTTAGACTAGATCCCTAGGGGCTGAATAGCGAGCGATTTAGACTAGATCCCTAGGTTTCTCCCTAGAGATCCCACCACCAAATCCTGGTCACTAAACCATCCATTAGCGAGCGTAGACCATGTCTCCCCTTCTCCTCGGCTTGCCGCCGCCATTTCCGCTCCCCCCCCCCTTCCCCCCCTCGCCCCGCCCAGTTCCTCCCCTATCCGCAACCCCCAAAGCTAGCTGCCACTGTTAGAGGTGAGCCACTGCCGAATCTGCCACGGCGCGGAGTTATTGCGTCTGATTTGCTCCTCCCGCGCTCGGTTGGAGGCCGGGATTTCCATGGTCCTCAACGCTCCAGCCTCGCTGTTAATGGGATGGGACATCTGGGCGCGGTGGCGGAGGAGGACGATTCGGACCTGCTGCTCCTGGATTTGCTCCACCGCCCATGCCTCGCTCCTGCACAGCTATTCCCCAAGGCTACGTCGCCCTCTCGTGCCAGCTCCTGCCGAGTGATCATAGAAAATGGGAAGAAGGTGGTAGATCTTTCAAGACCCTCCCCGGACAGCACAATTCATTCAATCCATCTTTCACCTCCGCAGTTCAGATCGACATATTAGTCCCTACAGGCAAGTTCAAGCCAGCTCCCTACCGTTGCTCCTACTGCAGATCTAGTGCAGTCGGGGAGGTCTGGTGAGCTCATTGATGGTGGCGCGGATGGCTGGGAAGTGGTCAGACCTCCGTATTGGTGGAGGAAGAACAAGCCCAGGCCTTGCCCGAGCTCCAATGCATTATGCGAGGAAAGGAGAAAGAAGTTCCTAAAGCACGTCGAGTGTAAATGCTGCAACTGTTTCGCTACCAACCACAGAGCTTTGAATTGCAATAATGCAACCAAGTGTTGGAGATGTCTCATGGAAGGACACCAGGCGGCTTCCTGTCCTGCCCATAAAGGGGGAGTAGGGAGGACCTCATCTCTCCCCGCGTCAACCATTCCTACTACTCCCTCAGCCCCTTTCTAGGCTCGTTCTTATGTTCAGGTAGTGAAGAATTCTCCTCTGCCCATGGCTGCCTTCCCAGGGGACCCCCTTGCCCGACCTGTGAGGGTGGATTGTGCGATCTCAGCTTCGAGAGTGATTGAGGCTGCAAGAGACGAGTTGGTGGGCAAGTCTGTGGTCTGTTCGCTGGATGGGAATAGCCATGACTCTGAACCAAAGCATGTGGAGGAAGCTCTGGCAGAGAGGCTGGGAATCAGAGACCGTAGGATTCAGGTATTGAAACACTTCCAGAATAGTATCTCATCATCTTCAGTAGCTCTCATGACCAACAACTGATTCTTCACCGAAGTCGCATCAACCACCGTGGCCGGGTCTTCACCTTTGAGGCATGGAATGAGCAGAGGTATGGTTCTGTCACCCGTTGGGGTTTTCATCTTAGGCTCAGGTTGGAGGGTATCCCAGTGCACGCTTGGAATGAGGAGGTGGCAGCTCGACTCTCACTATGCTACCCACTTTGTGGAGGAGTCTAGCTTTCGCAGGAGAACTAGGACCTTTGATTTGTGGGCGTAGTGCTCCGACCCTTGCTTGGTGCCACGCGGAGGCTTGGTTGACCATCACTGATCCAGACAGTGGGGTAGCTATCCATCCTATGAGGTCGGTTGGCATCAAGCATGGCCTGCTCTATAAGGTGCTTATCCACATGGAGGTAATTGAAGATCTCAGCTTTTCCCTGGGTGGTGGGGGGCCTAGCAGGAAGCGTCGCCGGGTGATGGAGTGGCATTATGGCGTCCCTGACCACCTAGGGGAGCGTCGGGAGCGTGGGCGCCCGTTGGAGCACGACGACCGTTCTTGGCGCCAGGGAGACAACGATGACGACGAGCAGGACAGTCATGATGGTCGTCGTCACCGTAGCCGCTCTGTGTGGGATCGAGTGTCCCGCTACCGTGGTTCGATCAACAACTGCTACTCCTCCTCTCATCGTTGGGGGGAGTGGTCTCGCACTCCTGCACAATATCGTCGCCAGCATGTTGTTCATCATCTTGCTTGGGGCCGAGGTGCTTGCATGCCCAACTCCAAGCTGGTGTGGCGCCCCAAGCGTTTCTCTAACAAGAAGGTCTCCTTTGCCGAGCCTTTAGTGCACTTTATTGAGGAGAAGGCTGCATCACACCCTTCTGATATTAGCAAGCAAGGTTCTATTTCTGATTTTTGTATGCATTATCTTGGGGATGCTATTTTTAATGTTTCAGACTGGGCTGACCCAATGATTGATGAAGTACCTTATGGTTTGGATGCTGCAGATTGTCAAGCAGCTAGGGTGGCCAAGCCCGTGCAGGTGCTGCAGTCCACCCAACCCATGGAGGACGTGGCATCTCCTCCTGTGAGCACTGGACAACTCTCTGCTCCTCCACCGGAGGTACCTTCCATACCTAGCCTTGATGAATTTCTTGTGTCAATCACTAGGCCGCTCCTAGATCTAGTCCTAGGTAGTTGTCTAGTCCAGACAAATCAGCATGTCTCCTAGTTGACTCATGCTGCCTCCATTATTACAACAGCAGCTAAGGAGTTTTCTCCCTATCCCTTTCATAACCTTCCTACCGAAGATCAAACTTGCAATAATAGTGCGTAGAATTTACCTCTCACCCTGCAAACTGTAGATCCCTCTTGCAGTAGACAATCTAGTGGTGCTTTTGCTGGAAACCTGCAGCTTTCGAGTCCCATTCAACGCAAAAGCAACAAGCTAGCAAAAAAGGCTAGGAATAGAGTCGGTAAAGGAGCACTACAAATAGCTGAAGACCTTCTGGTCAAAAAAATTAAATTCGACATCTGATCACAATGAACTATCTATATTAACTAAACTTGAGGTTGTTGAACAACTTTCGCAACACTTTGATCGCCCACTGACCAAAGGCAAGGCGGAGGCAATTATTTCGCTCGTCAACCTCGACATGAAGGAAACGAAGAAGATGAAGAAATCTACCAAGGCGACGGTGGCACTAGTGTAACACCCCGGGCTTTAAGGGACAAAGTCGGGTGCATCTCATACATGCGCCAAAGAAGACAACATATATAATCACAGAGTGTATAGAGATAAATGTCACAATAATCAGAGTACTTATTACATAGCGGAAGTCTTACAAAATAAAAGATAAATATAGCAGGATCTAAAATCCATCCTTGACACTAGAAAGTCAACTGGGAAACGCCACCTAGATCGAATCGAACTCCTCGAGATGCGGCTCCTCTCGAACCACCTGTTCTTTTCCTATGGGGGGTGTGAGACAGCAAGGGTGAGCTCACACATGTTCATCGCTCAACAAGTTGTGGGGAATAATGTGATATGAACTCACCAAAGGTGGGAGTTCATGTGAAGTGTAAGGCTGATCAACAAAATAAAGGTTGAAGCTGAGCATTGCTTTTATAAGTTGGTCAAAATTTTATTAGCAATTACTAAGTATAAGTAAATACCAAACCATAATAAATAATAGAACAAAATTAATAAATAATCAAATGCAAATGACGAATTGAATTTAGGTTCCATAAATTAATCATGTGAGGGTCCGAGCCGCTCATGACCGTGAGCACGGCTAGTATACTAGTTTTACACTCTGCAGAGGTTGCGCATCTTTACCCACAAGCCGTGTTACCCATCTGCCAAGGGGTCATGAATCCCATACACCTCTACCAAGGAAGCGAGGCAGGGTAACACTACGAGGCCTTTACAAAGTTCCACTAGCTTCAGAAAACCCGCTACAGTTTATAGGAAGCTCCAGTGCAGGAATCCCTCGCCTGACCGCCATCGCAACAAAATCACCCCAAGGACCTTCCTACACTGACCACTCCCCTACTGCCCTTGCCCCTTTCGGGTAAGGTAGTCATCCACTAGCTTTCCTAGTTAATCAGCCAAGGACGTCCCATTAAACCTTTGTGGTAGCACTGTTTTCCCGGGTGGTCGCTCCATGTTCCAATTAACATAATGATCTTATCATGAACATAAATAACATAACAGAATAATTAGAACATGGATATAATAAAATATTAATCCCAAAACCATATAGAGCAATAGCATAACTAGCCAGGTGATTCAGGGGTAAACAAGGTAAATAGGATAAACAGACTAGGGTGACCTATTGGGTCCCATCAAAATTAAACCTATGCATTGAATAGTGATAATAAAGAATATTATTGGGTAAATGAAAGTGATCAAGGGCGCAACTTGCCTGGCACTTGAGATTCCAGTTACCAGGGTGATTCTTCAGATCCTCGAAACCTCGCGCTAGTCGCAGCAATACAAACAAACATGGTATGGACAAAATTAATATCACACCATACATAAGAACAAACTGCATAATAATGATCTACGCGAACCTACGAGATCGTGGAATCGAGAACTACTAACATCGGAGCTACCGTTTAGGAGTTATGATATTCGAAAGTCTACATGGTGAAGTAGTTAAAACTAGGTCTTGAGTTGATTTTACCAAGATAATCTAAATAAATAATCTATTCAACTTAAATCTTAATTATAACTTGACTAGAGATTATACCTTAATGAACTCATAAGTATGGGCATGATAGCTTTGATTTAGAAGAGTTATTCTAGTAGACATAGGATAAATAAATATCTAACTATAAAATTATGTGACATGGTATAATTAATGTTGTTACTACGTAGTAAATATTAATACGAAGCTAACGCAACTTGAATGGACCAAATCGGAATTAGAACAAGGATTTTATGGATTTCCGAGGTTTTAAGCACCTAGAATAGATTAATCCAAATAAACAATTTTACTTCAAGTGTCATGGTTAAACAGTGTTACTAGTTGGTAGACAATAGTAACACCAAGTTATTGCAACTGGAATGGGTCAAATTGGAGTTAAAATGGATTTAATATGAATTAAATAAGTTTCTGGATTTATTTTTATACTCTAAATCATTTTCTGTTTTATTTTATTCGATTTATTCAATTCCTGGGCTGCGGCCACAAATCTAGAGAAGTGCAGGGGCATATTTGCAAATCTTGTGGGCCAATTCGTATTTGTTTTCAACTGCTCATGGATGGCGGGTTTATTTTTAATAAGTCCAGGGGTTCTTATGCAATAGCACCGCAGCGAAGGGTGAGAGCACCTAGAGGGGGGGTGAATAGGTGATCCTGTAAAACTTGAAACTTAAGCCACAAAAACTTGGTTAAGCGTTAGCACAATAATCGCCAAGTGGCTAGAGAGGAGTCTCTACAAAACACAATAACCACAAGAGATCAATCACAGAGATGGCACGGTGGTTATCCCGTGGTTCGGCCAAGACCAACGCTTGCCTACTCCACGTTGTGGCGTCCCAACGGACGAGGGTTGCAATCAACCCCTCTCAAGCGGTCCAAAGACTCACTTGAATACCACGGTGTTTTGCTTGCTTTTCTTAATCCCGTTCGCGAGGAATCTCCACAACTTGGAGCCTCTCGCCCTTACACTTGAAGTTCACAAAGAAGCACGGAGCAAGGGAGGGATTAGCAACTCACACAAGACACTAAGATCACAGCGAATACACACACAAGACCCAGACTTAAGCTCAAAAGACTAGCACACTAGAACGGAGCTCAAATCACTAGAATGTCGAATAAGTGCGCAAGAATGGAGTGTGAGTGATCAAGAGTGCTCAGGGAATGCTTGGTGTGCTCCTCCATGCGCCTAGGGGTCCCTTTTATAGCCCCAAGGCAGCTAGGAGCCGTTGAGAGCAATCCTGGAAGGCATATCTTGCCTTCTGTCGACTGGCGCACCGGACAGTCCGGTGCACCACCGGACACTGTCCGGTGCAGATATCCTTCCTTATTTGGCGAAGCCGACCGTTGGAGTCTAAGAGCCGTTGGCGCACCGGACACTGTCCGGTGCACCAATGTGACCGTTGGCTCGCCCACGCGTCACGCGCGGAATCCTCGGCCGACCGTTGCCCCGGCTGACTGTTGACTCACCGGACAGTCCGGTGAACCACCGGACAGACTGGTGAATTTTAGCCGTACACCGTTAATCATCTCCCGAGAGCGACGAGTTCGCCTGTGAACGGCTCACCGGACAGTCCGGTGCACCACCGGACAAACAGGTGAATTTTAGCCGTACATCGCCGTCGAAGTCCCGAGAGCAGCCTGTTCGCCAGAGCCAGCCTAGCGCACCGGACACTGTCTGGTGCACCACCGAACAGTCCGGTGCACTCAGACTGAGCAGACTTTGGCTGAACAAAGCCATCTCATTTCTAATTCAGTTTTTCCTGTTTCCAGCACTTAGACACAATACATTAGTCCATAAAACAATGTACTAAGTCTAGAAACATACCTTTTGACAAGATTTGCACTTTGTCCACCACTTTGCATAGATTAGCATAAGAGCACTTGTGTTGGCACTCAATCACCAAAATACTTAGAAATGGCCCAAGGGCACATTTCCCTTTCAATCTCCCCCTTTTTGGTGATTTATGCCAACACAACATAAAGCAACTAGAACAAGTGCAATATCAATGCAAATGAAAACCAAAAGTTGTTTTGAATCAATTTTGGCATATATGGATCATACTTTGCCACCACTTGGTTTGTTTTTGCAAATCAAACTCAAATTCCTATCTCTAAGTCAAATCCACTTGTAGAGACATAAAGAGAGGTATTCCAAAGGAAATTGATCAAGGATTTCAAAAACTCCCCCTTTTTCCCATAATCAACACTTCTCCCCACAAGAGGCCAACTTTTGACAAAAGAGACAATAAAAGAGTTTTGACAAAACAAAAGCTCTAATCTACTATTTTCAAAATTTCTCAAGTGGTAGCTGATCCATCTATTGCTTTGGCCTTTATTTTCTCCCCCTTTGGCATCAAGCACCAAAACGGGATCAATCTTGGCCCTTTAACCCCATTGCCTCACCAAAGTCTTCAAATAAGAATATAAAGGCAATAAGAGGACATGAGATGAACTTGGAATAAGTTACCCTCTCATCAGAGTGCAGTGGAAGTCTTTCATGGTCCAAGTCCACCTTTTCCCTTTTCAAACCTCCTTTGAGACTAAATCAAGCAAACTCAAGCAAACGGTTAGTCTCAAAGGGTCAAGTTGTAGCACAACTCCCCCTAAATATGTGCATCACTTGCACAAGGACTTGTGAGGTCCGGGGAGTGATTGTACAACTTGAGCACCATAGTAAGCAACAAAATGAATAAGGAACATGATCAAAGGCATAAACACATGTATGCTATAAATCAATCCAAGTTCCACGAATCTAGGATATTTAGCTCACTACGCAGCCTGCAAAAGGTCTTTTCATCTAAAGGCTTAGTGAAGATATCGGCTAGCTGGTTCTCGGTGCTAACATGAAACACTTCAATATCTCCCTTTTGCTGGTGGTCTCTCAAAAGTGATGTCGGATGTCAATGTGCTTTGTGCGGCTGTGCTCAACAGGATTTTCCGTTATTCGGATAGTACTCTCATTGTCACATAGGAGTGGGACTTTGCTCAGATTGTAGCCAAAGTCCCGGAGGGTTTGCCTCATCCAAAGTAGTTGCGCACAACACTGTCCTGCGGTAACGTACTCGGCCTCAGCGGTGGATAGGGCAACGGAAGTTTGTTTCTTAGAGTTCCACGACACCAGGGACCTTCCTAAGAATTGGCACGTCCCCGATGTACTCTTCCTATCGACCTTACATCCAGCATAGTCGGAATCTGAGTATCCAATCAAGTCAAAGTTAGACCCCTTTGGATACCAGATCCCGAAGCAAGGCGTAGCGACTAAATATCGAAGAATTCGCTTCACGGCCACTAAGTGACACTCCCTTGGATCGGATTGAAATCTAGCACACATGCATACGCTAAGCATAATATCCGGTCTACTAGCACACAAATAAAGTAAAGACCCTATCATAGACCGGTATGCCTTTTGATCAACGGACTTACCTCCTTTGTTGAGGTCGGTGTGTCCGTCGGTTCCCATCGGTGTCTTTGCGGGCTTGGCGTCCTTCATCCCAAACCGCTTTAGCAAGTCTTGCGTGTACTTCATTTGGGAGATGAAAGTGCCGTCCTTGAGTTGCTTCACTTGGAACCCAAGGAAGTAGTTCAACTTGCCCATCATTGACATCTCGAATTTCTGCGTCATCACTCTGCTAAACTCTTCACAAGACTTTTGGTTAGTAGAACCAAATATTATGTCATCGACATAAATTTGGCACACAAAAAGATCACCATCGCAAGTCTTAGTGAAAAGAGTTGGATCGGCTTTCCCAACCTTGAAAGCATTAGCAATGAGAAAGTCTCTAAGGCATTCATACCATGCTCTTGGGGCTTGCTTAAGTCCATAGAGCGCCTTAGAGAGCTTACACACGTGGTCGGGGTACCGTTCATCCTCGAAGCCAGGGGGTTGCTCTACGTACACTTCCTCCTTGATCGGCCCGTTGAGGAAAGCATTCTTCACATCCATTTACAACCTGAAAGAATGGTGAGCGGCATATGCTAGCAAAATACGAATTGATTCTAGCCTAGCCACAGGAGCAAAAGTCTCCTCAAAATCCAAACCTGTGACTTGGGCATAACCTTTTGCCACAAGTCGAGCCTTGTTCCTCGTCACCACCCCGTGCTCGTCCTGTTTGTTGCGGAACACCCACTTGGTTCCCACAACGTTTTGCTTGGGACGAGGCACCAGTGTCCAAACTTCATTGCGCTTGAAGTTGTTGAGTTCCTCCTGCATGGCCAACACCCAGTCCGGATCTAGCAAGGCCTCTTCTACCCTGAAAGGCTCAATAGAAGAGACAAAGGAGTAATGCTCACAAAAATTAACTAATCTTGAACGAGTAGTTACTCCCTTGCTAATATCACCCAAAATTTGGTCGACGGGATGATTCCTTTGAATCATCGCTCGAACTTGGGTTGGAGGTGCCTGAGGTGCTTCTTTCTCTTCAACTTGATCATCCTGTGCTCCCCCTTGATCATGCGCCTCCACTTGAGGTACCTGTTCGTCATCTTGGGTTGGGGGATGCACCATAGTTGAGGAAGACAGTTGATCTTGCTCCAATTTTTCCTGAGGCCGCACATCTCCAATCGCCATGGTGCGTATCACAGCCGTTGGAATGTCTTCTTCATCTACATCATCAAGATCAACAACTTGCTCTCTTAGAGAGCCATTAGTCTCATCAAATACAACGTCGCTAGAGACTTGAACCAAACCCGATGATTTGTTGAAGACCCTATACGCCTTTGTATTTGAATCATAACCTAATAAAAACCCTTCTACAGCTTTGGGAGCAAATTTAGAAGTTCTACCTTTCTTCACAAGAATATAACACTTGCTCCCAAATACACGAAAATAAGACACATTGGGTTTGTTACCAGTTAGCAGCTCATATGAAGTCTTCTTGAGGAGGCGGTGAAGATAGACCCTGTTGATGGCGTGGCAAGCCGTGTTCACGGCTTCCGACCAAAAATGCTCGAGGGTCTTGAACTCTCCAAGCATAGTCCTCGCCATATCTATGAGCGTCCTGTTCTTCCTCTCTACTACACCATTTTGCTGAGGTGTGTAGGGAGTGGAGAACTCGTGCTTGATCCCCTCCTCCTCAAGAAACTCCTCCACTTGAAGGTTCTTGAACTCGGACCCGTTGTCGCTCCTTATCTTCTTCACCTTGAGCTCAAACTCATTTTGAGCTCTCCTGAGGAAGCGCTTGAGGGTCCCTTGGGTTTCAGATTTATCCTACAAAAAGAATACCCAAGTGAAGCGAGAAAAATCATCAACTACAACAAGACCATACTTACTTCCTCCTATACTTAAATAGGCGACGGGTCCGAAGAGGTCCATATGAAGCATCTCCAAGGGTCTTGATGTGGTCATCACATTTTTGGTGTGATGAGAGCCTCCCACCTGTTTCCCTGCTTGACAAGCTGCACAAGGTCTATCTTTTTCGAAATGTACATTAGTTAGACCTATCACGTGTTCTCCCTTTAGAAGCTTGTGGAGGTTCTTCATCCCCACATGTGCTAAGCAGCGATGCCACAACCAGCCCATGCAAGTCTTAGCCATTAAGCATGCATCTAGACCGGCCTCTTCTTTTGCAAAATCAACCAAATAAAGTTTGCCGTCTAGTACACCCTTAAAAGCTAGTGAACCATCACATCTTCTAAAGACAGACACATCTACATTTGTGAATAGACAATTATATCCCATATTGCATAATTGACTAACAGAGAACAAATTATATCCAAGCGACTCAACTAAAAACACATTAGAAATAGAGTGCTCGGATGAAATAGCAATTTTGCCTAACCCTTTTACCTTGCCTTGGTTCCCATCACCGAATATTATTGAATCTTGGGGATCCTTGTTCTTGACGTAGGAAGAGAACATCCTCTTTTCCCCCGTCATGTGGTTTGTGCATCCGCTGTCGATAATCCAGCTTGAACCTCCGGATGCATAAACCTGCAAGGCAAATTTAGGCTTGGGTCTTAGGTACCCAACTCTTGTTGGGTCCTACAAGGTTAGTCACAATTGTTTTAGGGACCCAAATGCAAGTTTTATCTCCCTTGCATCTTGCCCCTAACTTCCTAGCAATCACTTTCTTATTCTTTCTATAAATGGCAAAAGAAGCATTGCAAGCATGATATATTGTAGAAGGTTCACTAACTTTACTAACAACATTTCTCCTAGGCATATTATGAACAACATTTCTCTTACTAACATTTCTATCATGCACATAGGAAGAACTAGAAGCAAACATGGCATGAGAATCAAAAGCATCATATGCATTATTACTCCTATAAGTATTTCTAGATTGTCTCCTATCATGGTACATAAAAGCATGGTTCTTTTTAGTACTACTAGCCATAGGGGCCTTCCCTTTCTCCTTGGTGGAGATGGGAGCCTTATGTCTTGTTAAGTCCTTGGCTTCCCTCTTGAAGCCAAGTCCATCCTTAATTGAGGGGTGTCTACCAATCGTGTAGGCATCCCTTGCAAATTTTAGCTTATCGAATTCACTTTTGCTATTCTTAAATTGGGCATTAAGACTAGCTACTTCATCATTTAATTTAGAAATGCAATCTAGGTGTTCACTACACGCATCAACATTAAAATCCTTACACCTAGTACAAATCACAACATGTTCTACACAAGATGTTAGTTTACTAGATTTTTCTAACTTAGCATTTAAATCATCATTTATGCTCTTTAAGCTAGAAATTGTCTCATGGCAAGTAGATATTTCGCAAGAAAGCATATCATTTCGTTTAACTTCTAAAGCAAGTGAATTTTGTGCACTAACAAATTTATCATGCTCTTCATACAACAAATCCTCTTGCTTTTCTAAAAGTCTATCCTTTTAATTCAAGGCATCAATTAACTCATTAATTTTGCCAATTTTAATTCTATCCAAACCTTTAAATAAACTAGAATAGTCTATCTCATCGTCATCACTAGAATCATCACTTGAAGAAGCATAAGTGGTATCCCGAGTACATACCTTCTTCTCCTTCGCCATGAGGCATGTGTGATGCTCATTGGGGAAGAGGGATGACTTGTTGAAGGCAGTGGCGGCGAGTCCTTCATTGTCAGAGTCGGAGGAGGAGCAATCCGAATCCCACTCCTTTCCGATATGTGCCTCGCCCTTGGCCTTCTTGTAATTCTTCTTCTTTTCCCTCTTGTTTCCTTTTTCCTGGTCACTATCATTATCGGGACAGTTAGCAATAAAATGACCAAGCTTACCACATTTGAAGCATGAGCGCTTCCCCTTTGACTTGGTCTTGCTTGGCTGTCCCTTGCGACCTTTAAGCGCCATCTTGAAGCGCTTGATGATGAGGACCATCTCTTCATCATTTAGCCCTGCTGCCTCAACTTGCGCCACCTTGCTAGGTAACGCCTCCTTGCTTCTCGTTGCCTTGAGAGCAACGGGTTGAGGCTCATTGATTGGACCATTCAGTGCGTCGTCCACGTACCTCGCCTCCTTGATCATCATTCGCCCGCTTACGAATTTTCCAAGGACTTCTTCGGGCGACATTTTGGTGTACCTGGGATTCTCACGAATATTGTTCACCAAATGTGGATCAAGAACGGTAAAGGACCTTAGCATTAGTCGGACGACGTCATGGTCCGTCCATCGCGTGCTTCCATAGCTCCTTATTTTGTTGATAAGGGTCTTGAGCCGGTTGTATGTTTGGGTTGGCTCCTCGCCCCTTATCATCGTGAATCGTCCAAGCTCGCCCTCCACCAACTCCATCTTGGTGAGCAAGGTGACGTCATTCCCCTCATGAGAGATCTTGAGGGTGTCCCAGATTTGCTTGGCATTGTCCAAGCCGCTCACCTTATGGTACTCGTCCCTGCACAAGGAGGCTAACAACACAGTAGTAGCTTGTGCATTTCTATGAATCTGTTCATTAATAAAAATAGGACTATCCGAGCTATCAAACTTCATTCCATTCTCAACAATCTCCCATATGCTTGGATGGAGAGAGAACAAATGACTATGCATTTTGTGGCTCCAAAATCCGTAGTCCTCCCCATCAAAGTGTGGAGGCTTGCCGAGAGGAATGGAAAGTAAATGTGAATTTGAACTTTGAGGAATACGCGAATAATCGAACGAAAAGTTTGAGTTAACTGTCTTTCGTTTGTCGTAGTCGTTGTCGTTGTTGTCCTTATGGGAAGAAGTGGACTCATCACTGTCGTCGTAGTAGACGATCTCCTTGATGTGTCTCGTCTTCTTCTTCCTTCCATCTTTGCGTCTATGGCCCGAGCCTGAGTCGGTAGGCTTGTCATCCTTAGGCTCGTTGACGAAGGACTCCTTCTCTTTATCGTTGATCACGATTCCCTTCCCCTTAGGATCCATCTCTTCGGGCGATTAGTCCCTTGTGAAGAGAACGGCTCTGATACCAATTGAGAGCACCTAGAGGGGGGGTGAATAGGTGATCCTGTAAAACTTGAAACTTAAGCCACAAAAACTTGGTTAAGCGTTAGCACAATAATCGCCAAGTGGCTAGAGAGGAGTCTCTACAAAACACAATAACCACAAGAGATCAATCACAGAGATGGCACGGTGGTTATCCCGTGGTTCGGCCAAGACCAATGCTTGCCTACTCCACATTGTGGCATCCCAACGGACGAGGGTTGCAATCAACCCCTCTCAAGCGGTCCAAAGACCCACTTGAATACCACGGTGTTTTGCTTGCTTTTCTTAATCCCGTTCGCGAGGAATCTCCACAACTTGGAGCCTCTCGCCCTTACACTTGAAGTTCACAAAGAAGCACGGAGCAAGGGAGGGATTAGCAACTCACACAAGACACTAAGATCACAGCGAATACACACACACAAGACCCAGACTTAAGCTCAAAAGACTAGCACACTAGAACGAAGCTCAAATCACTAGAATGTCGAATAAGTGCGCAAGAATGGAGTGTGAGTGATCAAGAGTGCTCAGGGAATGCTTGGTGTGCTCCTCCATGCGCCTAGGGGTCCCTTTTATAGCCCCAAGGCAGCTAGGAGCCGTTGAGAGCAATCCTGGAAGGCAGATCTTGCCTTCTATCGACTGGCGCACCGGACAGTCCGGTGCACCACCGGACACTGTCCGGTGCAGATATCCTTTTTTATTTGGCGAAGCCGACCGTTGGAGTCTGAGAGCCGTTGGCGCACCAGACACTGTCCGGTGCACACCGGACAGTCCAGTGCACCAATGTGACCGTTGGCTCGCCCACGCGTCACGCGCGGAATCCTCGGTCGACCGTTGCCCCGGCTGACTGTTGACTCACCGGACAGTCTGGTGAACCACCGGACAGACCGGTGAATTTTAGCCGTACGCCGTTAATCATCTCCCGAGAGCGACGAGTTCGCCTGTGAACGGCTCACCGGACAGTCCGGTGCACCACCGGACAGACCGGTGAATTTTAGCCATACACCACCGTCGAAGTCCCGAGAGCAGCCTGTTCGCCAGAGCCAGCCTGGCGCACCAGACACTGTCCGGTGCACCACCGGACACTGTCCGGTGCACTCAGACTGAGCAGACTTTGGCTGAACAAAGCCATCTCATTTCCAATTCAGTTTTTCCTGTTTCCAGCACTTAGACACAATACATTAGTCCATAAAACAATGTACTAAGTCTAGAAACATACCTTTTGACAAGATTTGCACTTTGTCCACCACTTTGCATAGATTAGCATAAAAGCACTTGTGTTGGCACTCAATCACCAAAATACTTAGAAATGGCCCAAGGGCACATTTCCCTTTCAAAGGGGTACGCAGAAATCCTAGCCGTTCGATCAGAGATAAATAGTCGGGATCACATTGTGATTTCCATGAAGGGCTGCGCTACGTCCACCGTGGGATCCTAATCAGACGACCGAGATTAAATGGGCCGAAGGGGTATCATCCATTAAATCTAAGCCGATCAGAGCGTATCTAATGGCAGAGCCTCACTCTCCCATCATCTCTAATCCTAGCTGTCAGTCAACAGATGAATGGCCCAGACCTCGTCTTCCTCTATCCTCTATCCACCGCGACAGTGAGGCCCCGCTCGCGGCAGCGATCAACGCCGGTTGACCACCACTATCCAAATTCCGCCCCGAAATCTCGATCCGATAGGTGCAAACCGTAATAGAGGTAAATGCGGAACTAATTATAGTTATCTCACCGAGTATTGGAGGGGGCCACTCCCGGACGCGGCGATGGGCGGCTTCCCGTGGCGGTAGGACCTCCGGCGAGGAATCCGTGTCGCCACGTCGTTCGATCCCTCCCGAATTCAAGGTGAAGCTCCCGAGCCGGTCTTGGAGGCCTCACTGTTAGCGTCTGCGCGTGTCTGCGGTCCTCCTCTACGACGACCACACGCCATCGTGGAATCCACGCGTCCCACCACGACATTCCCCATTCCAGACCGTCACACAGTGGCCAGCATCGCCCGCATCAACTCCATGATACGCCTCAAGGCTCCATCGACCAGGCTGACGGCATTACGCACAGCGGCACTGCCCTGCTCGTTAGAGCCTCCGATATGGCCGACTCCCTCTCTCACTTGGCTGGAATGGTGCTCGGGGGAAAGAAGAAAAGGAATCTGGGCACTTCAAGTCGGCACGGACGTCTATGGGGAGAACAGAGGATGCGGGGGAGGAATTGGTGCGCGCAAGGAAGAAGGAATTCGTGTACCAAGACGCACGGCAAGAGGACAGGGAGGCGCGAGCACCCGCGGCCGCGTCGATGTTGGGAGAGAGACGAGAAAAACCTTGGCTTCTAGGTTCTCGGTTGCGGCAAGGGAGAGGATTAATGGGGAGGCGGCAATCGGTGTTCTTATACCCCCATTTCCCCCGCGAAACTAGCTCCAATTCACAACTGATTCCCGGCAAAGGTGGAGCTCCAGGCGCGGTCCTAAGAATGCGCTGGGTTTGTTATGGTGGAGAAGACGGTTCTGTGCCGATGGGTCCACGCGCCAGCGTCTTAGGTGCCAGAGAGGATGAGCAGTGGACCCCGCGCGGAAATGACTTCATAGCAAAGGCAAAGGAGGCTGACATGTGGGGTAGTACTGTCAGTGCGTCCAACTGGCCGAGCTGGGCCATGGCGCACAGAGTGCCAGCTGGGTCGAGAGAAGGTAATTAGGCCCAAGAGTTAGTCGGTTCCCCTATTTCTTTTTTTTCTTTATTTTCTCGTTTACAACTCATGCTCAAATTCAATCTCAAACTTAAATCTAATTCCACTTTCTGGTTTTACATTTCAAATTACCCTTCTCAAGTATAAACCTAATTTGAATATTTACTCTACTGTTTATAATATTATCATTTATTCCCTTCCTTGCTATTTATTTATGGAATCCATAATTTCATTGAAATTCTCTTTCTTATTTCAAATCCAATATCAAACCGAATTATAATTTCTGTTTTTTTCATTTATCATTTGAGGTCAAATTAAATCCTTTATTCAAACAAATGCATCACAACAAAATCATCGACATGAGATGCACATTTTATTTATTTATTTATTTATTTGTTATTCGAATAGTCGAATGCCATTAATTGAGTATGCAAAAGAAAAAAAAGTGGTGGCGATAAGTGTGCTCATTAGGACAAATGAGTTTCTAAGATTATGTTAGAATCTTTTGAGATTGGTTAGATCTATTAGGATAAGATGAGAATCCTTTCGAGAAGAGATGAGTCTATTAAGGTAAGAGAGTATCTTTTAAGATAAGATGGATCATTTTAAGATAAGAGAGTCTTTTAAGATAATAGCGATCTCTATGAAATAGATACATTTTAATGGAGGATAATCTAAGTGGTTTAGTTATCTTATGAATTCTATTTATGTCTATGTGTAGATGCAGATGTAATTATGGACATTACTCCACAACTCATCACACTCAATCAAAGATCCAAATCAGACAGGTATCATAAGAACAAACACTCAAGCGTGTAGATAAAATAGTTTTGTTTTTGTTCCTAAGAGTAGGTCTCCTATTCCTAAAGGTCACTTTAGGCACAGGATTTCAAAGTGTAAAATCCACATTTGTCTTTTAGAAAGAACAGGTAAGAATAATCAGAGTTAAACGAAAATAGATAAGAAAAGATTAAGATAAGCTTAGGAAAGAATCAGAGTAGCAAAGGTAAGGTTAATCAGAGTAGAACACTAGAATATGAGACTGGATCAAGAAAAGTATAGAAAGAATCAGAGTAAGGTAAGTAGGTAATGGTTGTCCAGTTCTATCTAGGTTTCGTCCTACAGTCAACATTCCTCTGATACCACTTCTGTAACACCCCGGGCTTTAAGGGACAAAGCCAGGTGCATCTCATACATGCGCCAAAGAAGACAACATATATAATCACAGAGTGTATAGAGATAAATGTCACAATAATTAGAGTACTTATTACATAGCGGAAGTCTTACAAAAATAAAAGATAAATATAGCAGGATCTAAAATCCATCCTTGGCACTAGAAAGTCAACTGGGAAACACCACCTAGATCGAATCGAACTCCTCGAGATGCGGCTCCTCTCGAACCACCTGTTCTTTTCCTATGGGGGGGGTGTGAGACAGCAAGGGTGAGCTCACACATGTTCATCGCTCAACAAGTTGTGGGGGATAATGTGATATGAACTCACCAAAGGTGGGAGTTCATGTGAAGTGTAAGGATGATCAACAAAATAAAGGTTGAAGCTGAGCATTGCTTTTATAAGTTGGTCAAAATTTTATTAGCAATTACTAAGTATAAGTAAATACCAAACCATAATAAATAATAGAACAAAATTAATAAATAATCCATGTAAATGCAAATGACGAATTGAATTTAGGTTCCATAAATTAATCATGTGAGGGTCCGAGCCGCTCATGACGGTGAGCACGGCTAGTATACTAGTTTTACACTCTGCAGAGGTTGCGCATCTTTACCCACAAGCCGTGTTACCCATCTGCCAAGGGGTCATGAATCCCATACACCTCTACCAAGGAAGCGAGGCAGGGTAACATTACGAGGCCTTTACAAAGTTCCACTAGCTTCAGAAAACCCGCTACAGTTTATAGGAAGCTCCAGTGCAGGAATCCCTCGCCTGACCGCCATCGCAACAAAATCAACCCAAGGACCTTCCTACACTGACCACTCCCCTACTGCCCTTGCCCCTTTCGGGTAAGGTAGTCATCCACTAGCTTTCCTAGTTAATCAGCCAAGGGCGTCCCATTAAATTCTTGTGGTAGCACTGTTTTCCCGGGTGGTCGCTCCATGTTCCAATTAACATAATGATCTTATCATGAACATAAATAACATAACAGAATAATTGGAATATGGATATAATAAAATATTAATCCCAAAACCATATAGAGCAATAGCATAACTGGCTAGCTGATTCAGGGGTAAACAAGGTAAATAGGATAAACAGACTAGGGTGACCTATTAGGTCCCATCAAAATTAAACCTATGCATTGAATAGTGATAATAAAGAATATTATTGTGTAAAGGAAAGTGATCAAGGGCACAACTTGCCTGGCACTTGAGATTCCAGTTACCAGGGTGATTCTTCAGATCCTCGAAACCTCGCGCTAGTCACAGCAATACAAACAAACATGGTATGGACAAAATTAACATCACACCATACATAAGAACAAACTGCATAATAATGATCTACGCGAACCTATGAGATCGTGGAATCGAGAACTACTAACATCGGAGCTACCGTTTAGGAGTTATGATATTCGGAAGTCTACATGGTGAAGTAGTTAAAACTAGGTCTTGAGTTGATTTTACCAAGATAATCTAAATAAATAATCTATTCAACTTAAATCTTAATTATAACTTGACTAGAGATTATACCTTAATGAACTCATAAGTATGGGCATGATAGCTTTGATTTAGAAGAGTTATTCTAGTAGACATAGGATAAATAAATATCTAACTATAAAATTATGTGACATGGTATAATTAATGTTGTTACTACGTAGTAAATATTAATACGAAGCTAACGCGACTTGAATGGACCAAATCGGAATTAGAACAAGGATTTTATGGATTTTCGAGGTTTTAAGCACCTAGAATAGATTAATCCAAATAAACAATTTTACTTCAAGTGTCATGGTTAAACAGTGTTACTAGTTGGTAGACAATAGTAACACCAAGTTATTGCAACTGGAATGGGTCCAAATTGGAGCTAAAATGGATTTAATATGAATTAAATAAGTTTCTGGATTTATTTTTATACTCTAAATCATTTTTCTGTTTATTTTATTCGATTTATTCAATTCCTGGGCTGCGGCCACAAATCTAGAGAAGTGCAGGGGCGTATTTGCAAATCTTGGGGGCCAATTCGTATTTGTTTTCAACTGCTCATGGACGACGGGTTTATTTTTAATAAGACCAGGGGTTCTTATGCAATAGCGCCGCAGCGAAGGAGTACGCAGAAATCCTGGCCGTTCGATCACAGATAAATAGTCGGGATCACATTGCAATTTCCATGAAGGGCTGCGCTACGTCCACCGTGGGATCCTAATCAGACGACCGAGATTAAATGGGCAGAAGGTGTATCATCCATTAAATCTAAGCCGATCAGAGCGTATCTAACGGCAGAGCCTCACTCTCCCATCATCTCTAATCCTAGCTGTCAGTCAACAGATGAACGGCCCAGACCTCGTCTTCCTCTTTCCTCTATCCTCTATCCACCGCGACAGTGAGGCCCCGCTCGCGGCGGCGATCAACGCCGGTCGACCACCACTATCCAAATTCCGCCCCGAAATCTCGATCCGATAGGTGCAAACCGTAATAGAGGTAAATGCGGAACTAATTACAGTTATCTCACCGAGTATTGGAGGGTGGCCACTCCCGGACGCGGCGATGGGCGGCTTCCCGTGGCGGTTAGGACCTCCGGCGAGGAATCCGTGTTGCCACGTCGTTCGATCCCTCCCGAATTCAAGGTGAAGCTCCCGAGCCGGTCTTGGAGGCCTCACTGTTAGCGTCTGCGCGTGTCTGCGGTCCTCCTCTATGGCGACCACACGCCATCGTGGAATCCACGCGTCCCACCACGACATTCCCCATTCCAGACCGTCACACAATGGCCAGCACCGCCCGCATCAACTCCATGATACGCCTCAAGGCCCCATCGACCAGGCTGACGACATTACGCACAGCAGCACTGCCCTGCTCGTTGGAGCCCCCGATATGGCCGACTCCCTCTCTCACTTGGCTGGAATGGTGCTCGGGGGAAAGAAGAAAAGGAATCTGGGCACTTCAAGTCGGCACGGACGTCTATGGGGAGAACAGAGGATGCGGGGGAGGAATTGGTGCGCGCAAGGAAGAAGGAATTCGTGTACCAAGACGCACGGCAAGAGGACAGGGAGGCGCGAGCACCCGCGGCCGCGTCGATGTTGGGAGAGAGACGAGAAAAACCTTGGCTTCCAGGTTCTCGGTTGCGGCAAGGGAGAGGATTAATGGGGAGGCGGCAATCAGTGTTCTTATACCCCCATTTCCCCGCGAAACTAGCTCCAATTCGCAACTAATTCCCGGCAAAGGCAGAGCTCCAGGCGCGGTCCTAAGAATGCGCTGGGTTTGTTATGGTGGAGAAGACGGTTCTGTGTCGATGGGTCCACACGCCAGCGTCTTAGGTGCCAGAGAGGATGAGCAGTGGACCCCGCGCGGAAATGACTTCACAACAAAGGCAAAGGAGGCTGACATGTGGGGTAGTACTGTCAGTGCGTCCAACTGGCCGAGCTGGGCCATGGCGCACAGAGTGCCAGCTGGGCCGAGAGAAGGTAATTAGGCCCAAGAGTTAGTTGGTTCCCCTTTTTCTTTTTTTCTTTATTTTCTCGTTTACAACTTATGCTCAAATTCAATCTCAAACTTAAATCTAATTCCACTTTCTGGTTTTACATTTCAAATTACCCTTCTCAAGTATAAACCTAATTTGAATATTTACTCTACTGTTTATAATATTATCATTTATTCCCTTCCTTGCTATTTATTTATGGAATCCATAATTTCATTGAAATTCTCTTTCTTATTTCAAATCCAATATCAAACCTGTTGGGGACTTGTTCTCAAATACTAAGAATTAAGAACAAGGCAACATAGAAAGAGTTAAATATCAAAGTCCTTCGTCTTTCTAAACATTATCTCCTTTCGGGCATAATGCATTCCGGACGAATGTTATGAAGGATAATCCTTCATAAATACCATAAATAATGAAGAAGGATTTATACACAAGATATAAACAGTAGTGTGAACAGTTTAAATATTATTATCAATTCATCTTTATCTATACAAGTATATTAATGATAACAAATTATAAATGTACCTTCGATTTGAAGGAAAACAGGAATACAATCTTGACGCAAAAGCTGGATGCCAAGTCAGCTGTATAGTACGGGAGTACTGTTCATCTATTTATAGGCACGGGTCGCAGCCCATGCAAAATTACATTCAGGCCCTTTACATTTGATAATAACTCTATAGTAATTTATCAGGGTCTAGATAGCCTTTTCCTCTTTAAGTCGGTTTCTTTTTTCCTGTCATCATGCCGAAGCTCCTTTGCGCACAGCTTCGGCTCTGCGCCACCATTCATACTCTTCACGCTGTGGTTTTGATTTATGTCCGAATGTACCTGTTTACACATTATACTCCAGAAACATAGTTAAATCGTGTTTTTTGAGGACCTTCGGAAGCCGAAGGCCCCCAACAGTAGCCCCTCGCAATATTAATTTGCTGAAATAACAAATTCAAATTGCGATATGGACGAAGGCCTTAAGCCGAAGGTCCGAAAAACACCTTCCCTTTGCTAAAATAGCAACAGTGAATGACAAGTGGGACCCTGCCACTTGCGATGTACTGGGCGTATAAATAAGAAGGCATCGCCAGCTCATTTGGCACGCTCTCTTGCCGCCGGCTCCTGTCTTCCTAATTTTTAGCTCTTTGCCCACCAACGCTTGCCTGGCTTTCTACATTTTTAAGCTTCGTCTTTGAGAGTACCTTCCTCGCGTTTTCAAAGATGTCTGAAGACAAGAAAACTGTCGCTGAGTCGAAGCTAAGCCTTTCTGAAGAGATGAATCTTGGCTTCCTTGAATCAATAGCAAAGACAAATACAGAGAAGATTACTAGGGAGATTTTAGAGGGTTTGTCTGAAGACACTAGTGATAGCGACAGCTATGATGTGGAAAGTGGCGGTGAAGATTCCGAAGATCGACCTTGGCGACCAAGCCATGCAGTTTTTGGAAAATCAAGCATCAAACAAAGTCATCTTGTCAATATGAGGGGCAAATATTTTCGGGATTTATCTATTGTAAGGGCTGACGAAGGGGAGAAAACTTGTCCGACTCCTAAGGAAAATGAAGTCGTGATATTCCGAAGCTTCTTTAAGGCTGGACTTCGGTTTCCTTTGAGCAGCTTCGTGGTAGAAGTTTTGAAGATATTTGAAATCTACCTTCATCAAATTACTCCTGAAGCAATCATAAGGATGGGAATCTTCGTATGGGCCGCGAAGAGCCAAGGTTTGGAACCAAATGCAAAAAGTTTCTGCAATATGCATGAGTTATTGTATGAGACGAAACCATGGGGTAAGGAACAATATCACAACAATTTTGGCTGTTATAGCTTCGGTGCCCGTTCTGGGTCAAGCTGTCCCGTGCCACTTTTCAGAAAAGATGGCATGGGGACTGGATGAAGGAATGGTTCTACGTTAAAAATGACTTGAAAACACGAGAAGACATTAAAGGTATCATTATGCACCCTATCTGGCAGCGCTTCGGCCTTCGGAAACCGAAGGTAGAAATTGACGAAGCAGCTGAAGAATGCCGGAGAGCCTTCGAAGTAGTTTGCTCTTTCATCGGGACAAGGGACTTGATCCAGGAAACACATTGCCTTCAGAGTATGGCCACTTGCAGATAACTGGGAAATGCCGAAAGAAACCGTCGGCGAACCTACACAAAGGTGGACTGGTTTAGGTTAAAATTCACCTTCAAGTATGGAGATAAGTTCGTCGAGCCAGACGACGATTGGCTCAAAGTATTGATGGCCGTAAGCGATGAGCTGCTTGGCCCATACTCGAAGGCAGAAGATACTGCACTATCCGCAACCTTCGGAGGCCGAAAGAAGAAAAGGCTCAACCGAGTATTTGATGCCATTGGGTTTGTGTATCCTAACTACCGTTACCAACACGGGGTCAAAAAAGGAAAGATACGGCGTCTACAAAGGAAGCCGCCTCAGCTGCTCTCAGTGAGCCAGCGCCGAAGAGGAAAAGATAAAAGTTCTTACACACCATCCACGCTATATTGAATTGGCCACAGTGCCCGAGTTTGTCGGTGAATTTTCTTTGGCCCCGAAGCCAAGATGCGACTCCCCCGAAGAATATGAAGAGCCGATCACGATGCCGGAGACAAAGAACGTAGAAGAACCGACGGCTGAAGAAACAAGGACATCTTAGATTCTAAGTCCTTCAGCAAAAGTTGAAGTACCAAAAAGCCATAAAGGGTCCAGCATTGACCCCCAAAAGAAAAAGGATGGTTAATGTACTGGATGTACTAGAGACATAAAGTCTTCAAGCACTACTCCGAAGAAAATTGCCAAAACTCCCGAAATACAAATCAAAGCCCTTGAGGCCGAAACTTCAAAGCACCAAGCTGAAACTGAAGCAGGGCCTTCAGAGCCCGGCAAGGTAAAATTCTTGGAAACCAAAGAGACGGAAACAGCAGAACAACTCTTTGTTGAAAAAAGTGGCATTGCCGCCCCCGAAGTCTTTCTGAAACTTCCGACTATGTTTTACGACATGCTTCAGGGAAAGAAGTGACTGATAAAGAAAGGCAGTAGGCTCAGTTCTATGCCCAAAGACTAAAGTATCCCAGGGGGCGTTGATATTCAATGGCAAGTGGAGAAGAAGACTTCTTGTATTGTCTCCCTGACAGCAAGGAAATTTCAGTCTGTCGGAGATGAGCAGAAGCTTCGGATTCCCAACACTAGAGGACGGGCTTTCAGTTGTTGTCAAAGAACGAGCTGGCTGACAGCTTAGCGTACAATAGTTTAAAGGTGAAAAAATGAAATCTCTGAATAATTTCTTGAAACCAAAGTTTTTCATTTGCTTAAACTTATTAACAAACACATTTTTTTAGGTCTTATACTTAGCAATGCCCTAAGGGCACAAAAGACGTCGAAGACGAAGGGTGTACCGTAGCCTTGAGCAACCTTCGTTCCGAAGTAATTGAACTAAGGAACGAAGGTCTCGAAAAAGATAAAATATTGCACTCGTTATTGATAAAAGAAGACGAAACTGCTTCTGAAAGTCGCCTAGAGGGGGGGGGTGAATAGGGCGAAACTGAAATTCTCAAAAATAATCACAACTACAAGTCGGGTTTAGCGTTAGAAATATAATCGAGTCCTCGAGAGAGGGCGCAAACAAATCGCAAGCGAATAATGAAGTGAGACACACGGATTTTGTTTTAACCGAGGTTCGGTTTCTCTCAAACCTACTCCCCGTTGAGGAGGCCACAAAGGCCGGGTCTCTTTCAACCCTTACCCTCTCTCACACGGTCCCACGGACCGAGTGAGCTTTCTCTTCTCAATCACTTGGAACACAAAGTTCCCGCAAGGACCACCACACGATTGGTGTCTCTTGCCTCAATTACAAGTGATGTGTTTGATCACAAGAAAGAATCAAGAAAGAAGAAAGCAATCCAAGCGCAAGAGCTCGAAAGAACACAAGAAAATCACTCTCTCTAATCACTAGGGCGTTGTGTGGAATTTGGAGAGGATTTGATCTCTTTGGTGTGTCTAGACTTGAATGCTAGAGCTCTTGTAAGTGGTTGGGAAGTGGAAAACTTGGATGCTATGAATGGTGGGTGGTTGGGGTATTTATAGCCCCAACCACCAAAACTAGCCGTTTGGTGAGGCTGTCTGTTCGATGGCGCACCGGACAGTCCGGTGCACACCGGACATGTCCGGTGCAACAGCCACGTCACCAAAGAGCCGTTGGGTCGACCGTTGGAGCTCTGTCTTCTGGGCCCGCCTGGATGTCCGTGCACACCGACATGAACTGTAGATTGTCCGGTGCGCCTGCTCCCGCGTGCCTGACGACTGCGCGCTTCTGGCGCGCATTAAATGCGTCGCAGGTAGCCGTTGGCGCCGAAATAGCCGTTGCCCCGCTGTTACACCGGACAGTCCGGTGAATTTAGCAGAGCAGCCGAAGTGAAAACCCGAGGCTGGCGAGTTCCTGAGGCCGCTCTTCCTTGGAGCACCGGACATGTCCGGTGTACACCGGACAGTCCGGTGAATTATAGCGGAGTGGCCTTCGGAAATTCCCGAGAGTGAAGAGTTTGAAGTCGGAGTCCCCTGGTGCACCGGACATGTCCGGTGGCACACCGGACAGTCCGGTGCGCCAGACCAGAGGTGCTTTCGGTTGACCTTTGCTCCTTTAATTTGAAACCCAATACTTGGTCTTTTTAGTGGCTAAGTGTGAACCTTTTGCACCTGTATAACTTACACACTAGAGCAAACTAGTTAGTCCAATATTGTGTTGGGCAATTCAACCACCAAAATTATTTAGGAACTAGGTGTAAGCCTAATTCCCTTTCAATCTCCCCCTTTTTGGTGATTGATGCCAACACAACCAAAGCAAATGTAAAAGTGCATAATTGAACTAGTTTGCATAATGTAAGTGCAAAGGTTGCTTGGAATTGAGCCAATATAAATACTTACATGATGTGCATGGATTGTTTCTTTATTTTTAACATATTGGACCACATTTGCACCACATGTTTTGTTTTTGTGAATTCTTTTCAAAGTCCTTTTGCAAGATAGTCAAAGGTAAATGAATAAGAATTTTGAAAGGCATTTTCAAGATTTGAAATTTTCTCCTTTTGTTTGAAATGCTTTTCCTTTGACTAAACAAAACTCCCCTCAAATAAATTCTCCTCTTAGTGTTCAAGAGGGTTTTAAGATATCAAGTATTGAAAATACTACTTGCTCCCCCTTTAGAACACAAAGAGATACCAATTTTGAAATTTTCCATCCAATTGAAAATCATATTTTAAAATTAGGGTGGTGGTGCGGTCCTTTTGCTTTGGGCTCATATTTTCTCCCCCTTTGGCATGAATCGCCAAAAACGGAATCATTAGAGCCCAATGAAGTACTTTCTCCTCCTTTGGTCATAAAATAAATGAGTGAAGATTATACCAAAGTTGGAGAGTAGAGCAGAGCGACGGCGAAGGATGAGTAGTAGGGTGGAGTGGAAGCCTTGTCTTCGCCGAAGACTCCAATTCCCTTTCAATATACCTATGACTTGGTTTGAAATACACTTGAAAACACAGTAGTCATAGCATATATAAAAGAGACATGATCAAAGGTATATTTATGAGCTATGTGTGCAAATTAGCAAAAGAAATTCCTAGAATCAAGAATATTGAGCTCATGCCTAAGTTTGGTAAAAGTTTGTTCATCAAGAGGCTTGGTAAAGATATCGGCTAATTGATCTTTAGTGTTAATGTATGAAATCTCGATATCCCCCTTTTGTTGGTGATCCCTAAGAAAATGATACCGAATGGCTATGTGTTTAGTGTGGCTATGCTCAACGGGATTATCCGCCATGCGGATTGCACTCTCATTATCACATAGAAGAGGAACTTTGGTTAGTTTGTAACCGTAGTCCCGCAGGGTTTGCCTCATCCAAAGCAATTGCGCGCAACAATGGCCTGCGGTAATATACTCTGCTTCAGCGGTAGAAAGAGCAACCGAATTTTGCTTCTTTGAAGCCCAAGACACCAAGGATCTTCCCAAGAACTGGCAAGTCCCCGATCTGCTCTTCCTATTAATCTTACACCCCGCCCAATCGGCATCCGAATAACCAATCAAATCAAATGTGGATCCCCGAGGGTACCAAAGCCCAAACTTAGGAGTATAAGCCAAATATCTCAAGATTCGTTTTACGGCCGTAAGGTGTGATTCCTTAGGGTCGGCTTGGAATCTTGCACACATGCAAACGGAAAGCATAATGTCCGGTCGAGATGCACATAAATAAAGTAATGAACCTATCATCAACCGGTATACCTTTTGATCGACGGATTTACCTCCCGTGTCGAGGTCGAGATGCCCATTGGTTCCCATGGGTGTCTTGATGGGCTTGGCATCCTTCATTCCAAACTTGCTTAAAATGTCTTGAGTATACTTGGTTTGGCTAATGAAGGTGCCCTCCTGGAGTTGCTTGACTTGGAATCCTAGAAAATACTTCAACTCCCCCATCATTGACATCTCGAATTTCTTTGTCATGATCCTACTAAATTCTTCACATGTAGATTCGTTAGTAGACCCAAATATAATATCATCAACATAAATTTGGCATACAAACAAATCATTGTCAAGAGTTTTAGTGAATAAAGTAGGATCGGCTTTGCCGACTTTGAAGCCATTAGCAATAAGGAAATCTCTAAGGCATTCATACCATGCTCTTGGGGCTTGCTTGAGCCCATAAAGCGCCTTAGAGAGCCTATAAACATGGTTAGGGTACTCACTGTCTTCAAAGCCGGGAGATTGCTCAACATAGACCTCCTCCTTGATCGGTCCATTGAGGAAGGCACTCTTCACGTCCATTTGATAAAGCTTGAAGCCATGGTAAGTAGCATAGGCTAATAATATGCGAATTGACTCAAGCCTAGCTACGGGTGCATAGGTTTCACCAAAATCCAAACCTTCGACTTGTGAATATCCTTTGGCCACGAGTCGAGCTTTGTTCCTTGTCACCACACCATGCTCGTCTTGTTTGTTGCGAAAGACCCACTTGGTTCCTACAACATTTTGGTTAGGACGTGGAACTAAGTGCCATACCTCGTTCCTTGTGAAATTGTTGAGCTCTTCTTGCATCGCCATCACCCAATCCGAATCTTGTAGTGCTTCCTCTACCCTGTGTGGCTCAATAGAGGAAACAAAAGAGTAATGCTCACAAAAATGTGCAACACGAGATCGAGTGGTTACCCCCTTATGAATGTCACCGAGGATGGTGTCGACGGGGTGATCTCGTTGGATTGCTTGGTGGACTCTTGGGTGTGGCGGCCTTGGTTGTTCATCCCCCTTGTCTTCATCATTTGTGTCTCCCCTTGATCATTGCCGTCGTCTTGAGGTGGCTCATCATGGTGTTCTTCATCTTTATCAACTTGAGCCTCGTCCTCATCTTGGGTTGGTGGAGATGCTTGCGTGGAGGAGGATGGTTGATCTTGTGCATGTGGAGGCTCTTCGGATTCCTTAGGGCACACATCCCCAATGGACATGTTCCTTAACGCTATGCATGGAGCCTGTTCTTCACCTATCTCATCAAGATCAACTTGCTCTACTTGAGAGCCGTTAGTCTCATCAAACACAACGTCACAAGAAACTTCAACAAGTCCTGAGGACTTGTTAAAGACTCTATATGCCCTTGTGTTTGAGTCATATCCTAGTAAAAAGCCTTCTACAGTTTTAGGAGCAAATTTAGATTTTCTACCTCTCTTAACAAGAATAAAGCATTTGCTACCAAAAACTCTAAAATATGAAATATTGGGCTTTTTACCGGTTAGGAGTTCATAGGATGTCTTCTTGAGGATTCGGTGTAGATATAACCGGTTGATGGCGTAGCAGGCGGTGTTGACCGCCTCGGCCCAAAACCGATCCGGTGTCTTGTACTCATCGAGCATGGTTCTTGCCATGTCCAATAGAGTTCGATTCTTCCTCTCCACTACACCATTTTGTTGTGGAGTGTAGGGAGAAGAGAACTCATGCTTGATGCCCTCCTCCTCAAGGAAGCCTTCTATTTGTGAGTTCTTGAACTCCGTTCCGTTGTCGCTTCTAATTTTCTTGATCCTTAAGCTGAACTCATTTGAGCCCGTCTCAAGAATCCCTTTAAGGTCTCTTGGGTATGAGATTTTTCCTGCAAAAAGAACACCCAAGTGAAGCGAGAATAATCATCCACAATAACTAGACAGTACTTACTCCCGCCGATGCTTATGTAAGCAATCGGGCCGAATAAATCCATGTGTAGGAGTTCCAGTGGCCTGTCACTAGTCATGATGTTCTTGTGTGGATGATGAGTGCCAACTTGCTTCCCGGCTTGGCATGCGCTACAAATCCTGTCTTTCTCAAAATGAACATTGGTTAGTCCTAAAATGTGTTCCCCTTTAGAAGCTTATGAAGATTCTTCATTCCAACATGGGCTAGTCGGCGGTGCCAGAGCCAACCCAAGTTAGTCTTAGCAACCAAGCAAGTGTCGAGTTCAGCTCTATCAAAATCTACCAAGTATAGCTGACCCTCTAACACTCCCTTAAATGCTATTGAATCATCACTTCTTCTAAAGACAGTAACACCTACATCAGTAAATAGACAGTTGTAGCCCATTTGACATAATTGGGATACGGAAAGCAAATTGTAATCTAAAGAATCTACAAGAAAAACATTGGAAATAGTATGGTACCCAATCCTTTGACCAAACCTTGATTTCCATCCCCGAATGTGATAGCTCGTTGGGGATATTGGTTTTTTCTCATATGAGGAGAACATCTTTTTCTCCCCTGTCATATGGTTTGTGCACCCGCTGTCGAGTATCCAGCTTGAGCCCCCAGATGCATAAACCTATAAAACAATTTTAGTTCTTGACTTTAGGTACCCAAACGGTTTTGGGTCCTTTGGCATTAGAAACAAGAACTTTGGGTACCCAAACACAAGTCTTGGAGCCCTTGTGTTTGCCCCCAACAAACTTGGCAACTACCTTGCTGGATTTGTTAGTAAGCACATAAGATGCATCAAGAGTCTTAAATGAAATGTCATGCTCATTTGATGCATTAGGAGTTTTCCTTTTAGGCAACTTAGCACGGGTTGGTTGCCTAGAACTAGATGTCTCACCCTTATACATAAAAGCATGATTAGGGCCAGAGTGAGACTTGCTAGAATGAATTTTCCTAATTTTGCTCTCAGGATAACCGGCAGGGTATAAAATGTAACCCTCGTTATCTTGAGGCATGGGAGCCTTGCCCTTAACAAAGTTAGATAAATTCTTTGGAGGGGCATTAAGTTTGACAATGTCTCCCCTTTGGAAGCCAATGCCATCCTTGATGCCAGGGCGTCTCCCATTGTAGAGCATACTTCTAGCAAATTTAAACTTTTCATTTTCTAAGTTATGCTCGACAATTTTAGCATCTAATATTGCTATATGATCATTTTGTTGTTTAATTAAAGCCATGTGATCATGAATAGCATTGATATCAACATCTCTACATCTAGTACAAATAGAAGTGTGCTCAACGGTAGATGTAGAGGGTTTGCAAGATTTTAATTCTACAACCTTAGCATGCAACATATCATTCTTAGTTCTAAGGTCGGAAATAGTAGCATTGCAAACATTAAAATCTTTAACCTTAGCAATTAACTTTTCATTTTCAATCCTAAGGCTATCAAGAGAAATATTCAATTCATCAATCCTAGCAAGCAAATCAACATTATCATCTCTAGGATTGGAAATTGAATCAATACAAATATGGGAATCAACCTTAGCAATTAATTTAGCATTTTCATTTCTAAGGTTGTCAATGGTCTCATGGCAAGTGCTTAGCTCACTAGACAATTTTTCACATTTTTCAACTTGTAGAGCATAAGCATTTTTAACCTTAACATGTTTCTTGTTTTCCTTGATTAGGAAGTCCTCTTGGGAGTCCAAGAGATCATCCTTTTCATGGATGGCACTAATTAGCTCATTTAATTTTTCTTTTTGTTCCATGTTAAGGTTGGCAAAAAGGATACGCAAATTGTCTTCCTCACTACTAGCATTATCATCACTAGAAGATTCATATTTAGTGGAGGATTTAGATTTAACCTTCTTCCTTTTGCCGTCCTTTGCCATGAGGCACTTGTGGCCGACGTTTGGGAAGAGAAGTCCCTTTGTGACGGCGATGTTGGCGGCGTCCTCGTCGTCGGAGGAGGAGTCGGTGGAGCTCTCGTCGGAGTTCCACTCGCGGCACACGTGGGCATCGCCGCCCTTCTTCTTGTGGTACCTCTTCTTTTCTCTCCTCTTTCCCTTCTTGTCGTTATCCCTATCACTGTCACTTGATAATGGACATTTAGCAATAAAGTGACCGGGCTTACCACACTTGTAGCAAACCTTCTTGGAACGGGATTTGTAATCCTTTCCCTTCCATTGCTTGAGGATTTGCCGAAAGCTTTTGATGATTAAGGCCATCTCCTCATTGTCGAGCTTGGAGGCGTCAATTGGTTGTCTACTCGGTGTAGACTCCTCCTTCTTCTCCTCCATCGCCTTAAACGCCACCGGTTGGGCCTCGGACGTGGAGGGCTCATCAAGCTCGTTGATCTTCTTTGAGCCTTTAATCATACATTCAAAGCTCACAAAATTCCCGATTACTTCCTCGGGAGTCATTAGTGTATATCTTGGGTTACCACGAATTAATTGAACTTGAGTAGGGTTAAGGAAAATAAGTGATCTTAGAATAACCTTAACCACCTCGTGGTCGTCTCACTTCTTACTCCCGAGGTTGCGCACTTGGTTCACCAAGGTTTTGAGCCGGTTGTACATATCTTGTGGCTCCTCCCCTTGGCGAAGACGAAAACGACCGAGCTCCCCCTCGATCGTTTCCCGCTTTGTGATTTTGGTGAGTTCATCACCCTCGTGCGCGGTCTTGAGTAGGTCCCAAATTTTCTTTGCATTCTTCAACCCTTGCACCTTGTTGTATTCCTCCTTGCTTAGAGAGGCGAGGAGTATGGTTGTAGCTTGAGAGTTGAAGTGCTCGATTTGGGCCACCTCGTCCGTATCATAATCCTCATCCCCTATGGATGGTACCTGTGCTCCAAACTCAACAACATTCCATATACTTTTGTGGAGTGAGGTTAGATGAAATTTCATTAAATCACTCCACCTAGCATAATCTTCGCCATCAAAGGTTGGCGGTTTGCCTAATGGAACGGAAAGTAATGGAGTATGTCTAGATGTACGGGGATAGTGTAAGGGGATCTTACTAAACTTCTTGCGCTCTTGGTGCTTAGAAGTTACGGACGGTGCATCGGAGTCGGAGGTGGATGTTGATGAAGTGTCGGTCTCGTAGTAGACCACCTTCCTCATCCTCTTGTGCTTGTTGCCTTTCCGATGCGACTTGTGGGAAGAAGATTTTTCCTTCTTCTCCTTGTGGTGTGAGGAAGAAGATCTTTTCTCCTTCCGTTTGGAGGAGTCCTTCTTCTTCTCCTTCCTCTTGGTGCGGGACTCTTCCGATGAAGTGCTCCCTTGGCTCGTAGTGGGCTTGTCGCCGGTCTCCATCTCCCTCTTGGTGTGATCTCCCGACATCACTTCGAGCGGTTAGGCTCTAATGAAGCACCGGGCTCTGATACTAATTGAAAGTCGCCTAGAGGGGGGGTGAATAGGGCGAAACTGAAATTCTCAAAAATAATCACAACTACAAGTCAGGTTAGCGTTAGAAATATAATCGAGTCCTCGAGAGAGGGCGCAAAACAAATCGCAAGCGAATAATGAAGTGAGACACGCGGATTTGTTTTACCGAGGTTCGGTTCTCTCAAACCTACTCCCCGTTGAGGAGGCCACAAAGGCCGGGTCTCTTTCAACCCTTACCCTCTCTCAAACGGTCCCACGGACCGAGTGAGCTTTCTCTTCTCAATCACTTGGAACACAAAGTTCCCGCAAGGACCACCACACGATTGGTGTCTCTTGCCTTAATTACAAGTGAGTGTTTGATCACAAGAAAGAATCAAGAAAGAAGAAAGCAATCCAAGCGCAAGAGCTCGAAAGAACACAAGCAAATCACTCTCTCTAATCACTAGGGCGTTGTGTGGAATTTGGAGAGGATTTGATCTCTTTGGTGTGTCTAGACTTGAATGCTAGAGCTCTTGTAAGTGGTTGGGAAGTGGAAAACTTGGATGCTATGAATGGTGGGTGGTTGGGGTATTTATAGCCCCAACCACCAAACTAGCCGTTTGGTGAGGCTGTCTGTTCGATGGCGCACCGGACAGTCCGGTGCACACCGGACATGTCCGGTGCAACAGCCACGTCACCAAAGAGCCGTTGGGTCGACCGTTGGAGCTCTGTCTTCTGGGCCCGCCTGGATGTCCGGTGCACACCGGACATGAACTGTAGATTGTCTGGTGCGCCTGCTCCCGCGTGCCTCACGACTGCGCGCTTCTGGCGCGCATTAAATGCGTCGCAGGTAGCCGTTGGCGCCGAAATAGCCGTTGCCCCGCTGTTACACCGGACAGTCCGGTGAATTTTAGCGGAGCAGCCGAAGTGAAAACCTGAGGCTGGCGAGTTCCTGAGGCCGCTCTTCCTTGGAGCACCGGACATGTCTGGTGTACACCGGACAGTCCGGTGAATTATAGCGGAGTGGCCTTCGGAAATTCCCGAGAGTGAAGAGTTTGAAGTCGGAGTCCCCTGGTGCACCGGACATGTCCGGTGGCACACCGGACAGTCCGGTGCGCCAGACCAGAGGTGCTTTCAGTTGACCTTTGCTCCTTTATTTGAACCCAATACTTGGTTTTTTATTGGTTAAGTGTGAACCTTTTGCACCTGTATAACTTACACACTAGAGCAAACTAGTTAGTCCAATATTTGTGTTGGGCAATTCAACCACCAAAATTATTTAGGAACTAGGTGTAAGCCTAATTCCCTTTCACTTTCAAAACTCAGGTCGAAGCTCAGAAACGCGAAATTGAAGATCTTCGGAAACAACTAGTCAGAGCTAAAGAAGAGTGCACACTTGAAGAAACAAAACGAGAAATTAGTGAACAATGGGCCAATCATTTAGAAAGAAACGTTGAAGAGCTTCGTGCATCCAGGAAAAAGTGTTATGAAAAATCTATAGAATGTGTTAAGAAAATAAGAACCAGCTTCGCCAGCGTCGGCGTATTCTCAAGTGAAGAGAACTTCATAAGGGGTGACCCCGAAGGCCCAATTGGATGGATCAGCCACGAAGCTGAAGCTTTTGAAGAAGTTTTGAGTAGCCGTGGAGACATATGTGCCTTTACAGGTGCCAGAGGGATTGCCACTATTTTGGAGAAGAAAGGCTGTGATCATGTAAAATTCTTGGCACAATCCGAAGCCGCCTTGTCTCCTGAAGATATAAAAGACCCCTCGGCCGAAGCGAGCCTGGTTGGTGGGAAATTTTTCACCGACATCTGGGACAACGGTGGCCGGGAGATGGCCCAAGAAATTATACGAAAGAGCGAGAAAGGTATTCATGATGCTAGAAAAGTAGCAGAGACCGCTGAAAAGAGTGCAGATGCCGAAGTACAAATAGGTACTGACTAGCAGTTTTTGGGTCTACTGTAATTTTTGATTTCGAACTTGTTTACGCTTTGTAACACAGCCGTACTTTCTCGCCCCTCAGAGCCTGCCAGGCCATCGGCGGACCCACGTGAAGGGGGACGACGAAATTAGAAAAATGGCTGAAGCTATCATGGATAAAGTTGTTGATCAACTACTGAACGAAGCTGCAGAAGTTGTTCTAAGGGAAGACTAGATGTTGTAAAAACATTTGGAATGTAATATTTATTGTAATATTTTGTAACTTTGAATGTAATATATAAGCTTTTTATGGTTCCATTCTTTACGATGCATGAAACTATACATACCGTTTTTTGAGCCTTCGGCGAAAAAACACCTTCTCTTCTTTTCATGCTTCGTAAAGAATATCTGTATTTCCATAAAAAACGTCCAATCTTCGTAAAATCAATAACCGATAAATCTTTTCATTTTGGAGCTTTGATGAGGTATGCTTCTTCAAAATTTACTTTTTTGTGCCTTGGCACTATTTCTTCGAAACAATCTCCAAATATCAATATCGATCCCCTTCTTGCATCATTGATGCGATATGATGTATGATGTTATGCTATGCAAATGATGTAATGATGTGATGTTATGCAAAATGATCTTCGCCTTTTACTTCAGCGGAATCAGCATTTATTTTTTGCTGTAAGCCTCCCTTAGGAGCTTCTTTGCCTTTTACTTTCAGCGGTATCAGTGTTTATTTTTCGCTGTAAGCCTCCCTTAGGAGCTTCTTCGCCTTTTATTTTCAGCGGTATCAGCGTTTATTTTTTGTTGTAAGCCTCCCTTAGGAGCTTCTTCGCCTTTTACTTTCAGCGGTATCAGCATTTATTTTTCGCTGTAGGCTCTGCATTCCCTTCGGAACGACTTTTGAGCAGAAAACTTACGCTGCGCTCCCTTAGGAACGACTTTTGTTATTTCGGAAATTCCCCTTTAACCATAAATCTTATGCTTTGGCAACTCCGCCACTCTGTGGATAAGGTATATTTTTATTGTGGCAGAAACAAAACTATTACAAGAGATTTTAAAAAATGATAAAAATACTTAGACTTTCAATAATTGTTCCTTATTAAAAAAGAAAATAAAACTGAATGTAAAAACTGCTGCCAAAGTAGGATATTTGTTAGTAAATATGCTTCGATTATGGTACAGAACTATTGACCGTGCGAGCTTCGGACTCTTCTCTGAAGTCCCGTTGAAGGTGGGGATGCTGACTCCCTTCTGGCTGCTAGCCTTGTTGCATTGGTGGAGGAGGAGGAAGTTGTTGCCAGGATGCCTGAGGTTGGCTTGCCGAAGCAATAGAAGCTGCAAGGTGATTGCCTACATACTCTGGGATGTATGGCGAATGGTACGAAGTAGTGTGCATAACTTGCTTCGGCTGGCTCTGTTGGGCCGCAACTTCTGCTATTTCCTTTTGTTTCTGGATGGTAACATGGCACATCCTGGTAGTATGGCCCTTGTCCTCACCGCAGAATAGACAATAAATCTTCCTGGGCTGATCCCCAAATCTCCCTCCGAAGCCCCTGGCACCTCTGCCCCTTGGAGCTGAAGGTCGAGGATAGCTCTGCTGCTGTCCCGAAGCTTGGGAGGAATATTGCGGCCTCTGCTGCTGGCTTCCCTTGTCATCATTCTGAGTGGAATGAATCGATCTGACATGCCTGGGATGAATTCTTCCTCCGAAGCCCCTGGCTATTTCGGAGAACCTATAAGCTTCCTCCCTTCTCTGTCGAAAATCATTGTCAGCGCAGATGTATTCATCCATCTTCTGAAGCAATTTCTCCAGAGTCTGAGGAGGCTTTCTGGCGAAGTACTGGGCTGAAGGTCCTGGCCGAAGCCCCTTAATCGTGGCCTCAATGACAATTTCATTAGGCACTGTTGGCGCTTGTGCTCTCAGGCGTAAGAATCTTCGGACATACGCCTGAAGATACTCTTCATGATCTTGGGTGCACTGGAATAAAGCTTGAGCGGTAACCGGCTTCGTTTGAAACCCTTGGAAGCTGGTGATCAGCATATCCTTCAGCTTCTGCCATGACGTGATCGTTCCTGGCCGAAGGGAGGAGTACAAGTTTGTGCAACATTCCTGACAGCCATGACGAAAGACTTTGCCATAACCGCAGTATTGCCACCTTAGGAAGATATTGTTGCTTCATAGCTCATCAGAAACTGCTTTGGATCTGAATGGCCGTCGTACATGGGAGCTGAGGTGGCTTGTAGGACGGAGGCCAAGGCGTAGCCTCCAGTTCTGCTGATAGGGGAGAAGCATCATCAAAGGCAAAATTTCCATGATGAAAATTCTACCAGTCATCTTCGTTGAAGAAGCCCTCTTGATGAAGCTCTCTATACTGAGGCCTTCGGTTCTGCTCATCTTGAGTAAGATGGCGAACTTCTTCAGAGGCTTCGTCTATCTGCCTTTGCAGATCAGCCAGCCTAGCCATCGTTTCCTTCTTCCTTTGCACTTGCTGATGGAGCAGCTCCATATTTCTGATCTCTTGGTCCAAGTCGTCCTCCTGAGGCGTTGGACTGATGGCCTTCCTTTTCTGGCTTCGGGCCTCCCGAAGAGAGAGGGTGTCCTGGTTGGGGTCCAGCGGCTGCAGAGCGCAGCCCCTGTTGCTGAAGCTTTCTTTGGCGGCATGACGAAGGTCTATGCTTGACGAAGATATTCGAAACTCAAAAAGTGGAAGTGAGTTCACCGGAGGTGGGCGCCAAAGTTGGGGACTTGTTCTCAAATACTAAGAATTAAGAACAAGGCAACATAGAAAGAGTTAAATATCAAAGTCCTTCGTCTTTCTAAACATTATCTCCTTTCGGGCATAATGCATTTCGGACGAAGGTTATGAAGGATAATCCTTCATAAATACCATAAATAATGAAGAAGGATTTATACACAAGATATAAACAGTAGTATGAACAGTTTAAATATTATTATCAATTCATCTTTATCTATACAAGTATATTAATGATAACAAATTATAAATGTACCTTCGATTTGAAGGAAAACAGGAATACAATCTTGACGCAAAAGCAGGATGCCAAGTCATCGTGTACAGTACGGGAGTACTGTTCATCTATTTATAGGCACGGGTCGCAGCCCATGCAAAATTACATTCAAGCCCTTTACATTTGATAATAACTCTATAGTAATTTATCAGGGTCTAGATAGCCTTTTCCTCTTTAAGTTGGTTTCTTTTTTCCTGTCATCATGCCGAAGCTCCTTTGCGCACAGCTTCGGCTCTGCGCCACCATTCATACTCTTCACGTTGTGGTTTTGATTTATGTCCGAATGTACCTGTTTACACATTATACTCCAGAAACATAGTTAAATCGTGTTTTTGAGGACCTTCGGAAGCCGAAGGCCCCCAACAAAACCGAATTCTAATTTCTGTTTTTTTCATTATATCATTTGAGGTCAAATTAAGTCCTTTATTC